>JANAVB010018797.1:10458212-10947269 GCA_029216955.1 Iris pallida
TAACGTAACCAAAACGATATACCCTGACCTGCATGGGCCACTAAAAACTTGTCACGACCCGTACCCACTTTTTGGGATGCGAGCACGTGCGCAAGCCAGCTACGTATCAAGCGGACTCCAGCCCGACTCGAATACATATACGCTATCCAAAATTGGGTGTCATGTCTAATATGGTAAGTTAAACTATATCTCAATCCATAAGAAGAATATAATACAAGAATAAATATTATGGTTCATGGTCTGCAGCCCGCTAGCATATGTCCGATTAGACTCCAAAAAAATAACATGAGTCTATAAAACTAGGCTAACAAGCAAAGTACAAATAAAATATGTAAATATGTAACCACGAAAGATACCTGAATCTGAAATAATCAACCACCATCATGATCAGCTAACTAACTCCGTGCAATCAGCTACCTGAAGAGATCATCAAGTCCTCAGGGGACTAGCAAGATACATAAAACATGCCTATCTAACAGTTTATCATGCATAAAAAATAAGCAAAAAAGAGACAAAAAAATGACAAGTGACTATAAACACGAATACGAGAACAACTACGCATAAATGAACTGCTGGAAATGAAACATGAACACATGACAAGAGATCAATGGATAACCAAACCCTCGTCCCTAGTGTGGACACACAGGTTTGAACAACTACTAACCCTCGCCCCTAGTGTGGACTCGCAAGTTAGCTTCATGAATCACCCTCGCCCCTAGTGTAGACTCGCAGGTGCGGACATATAACTAACCCTCGTACCTAGTGTGGACTCACAGGTTAGCTTCAAGAAATCAACCCTCGCCGCTAGTATGGACTCGCAGATTGAGAAATCGAAAACAAGGTATACCAGCTTAGTTATGACTTACTCGTCCTACGATACGATATGACTCAGTCAAGGTACATATGTTGACCAATCCAATATGATCTATAATGTCAACCCATGAATAATGATGGTATATGAATGAAACAACTAAACTAATATACAAGACATGAAGGAAACCATATAAACCAAAATCAACTAGAGATGCTAAATAATGACATATATAAAAAGAAGAAGGACTATAAGCATGTAAATAAACTATAGAGGAAGGCAAGGTATACTTGTCTGGTGGTAGCAACATGTCCCGCAAATAACTCGTCAAATCAAAGAGTCATAAAATCTAAACTCCCGTAAACACCTCCGGATGCTGAAACAGACGTTCCCAACATTTTAAAATAAGCAAAATAGCTAAAATAGCCCACCCATAAGTCTAATTCTGGACACAGGGGCAAAATGGTAATTTTGGATTAAAACGAAATCCGCTATTGGATCCACTTTCCACCGAAAAGTGTACCCGAGCCTATGGTCTCTAAAGTCGTCAAACTATATGTCTACGGGTTCAGTTTTTTGATACGAAACCAACCATATATCCAAAGTTGGATTCTGGCGGGCCGTACACAAATTCGCCCATTGGTTCAGGTCATAGGCCCGTCAAAATAGCATTCCGGTCGACCTTCTCTAAATCGGACCAAACTTGGCATACAGGACCAAAAAAAATGATGCGGTCCTATTGGCGCAAGTTTCGTCTCGAGATGACGAACATGCACAAAGTTGTGGGCTAGTTTGTAAAAGGCCGATACGGGGTATCTCGACGGATACGTATCAATTTTGTCGCACACACATAGCGAAATCGAGTTCCGCCGAATCCCACAAGTCCGCAACATCCGTACACGACTTTCGATGCTCACGGATTGTGACTACGTTGCCCGGTTTGTCGGGACGCAGCCGTATCGATGGAATATACTATAATTTTTAATATTTTGAAAATAGTTTTTGGTCAACTTTCATCCAATTTTAAAAAGAATATAATAAATAATTAAATAAACTAATTATTTGGTTTCAAACATGGTTATGTTGTCTACAAGTCTCTTCAAGTGGATTTTGAAAACTATCGACATCCTATGCGCAATCCGCCTTCCAAAATAGGGTCCCGAACTGGTATTTTGTTTTGTTTCGAACAGAATTTTGCCAATTTTGGCATTGATTTTCAACTCGATTTTGATTTGATATAAATCTAAATTATCCAATGGGGTCAAAGACCTATAGGTTGCATTTTCAAAGCACAAATTGGTTTGGAAAACGATGGTGAGACGGAGGAGAAAATTACCTGTGAAGTCAGGGGTCTGGGATGCTATTGTTGTGTCCTGTGGCCGCTCTGTCCAGCGGCTGATGCCTCCATGCTGCCCCGCCGGCGGCCGGCCTGCGGCGACGGCATTGCGTGTGCGGCAGTTGTGGGTGCTACTGTCAGGTGTCGAGGTGGAAAGGGTGGCGGAGGTTTAGGTTTAGGGTTTGATGAGTTTCATCCCTCTCTCTCGATATCTCGTTCCTATGTACCTATATATAGCTTCAGTGTGAATTAGCTACGAGGGGTCGGGTTGGTCAGGGGTTTGGCTGCGCTGGGTTCCTTCTTGCTTCTTTTTTTTTTCTTTTCTTATTTCTATTTCTTTTGTTTTATACCCATATATATAAAAAATATATATATATATATATATTTTATATCCATATATATATATATATATATATATACATTTTTCATATATATATATATATATATATATATATATTATATATATATATATATATAAATATATATATATATATTTTTACATATCCATATATTTACCTATAAGAGTACAAGTAGGATATATGTGTGCAACTATTTTAGATAAATACAATTAATATTTATTAAATATTTTAGAATAAAGACAAATGGTTTTTATCATATTTTTTTAACTCTAATTACTAAAGTTATAAAGGAAACTCTATTTATATATATATATTTTTTTAAAACTCTAATTTAAAGGAAACTCTATTTATATATGTAAAACCTTATATATATATATATATATATATATATATATATATATATATATATATATATATATATATATATATATATATATATATATATATATATATATATACCCTTGTATTTTTATCCTATTAAATTAGAAAAACTAAAAATATAGCAATGCTATAATATTTTTAAGGTCATTTAAATTTAAATAGCAAATAATTCATATATTATATTTAATATTCAATTATAAAATTTACTCACTGGGCCATTAAAATAAAATACCAAATACCAAATACATATATATACACGTAATATATATTTATGGACGTCTTTGGTCGTACTACAACTCTACATGGGCTTGGGCTTAGTTCGGGTCCTGTTTGACTAGTTTAGCATGGAGCTGCCGATCGAACAAACATCGGATGGCGTCGTTGGCGGACAGCGTCGGGTCGAATGGCATCGTCGGACGGATCGATGTTCGATGGCTCACGAGCGGATGGGTCACGGGTCGGTTGCTCGATAGCTCGACGGGGTTGGCTCCATGAGGAAGATGGTAAGGACTTGAGTTTTGTCTTGATATTTTCTCTTTTTATAGATAGAAATAAAAGGAGTTACAAATGGTGAGTATAAAAGGAGGTCATGAGGCGTTAATGGATAGGAGGGGAAGGGTCGAATTGATAGAACTGTATGCTTCTTCCGTCAACTCCTGTCTCAGCTTTCCATTCGGAACATATAGACGGTTTATGCATCTCAATGTTCCTTCCTGATGAATGTATAGCCCCATCTCCAGTCTAGCCTCTGTCCTCTCTCGAAACCTCCGAAATTGTGCGTCTGTAGGCAAAGCTGCCTCTCCACCAATGATGACTGAACCTTCAAGCGTGCTAAAACTCTACTCTGTCTAGGCAGTATAACTTCTATACCAAGCTCCTGAAGATCATTTAATAGCTACGACAGTATGATCATGAAATATGCTGAAGGTTTCCTGCTCAAGGTTTCTGCTACAACATTCACCTTGCCAGGATGATATTGTAGCTCAATATCATAATCAGCCATTAGTTCTAACCATCGTTGCTGCCTGATGTTCAACTCCCTCTGCGTGAAGACGTACTTCAGACTCTTGTGATATGTAGATATCTCCACGCGCTCTCCGTACAAATAATGCCTCCAGAGCTTTAATGCGAAGACCACAATAGCTAACTCCAAATCGTGCGTCAGGTAATTCTTCTCATACACCTTCAATTGTCTCGATGCGTAAGCGTTAACTTTGCCATGTTACATCAAAACACAGCCAAGTCCGCTCCCGAAGCATTACTGTATACTACAAATCCTCCCGATCCAGAAGGAAGTGTCAGGATAGGTGCATAGGTCAACCTTTTCTTTAACTCCTCAAAGGCTATCTGACAATTTGATGTCCATTGGAACTCTTGATCCTTGTGTGTCACGTGTGTCATAGGTTCAGCGATCCGTGCGAAGTTTTCTATAAACTGCCGATAGTAACCGACAAGTCCAAGAAAACTCCTCACCTCTGCTACTGACATCGGTATAGGCCAAGACTCCAATGTAGCTTTCTTCTTCAGATCTACTAAGAGTCCATCCCCAGAGATGATATGTCCAAGGAAAGGAACTCTATGCATGCATAACACATATTTGCTCAGCTTAGAGTACAGTTTCTCCCATCTCAGTGTCTCGCACGATGTGAAGATGCTCCTCTACTCTTTGTGGCTCTTAGAGTATACCAAGATGTCATCAATAAACACAGCCACAAACTTGTCCAAGTATTGATGGAACACCTTGTTCATCATACTCATAAATACTGCCGGTGCGTTGGTTAAACCAAACAACATAACCAGGAATTCATAGTGTCCGTACTTGGTTCGGAATGTCATCTTCGGGATGTCTCCCTTCACTACAAAAATACTGTTATATACCGACTGATTTTACTGACAGAAGTGAAAATGTCGCTACTTAGCAATGGATTACTGTCTGACTAGCTACTAATTTATTATATAAAAGACAGTATAACTACATGTTGCTAGTTCCGTCGGTAATTAGTCGCTAACTAATTAGCGACGACTTAGCAACGAAAATTTTTGTCACTGACGTGCTGTAAAAGTAACACAACATCCTTTCTTTTCCATTCTCAAAATTTTACCCAAACTTCCGTTTCTCCCCAATTTTATTCAAAGACTCCTCCTCTTACCTCCTCCTCCTCCGACTTCCTCCTCCTCCAACTTCCTTCCACTCCGTTTCCCTCCTCCTCCTTGGTGACCTCCTCCTCCTCCGATCTCCTCCTCCTCGGTGACCTCCCCTCCGTTCCCCACCTCCTCCTCGGTAACCTCCTCCGACCTCATCCGACCTCCTCCTCCTCCTGCGATCCCCTCCTCTTCCGATCCCCTCCTTCTCCTTTGACCTCCTCCTCCCACTTCCTCCCCCTTTGATCCCCTCCTCCTCCCCCGACCCTCTCACGCGCGCTGCCCCCCTCCTCCTCGGCCCCTTCCTCATTCCCCGACGACCAATGCATTCCTCCTCCTCGGCCCCCTTCTCCTCCCCGATTCCCTCCTCCTCGAGCTCTGTCCCCCTCCTCATCGGGTAATTTTTTAATTGTGTTACATATTTTCATATTTATATTATGTGTTATAGTTATATGTCATAATTTTAATATTATTTCTAACATATACTTGGACACGAAAATTATGACATTGTAATTTAATTATGTTAATATTAGCTAGGGTTTTGGATACAGATACGGAGACAATGGAGTAGCTAGGGTTTTGGATTCATGGCACTAGCTAGGATTTTAGATTTTCGTAAATTATTCAAAATTCGTGATATTGGAATCAGATATTCGAATATTTTCGGTCATTAAGATATCAAATCCATTAATATTGGATTATAATATCCAAATATTATTCAAAATATTATTTAACTCGAGGATGGTGTTATAGGGTTGTCAATATTATAATAAGAGGATACGGTCGATACGGATACAATACGGCCGATATCGAAATGATACGGCCGATACCAATTCGATAGGCCGATACTAATTCGATATGGCCGATACTAATCCTTGGATACGATCGATACCGATCTGAAACGGTCGATGCTTATCGGATATGACAATACCAATTCCATAAGGCAAATACCAATCTGATACGTCCGATACCAAACTGATAGGCCGATACTAATCCGATACGGCCGATACTAGTCCGATATGGCCGATACCTATCAGATACAGCCGATACTGATTCAGTATGGCCAATACAATTCCTATACGGCTGATACCTATCAGATAGGACGATACCAATTCGATAAGGCCAATACCAATCCGATACGACCAATACCTATCAGATACGGCCGATACCTATCGGTAGGCCGATCGATACCAATTCGATAAGGCCAATACCAATCCGATACGGCAGATACCTATCGGATAGACCGATCGATACCAATTCAATAAGGCCAATACCAATCCGATATGGTCGATACCTATCGGATATGCCAATACCAATTCGATAAGGCCGATACCAATCCGGATAGGCCGATACCAAGTCGATACATTCGATTATGATACTGATACAGTTAATGTTGGTTATTACAATTAGGTACTTAATTAGAATATTCTTATTATTTATGTTTTTTTGATACTTGTATTTATACAATATATGGTATGTAGTGCAGAATTGGTTTGAACAATGAGTCGATACTTAGTTGATCGTTCGTAGATGTACAATTGGCGACATGAGATCAAGATTGGTTTGACGAATAATTTCAAGGCGGGCGTCGAGGAATTTTTGAGATACGCTAATAGCCAACCTTATTTTATGGATAGAAGGCTCATAAAGTGCTCTTGTGTCAATTGTCATAATATACCATTCAAAGAGGTAGATCTTGTGAGAGAGTACCTCTACAAGAAGGGTTTCATATCGAACTACAACGAGTGGACGGCTCAAGAAGAACCTTTATTTTTTCAATATCAGTCCTCCTTCATACGGAGGTGGGAGAGTCCACTCTTGGAGGTCACTTCGAATATCGGCATCGAAACTTGGCACGTAAGTTGGTATTTGATGCGACTTGTGTCGATCCAAGTTTTGATCTGGAGGATCTGAATCTTGCTGCAAAGGATTTCTATGATATGTTCAACCATGTCGATACTCCATTATATCCGGTTGTGATTCTTATTATGTCCTGTCAGTGGTGATGCAGTTGTTGAACCTCAAGTCTGATTTTAACTTACCGAAGAAATGCTATGATCGGATAGTTTAGTTTGTTAGAGAGTTGCTGCCAAAAAGAGCGAAGGACTTGCCAGAAAACTTTTACAAGTCAAAAATGATGATACAAAGACTCGGATTATGCTATGAAAAGATAGATTGTTGTCGAAATAGCTGTATACTATACTACAAGGAGAACAATGATAAAGACAGATGCATTTTCTGTTACGAGGACCAGTACAAGCCCATTCGAGGCAAAGGAAAATTAACTCCACGATCAAGGTTGTGCCCCTACAAATACATATAGTTTTTGTCGATCACAAAGAGGCTACAAAGGATGTATATGTCCTCGAATACTGCAAAACACATGACATGTCATAGCAAAGAACAGAAGATGGATGAAGGAGAATTATCTCATCCATCCAATGGAGAGGAATGGAAGCATTTTGATCGATGTCATCCTGAATTTGCTGCAGAGCCAACGAATGTTCGGTTGGCTTTATGTTCTGATGGATTTACTCTCTTCGGACAGTCAGGGTCTCAGTACTCTTGTTAGTCGGTGATTTTGACCTTTTACAATCTACCACCGTAGATGTGCATGAAGACTCCTTATATGTTCTTGACACTTATCATACCCGGTCCAAAAAATCTAAAGAAGAACATCGATATCTACTTGCAGCCGTTGGTGGACGAGTTGAAACAATTATGGCAGCTCGGCGTTTAAACGTATGATATATCGATGGAACAGAACTTTCAGATAAGAGCGATATTGATGTAGACCATGAATAATTTTTCAGCATACGAAATATTATCTAGGTGGATTACTGTCATGACCCGCACCCTAGAGTAAAGGCACGAGACGTGGGTACGTCCATCCTACGCCGCAGTGTCGGCGGTAGAACGCTGTCCTAGGTCACAACATCTAACAGTTTAAGGTAATAAACAGTTATACTCCCCGAATGGGGGTGACATAATAGAATATATCTCAATCACAACTAAGATAGAATAGGATAAAGATAGATAGAATGATAGATAATATCCAGAACAGAATAAACCACAGAGATACAATCCAGAATTCTAAGTGTCTAAATAAGTACATATCCCAAAGTATCTCAGAATCTATATACAGTAATCCAGAAAAGTAAAGACATCCTAATCTAAGGGAGTGTCATCTACTGCTAGTGGATCCTGCTGCTGGTCCAAATCCAAACACTCATCTAGTGTAGCACCGTAGTAGGTAGGACAGAACGCCTCAGCCTCGTCCTCTGTAAAATTTTCAATAGGTCCAGTCAGGACATGAGCGAGCACAGTATATCTCAACAAATCATAGCAGGTCAGGATATAATCATGCTAGAGAGTAAGATACAAGATACTGAAAGAATAACATAATAAAAAGAAAGAGACTGTAAATAAAGAGCTACAGTATATAGAGAACTAACAGTGCTAGTGATTCAGAGCACAAGATGGTTATGTAGATGGCACGATATTGTACACAAGTAATCTACAGAGGTTGTACACGAGTAATCTACTGGATTGAATACATAACCACTTTTACTTCCCCGCCCCAATCAATACACAAGAATCTAGCTAAGTTATGTTATTGTACACGAAGGTCATGTGAATACATGATTCACACGTTTCGTACACGAATGTCACAAATACAAGGAGTACACGATGTCACTACAAGAAAAATGATCATTTACGGCATGCAAAATACGCCGTAAAAGCTCTTTTACGGCGTACATTTTTGTGCCGTAAAAGGCCATGCCGTAAATGACCCTATTATTTATGGCGCGCATTAGAACGCTGTAAATGACCCTCTTCCTACTATTTACAGCGCGCATTCGAATGCTGTAAATGACCATTTACAACGCGTATTTGAATGTTGTAAGTGATCATCTCCATCTTTTTTACAACGCGCATTCAAACGCTGTAAATGACCCTATCCATCTTTTTACAACGCACATTCGATCGTTGTAAATGACCATCTACATCTTTTTACAACGCACATTTGAATGCTGTAAATGACCCTCTTCATCTTTTTTGTAGTGCGCATTCGAACGCTGTAAATGACCCTCTCCATCTTTTTACAACGCACATTCGATCGCTATAAATGACAATCTTCATCTTTTATAATTATTTAGTTTATTATATCAAATCCCCATTCATTTAAGCTAACGTTAATTTAAAAAGAGAAAACAAAGTATAACACACCAAAAGAAAGTTATCAAAGCCTCATGCAGTTCTTGCAAATGTCTCAATACCCTTTCTGCTGATAAAAATACCAGAGACTCTTACTCTTAGACTATTGGTATTCACAATGCTAATATTGGTTTCTGATCACAAATATTATAAGCAATCATCAATCTCACACACCATTCATCCTTTTTTTCTTAAAAAATATACAGTACATGCAACATGAGAATGGGAAATGCTAAACAAATTAACATCAACTTGGAGAAAAAGAAGAGTATAATCAATCCACAGCCCTTAAGAAAAAATTATAGGGCCTTACCATACAGAGAGAAAATAGAGATTAGTAGTTCCACAAGAGGCTATTGAAGCCAGCCGTGTCGTTGCTCGGCACCTATGTTTGATCCGATAAGAAGGCACATTTCTCCGACGAGTACGCCTACGGATCAATCGAGTCATCATAGTACACGAACTCACCGTCGCTGCACAGATCCTAATCAGTGTCGAACACTCTCTTGTCTAAGCTCGGCAACTCGACGATTTCGCCCAGCTCTACCATAGGCGATCCTTGTGTTGGTGGCGCGTTGGCCTGCTCCTCCTCCACGACTTGGATAGTCTTGGATCCGATCGAGAACATGTAAAACTCATTAAGATGCTTCATAAGAAACACAACAATGGTTGATACATATTTGATGCTTATATTTAACATAAAATTTGCTTTATAAGTTAATAAGATAACAAAAATTTACTGCACAAAGAAAATTGACAAGACCATAAATTATAAAAAAAAATCTGGACCAATAGAGATTTCATATTTATTAGTATAAGTAAACTGGTGCGTTATGAGCCTACCACTCAATGGCACAAATAAAAAGTTCCAAGTAAAAAATTGACCCAGCCGTAAGTGAAAGCAGCTTCATATTGAAACTTTTTGGCACCCATAAATACACACATTTACAAACATGCAACAGTGATGATTGATTATAAATTGAAAATATACATTGTTGTTACTACCTAGATTTTAAAATGCATAGAAGGAAAATTTTTAAAAAATGGAAGCGACAAGTCTTACAGCACAAAAGTTGCTAAATGCTACATCACAAAAAAATTAATACTATGGCCGCGATAAGAGAGTCATGATTACTAACAAGTTAGTCGTAGTATTCATTTTTCCTTTTTCTTTTAAGATCTCTAAGTAGCAGTAGGAACCACTAATCATGACTCTCTTATCGTATGATTTATAATAATCATGCAATAAAACTTGTTGGCTAACTTGTTAGTCCAATAAGGCTAAACATAATACCTTACAATTCTTTCTAAACTCATGAACCATTTGAAAAGATTATGGTAGCACAAACATACCTGAATGTTTCCAATCAACAAAGTGAAGAGCATCAGGCCACTTAATACAATGATTATACTGAATATAACCTTGAGCCAGTGTTCTGTGAGTTAAAGATCATTGCCAAGAGTGCTGCATAAAAAAGTAGTTAGACAAGAAAAAGAAGCCTTTGTTGAAGGTACTATGCTTGAGGGACTTATATGAAGAAACCCTTTTTTAGTATACCCTAGTATTTGAAAGAAAAAAAGTCATACTATTCTTGCATGGGCCACCCGTGCTTGGCAAACCAAAAATGAGGCCAATCAATAAATAACACGTCCAAAAAATGAGTCTAACAAGTTGAGATGGATGAAACGATAACAAAATAAAGTATTAAAAGGAGTGCATTCAAGGCAAGTTAGAACTGACTCCGGTAAGTATACGATATAGGACGACAAACTGCTTAAGATGGTTTGAGCATGCTGAATGGAGATTGACACTGCACCAGTTAGAGATGTTAAGTGATAAAGCTGCAAGCACTAGGCTAACCAAAACAAACATGGATTGAAATGATAAGGATACATCAGTTGCTAATTCTACAAAGATGGCCCCTTAATAGTGGTGATGGTGCATGAAAGAAAATGATTCATGGAGTCAGTCCAAAAATTTGGAACAAATAAATGTTCCGGTAGTTTTATTATATGCACAATAGATTTAGTCAAGTCCTACAAATATATCATAGTAATTATTTCTCCATAGATCTGAAAGTATAAATTCCTAAAACCAGAAATCAAGTACGATTTACTTCCAAAATTCTCAAATTTAAGGAACATGCTTTCTTAGTCAAGTTGGTTTAAATATAATTCATGTCTCTTCCAGGCCGAAACTTATATCTAAATAGCTCCTCTACAGGACAATAGAGGAACCACTTCTACTACATCTACTACAAAACCTGTTATACATATAAAATAAACATTCTTTAGAATCCATATTCTAAACTAGTGGAACAAATATACTTCCACAAGGAAAGTTAAAATAACATGTTGAAGGAGTATCTAGGTTGGACAAATACTCATTCATAGGACCATATCCCTGATTATGATACGTATCTGACATGAGTCTTTCAGTAGTAGAATGCCCTTACTAAAGCATTTTAAATGATAAAAATCACGATGGATGGAGAGTGTGATTTAAATATTACTGAAATTTGAAAGAGACCAATGGTTTTGATGTTTTGGAAGTTGTTAAAAAGGGTTCACTGAGGCTCATCGAGATACCAAATGATGTCCTCACAGAAAAATAATGAAGGATTCATAAGAACTGAGTGAAGAGAATCCATAAGCCAAAAGGATCTATCGTTATTATGATCAGCATGGGACATCTAATGTTGGCAACTTGGCACAATGGCTCATTGTTGAAGGTACTTCAGAACCATATTAGATTTAGAAGAAGATGGCTTGATTAACATTGAAGAATTCATGTGCAAGATAAGCTATATAAACATGATACTTACATACAAATGGCATATTGAAATATGTTTGCAGAAGTCGGATATGTGCATCTCTCTCTGGTAGAACTTATCAAGCTGATAGTCCACAAACTACACAATCTAGATTTTTAACACCCATGAGACTAAGTGATCATGTTTCAGCAAAAAACTCTTAACAGTTTCAAGCTTGTTTTCATCATAACAACACAAAAAGTTGAACCAGAAAAAAAAACTGATGCGCTTAGTTTAAAGTATCGGATGTGAACAGAGTTACCAACCTCAAGAAACAAGATGCAATCATCGGGGAATGAATCACTTTTAATAATCAAAATCTGCTCCATATTTATAAGAGCAGCAGAGTGACCTTAAGATGGGGTGGGCTTTGTACCTAGTACAGTAGGATTTGACCTACAAATTTGATGCATAATAACTTATCCAGCTCTTAAATTCCAAATAAGAAATAAAATAGAGTAAAATGGAGGCCACCATAAAATCTCACCATTTGCCAGTTAACTTGTCAAAAACCTTGACGCTGATTGATGAGTTAGCATCATCATCAGATCCTCCCACGACATACTGAACACATAACTTAATCCCATCAGAACATTAAGATTTCTACCAATTCATGGTGTAAAAGAAAATGGGATCCGTAAGCTATAGTCTAGTAAATAAAAAGGATTGTTGCAGACTAAATATCAACAAATAAATAATGAACACATTAATCGAAAGCAAGATCCAATGCAAACTACAAGCCAAGATTGAGAAAGTTTCTTCCATTTGTAATAAACTACTAACCTAGAATTATGTTTATTATTGTGGGTTTAGTTTTGTTGTGGTCTAGGAAGCACAGACACTCAGAAAATGTGTTGTGACTGTGTTGCAGTGTCGGACACAACGAAGACACTCCAAAATATACTAAAAACCCCAAATTAATGTGTGTCCATGTAGCGATGTATGTATCGTAATGTCATATATGTATTTGTGTAACATAGGTTGTGCTAGATGTTGGCGTGTGTGTTTACATTTTCTTTCTTTTCTTGTTTGTGTGTGTGTGTGTGGTGGGGGTAGGGGGTATTGGGGGTGGAAAGGTGGGGTTAGGCATATTCGGGTAGGGTAACCAGGGATTCAATCACAGACCTTTTCGACAGAAAATAGATTGTACCAACATGCTAATATGGTACACACAATTGTCAGGGACATAGTAAACCTAATAAGAGCAAGAAAACAAAACGAACCTGATAAATAGCATAAATGACATTTCTTCGGATTTGTGCCATCATTTCTACAAACAAATTGTAGCCTTCGAGCTAATATTCAATAAGGGGATCTCGTTGTGCATATCATCGTAAGCCCACAGCTTGCTGGACAAACTTGAGGGCTTGCAGGTGTTCTTTCCATAGCCGATCAATGTTGTTCAAAACTAAGTACCTTTCATCTTCCTTCACTAACATTATTGCTTGCTTCTCCACTATTTCCTGATATCAAATCATGATAGAAAGAAATGTCAAAGTTATAAGCACATGATGAGCTGAACCTGAGATGTAAACTAGAGTATGGTACGTCATTGATGAGAAGGCAATCATGTAGACTTCAGGAGATGATCTTTATGCGAATGACAATTTCATGAAAATTAGCTTGCCCGTTAATGGATGAATATCCAGCTTTCATGTTCTGATTAAGAATGATTTTGATGCTGAGAGTACATTACCAACTGTTTTACTTAGGCAGCTTGTTGTATCTCAAGGGATGCACAGCATACATACATGCACATACAATTTGTTTTAAGCAATCAGGGCGATTCAAGCACAAATCATGTTTACACATATACATGTGCATATACAAGCAGAGTGTGTTATGGTGCTAACATAGAGGATCAAGCATAACCCTCATTAAAAGAAGTTGATAGGAAATTTACTATAAAAGTCTGTAGATTATAAACATAAGACTACACCCAATTGAATCACAGACCTTTCAAACAAGTAAAATATAGAAATGCAATGTAAAACTCACAGTGTTCTGAAAGTATGCTTCACGCTCGCGATAACGAAGATATTCCTATAATTCCTCATAGCTTGAACATTTACCTTGCAACAACTCTGGTGTTAAATCACTCAATAGATATAGGAATGCAATTTGGAGATAAATACTCAAATTCAACTCCCAGCTACATTATTAACGATCTGTTCTAAGAGATGAGTATTTTTACCTCCAGTTTGGTCTTTTCTTTCATATATTGATTTAGCATTTCCTTCAGCTTTGCTTGAGAACTCTTGAGAAATTTAACCTCTTTCACTAGAACTTTGATATTTGCCTTTCATTTCCTCTACATCTACTTTGCAAACTTTCAATCTTGTCTTATTTCCCATCCAACTCCTGTAATAATATTTGTCTCTCACTACTGGCTGTAGTGTTTTCTGACTCTACTCGAGTCTTTTCATCCTGCAATGAGCCAAAAGTAAGAAGGAATACTAAGATGTTAACATAATAAGATTTCAAAAGAAGAAAAAATAAGAAGAGAAATTAAAACACACTGGTTCTAACTTGAGCCTCGACTCCATATCCATATACTTCCTGTGAATCTCATCCATATCCCATTGCATTTGTGTCACTCTTTCTCTTTAAACTGAGATGGCTTGCAGCAGATTTTCCTCGCTTCTCTGTCTGGTGACTTCCAAATACAAACAACCCAATGAAGTTACATATACATATATGAAAATTGAAGATCAATAAGAAATAGCGATTAAATGAGAATACATAAATAACAAAAAAGACAGAAGAAAAGTTGTGTTTGTGTGAAATCGATCCATCGTGTCCACAAGTGTAGCTACAACAGAGTTGTGTGTAATTAGAGAGGAAGAAGAGGAGAAGGTTTGGTTACCTAGGGTTAGAGATGTCGACACGTCATGATCCCTAGGGTTAGGGTTAGGAAGAAGAGGAGGAGGTTTGGTTACCTAGGGTTACCAGGAAGGACGACGAGTGAGGACTGAGAGATGAGGACGGAGAGACGACGGTGATGGAGATGAGAACGGCCCATCATGATCCCACGTGATGAGAAGAGGGTTTTCATTTCCCGCTCGGTAAGAAGAGGGTTTTCAATTCCCGCTTGGAGAGAGGAGGATGGAAAAAAGTGTGCTCCAGGCAAAGAGAGGGCATGTGTGCCAGATTTTAAAAAAGGAGACTACGTTGTGCTGAGTGCACGTGACAATCATATGATTTAAATTTATTTTTAAATTCTTATTTGGAACGGTTTTTGTGTGTTCCAGAATAAATATTTTTATTAAAAAGTAAAATATAAAATATTTGGAACATTTTTTTATTTTGGCACACTGTTTTTACGTTCCAAAAGCTAGGTATGGTGAATAGGTGTTCCAGATTGTAAAACATCTAGTGTTCCTAATTAGCTATTTTGGTGTAGTGATTCATATCCTTTGGACCTGCAACAAATAAATTTTATCTTATTCACACTAGCTCAATAACTAATTCCTTAGTTGTAGATTTTTTTACACTTTAAGAAACATAGGGACAACCTTCAAATAGAAAACTTAAATAAAAATGGAGGGAAGCTCCTTACTGTAAGTGTTCTAGTTCAGGTTTTGCTAATGGTGGGATTTTGTATATAGGTGACATTATCAATATTATGAGGTGCACGTGCATTCTTGTACCGATCAACAACTTTGATCACCTGTCAACAAATGACAATTTATCAACCAATTGATCGTTAGTTAGTAAAATGAAAACATATTAGAATATCCCAAGATGTAAACATTGAAAGTTTGCCTAATGCTCATACATTGTTAGATGAAAACTATGATGAATGGAGAATGTGATTTAAACATTACTGAAATTTGAAAGAGACTAATGGGGTTAATGTTTTGGAAGCAATGAATATCAACATAGAATAAGAGCTTAAATGTTTCACACTTTAGTATATCAAGAAGAATAAAAGAAGGAGATACTGTCACAAACCCAAAAAAAAAGGAAAAAGGCCAACAGTTATAGTTCATCTTAAGGCACAAAAATGCCACCAAGAGTATCCTTATAGTTACTTTGGAGATGATTTCCAGTTCAATAATAGAAGTCCATGGAAAACTACCACACAAATTAAGGCAGGGAGATAGAACATAGCTAGAAGCTTGAGAAGTAGAAATTGTTAGAGCATCTGTACATAGTCCCACACATTAGTTTTGAGAAGGACCATCTTCGATTGTACTTGCATATACACGCACGGCTAATGTGCCTAATGGATCGATCATAAATGACCACTTTTCTTTTAGCCGGTTATAACTTACAAGTATGGTTATAACTTGGAATGCCATACCACTAATTTTTCCAAACACTTGAAATTCAAACCATTCATGACAAATGGAACCTTTTCTCAAAAATCTAGAGCTATCTTAACTTAATACAGTAACATATTATCGAAAATTTTCTAATTTTGAGCATAATAATGAAAGCAGCAATAAGAGATCGAACTTTATTCAAATTCAAAAATAATCGTCGATATACACAACCAAATGACCAAGACCTGGATCAATGCTCACCTGTTCATCCAATCGAAGGTGTCCCAGCCGCAATTCCTATAAATCAAGAAAACCTAGTTAGAAATCGTCGAATCAAAAATCATTCAAATCAAAATTGCAAGGGAAAGGAAACCTAGTTAGAACTTTATCTTGCACTCGTCCATAAGCTAGGGGATAACGTCGAGCATATCGATAGTGAGGAAGTTGTCCTTCTTGAGTCGCGAGGATGAAAGCGGCCCCCGTAGCATGGTCCCAGGGCCTCCGGGTTCCCCGACTTCGACGATGTTGGGTGTCGACAACATCAGAGCGGAGGATCCTGACCTTGTTACAAGATCTGTAGTTTGGGGGATTTAGGGATTAGGGTTTTATTAGATGTTATCGAGGAAGATGAAGAAGAGGAATGACGTGGAGGGAGATGTAGACATCGGGCACCTGGCCACGTGCCAGATCTGCGTGCTCTGTACCAGATTCGAAGATAGGATGAACGTCGGTTCAAGGCGGCTCAATGTTGAAGTCTAGCCACGGAAGAGAGCTCTAACCGTAAGGCGCTGCTCGAACGGGCCCCACGTCGTCCCGGAGAAGGTGGCTCGACCGGAGTAGAGCTGCGTACGCGAGGGGCCGACCGGATCTCTCTCTCTCATGGGAAACTAATAAGGTAAAAATGAAGGTTTTGCTGGGGAGGGGAGATAAGTAGATAGACTTGGTGGAAAACTAAAAAAAATAAGTGTCACCCTCATTTCCCGTATTTCGTATTTATACTCGTATCTGGATTTTGGCATGTATTTTTTTATTTTTCTCAACTTGTGGAATTTTGGTATTTTTCGTATTTTGGGTTTTGTCATGGCTCGGTTTAATTGGGTTGGTCTGGTTCGGTTTATGTAATGGAGCACCTTAACCTATGCTACCCCTCATCCCCACCACAACTCCCCCTCTTTATATCCCCACCTACCTCTCTCTCTCTTCATTACCACCACCATTAATTTCCTTCTTCTTCTTCTTCTTCTCCTTCCTCTACACAACTCTCCCAACCCTAGGCAAGTGCATCTTGCCACTACATGAGAACCCTTTTTTTCCTTGTCCATTTGATAGATTAGGACATGGTGATCAACATTAGAACTTGGGTTTTTGTGATTTGGAGCCTCCATTGTTGTAGATCTAAGTTATTTCTATTTTCGGATTTTGTATGGTTTGAGCTACTTAAGTTGGATTTTATGGGTTTTTGATATTTCCATGTGGAAGAGCATTCAATTCCACCATGTTTAAAACTTTGGAAATCTGGATTTGGAGTTCGGATAGCCAAGTTATGAGGTTTTGAAGTTTTGGAGCCATTGGAGCTTCTTCTCAGCCATGGAGAAGAAGACCCAGACCCTGCGTACGTGTTTTTACGCGTACACAGCTCTCTGCTTGCGTGCTTTTGCACGTACGCTGCTCCCTGTAGCGTACGTGACTTTTCACGCAGCTGCTTTCCTGTAGCGTCGTGACTTTTCACGCAGCTGCTTCCCTGAGCGCGCGTGACTTTTCACGCAGCTGCTCCTCTTGAGCGTGCGTGATTTTTCACGCAGCTGCTTCTCTGTAGCGTGCGTGACTTTTCACGCAACTGCTTCTCTGAGCGTGCGTGACTTTTCACGCAGCTGTTCCTCTTGAGCGTGCGTGACTTTTCACGCAGCTGCTTCCCTGTAGCGTGCGTGACTTTTCACGCAGCTGCTTTCCTGTAGCGTGCGTGACTTTTCACGCAGCTGCTTCCCTGAGCGTGTGTGACTTTTCACGCAGCTGCTCCTCTTGAGCGTGCGTGACTTTTCACGCAGCTGCTTTCCTGTAGCGTGCGTGACTTTTCACGCAGCTGCTTTTCTATAGCGTGCGTGACTTTTCACGCAGCTGCTTCCCTGTAGCGTGCGTGACTTTTCACGCAGCTGCTTCCCTGAGCGTGCGTGACTTTTCATGCAGCTGCTCCCTGTAGCGTGCGTGACTTTCACCTACGCTGCTCTCTTAGCGTGCGTGACTTTTTCGTACGCTGCTCCCCTGACCCCTTGCTTAATCCATTGGCTCTTGGAGTTTTGGTCTTATTTCTTTAAGCTTGGCTCTTCTATAACCCTTTGTCATGAGCTTCATTTTACTTAATATGTTTGGAATGACTATTGTATATGACATGATATGACAAGGAACCAGCATAACACGACAGTGACCCGTGGTGGTACACTCATGACCTGACCAACCTGACATGATAGTGGCCCGTCGTGGCGCACTCCTGACAAGTACCCTGACATGATTTATCTTGATAACTTAACTTGACTTGCCTTGACACCGTGGTAGTTCTTTCTTGCTTGCTTGTTAAATCCACTTGTCCTGTCTTGCATCATGTCTAGGAGGGGACTCCTGAGTACCACGGTCAGGAGTACCTACTAAAATGGATTAAGGTTAATAACTAGAATAACTCAGTAGTCATGAAGAGATGACACAGCTACATGCAATCCCGTTACCTGGGCGCTCTTGGGATCTGTAGCCTGCCGTCGAGTAGGGCACATTTCCAGCGCACCGTCGAGTGTTGCACCCTCTAAGTCACCTAAGGGTACATGTGTCTCCTGGACGATGTACCCACCTGAATTCAACCCTAATCTTTCGTCCTGGGTAACCTGGATGGTCTGCAGGGCTTGTGGCTGTGGAACAATTTCACTGCATCTTGTTAGTAATTAGGCCCCCTTGTGGCACATGCTCTTTCTGGGGTTGACCCAGCTGGTTTTGTGTGTCCAGATTTTGGAGCAGCTCCCGAGGATCTACCAAGCTTCCAGCCCAATGGTGGCGACTAGAAGGAACCCGGGCTACGAGTGGTTTTTCTATTTTGTTTCGCTCACTCTATTGTAAAGTTATTCTTTTGAGGTGTTTAGCCGACGAGCACCTGTTAGCTCGATGTACTTTTACTTACTGTCTGCCTACAGGCTGTAGACATGATTAACAAATTCTAGGGTTGATCATGTATGACTAAACTCTTGCTAGTCCTAACATTTTGTAATGACTAGCTTCATGATCAACTGAATATGTAATATTTGGGACGCCTTTTTATTGTGTATTTAATGATCATACATCTTGCGACTTTACTTACTTGTGGTGATTGAGACACTAGGCTTGTTCATGACCATAAGAGACTGTTGGCTTGTAGTAAACCCTCATATTTCTAGACAGCCGTAACCGTATATCGTGGTGGTTTTTTTTCCATTCCAATATACGTAGCTGGCTATGTCTGCCCCCGCTCTCCAGTATTCTGGTTCTGGGGCGTGACATGGTTTAAGTGGTGGCCCATGCAGGTCTTGTCAATCAAAAAATATGAGAGTTTACCGAATAGATGTCTCAATCAGTATTCGCCCTTGATCTCCGCCCGTATTTTCAAATCCCTGAAATTTTTGCCCTGATTACATGCTTGTATCGTTGATCTGTCCTGGTCCTTCTTTATTGTTTCCCTGTGTCGTTTTCCTCAGCGGCACTGTACCTGACCCTGCCGATCAGCAAGGAGGAGCACCTTCCGTGGGCCAGCAGCAACCTGGAGATCAATCCCAGCATTCTGGAGTCGCCTCAGAGTGATACCTACTGGAGGAGAGTCACCAGTTCGGCCCGTCCAGCCCGCAGAGCCAGATGATGGTACCTTAGTAGGCCTCATCGGAACCTTGATAGCTTTCCAGAATCGTCGAAGCGATGCCCTGTACCAGACAGTTCAAGATGCTTTGACCCGGGGCGGACATCCAGGGAACCAGGCGGCCAACAGTTTCAAGCGATTAAACCCTCCTTCCTTCGACGGCAGCGAGGATGCAATTGCCGTGGATGCATGGCTTCAGGATATCGGGGTAATTCTGGAAGCAGCTAGGACACCCGAGAATGAGAAGGTGGCGGTGGTACGCCTGCAGTTGTTGGACTTGGCTCGCAGTTGGTGGGCGGCGCAAGCCATGGGATTAGTGGCACCCATTGCTTGGGCAGTATTTAGAGAGAGATTCCAGACGAAGTATTTCGATGCTGTGGCTCGGTACGACCTGCAGACCAGATTTACCAACTTGAAGCAAGGAGGCAGATCAGTCGACAGTTATGCATCGGAGTTTTCTAGACTCAGTAGGTTTGCCCCCACCTTGGTGGCGACCGAGTTTGATAGGGCCCAGCGGTTCCCGCAGGGACTACATTTGGAGATCTTGTTGGCGGTTGAGCAGTTCGAGCACCAGACGTTCGATGCAGTCTTGAGAGCAGCTAGAAGGCATGAGTATACCTCCCAGAGGATCGTGGATAGGACCGGAAGTAGGAAGCGGTCCCACAGTCAGATGCACCAATCATCAGCTCCAGCCCCGGCAGCTAGGGGATTGACCATTGGAACTCCGAGACGGGCGGCCTCAGTAACGTTGGTTCAGCATTCGACCCCGACGTACCCGCAGCAGTAGAAGCAGAAGCAGACTTCCGCAATGGGATGTTCACATTGCGGAAAGCTAGGGCATGTGGTGGCAGACTGTCGCAGGGCACGGGGATTGTGCCTGGCTTATGGAGCAACAGATCATAGGATAGGGGCTTGCCCGAATAGGGGTGGTTCATCAGCATCCAACCCTTCTAGCTCTTCGGTGAGAGGACCTGCCCCAGCACCAGTTCAGCAGCAGCAGTATCAGTCTTCGAGGCCCTTGCCGCCTCAGTCTCAGGCATTCCAGCAACAATACCCCCAGCAGTATGCACAAGCCCAAGCTCAGACCCAGAATAGGCAGAGAGGTTTCCAGCAGAGGGGACCAGCAACCAGAGGACAAGGTCAGGCCATGATGATGGCTATGGAGGAAGAAGTTGCACCAGGTGAGGTAGTGGCAGGTACTATTCTCGTCAACTCCTTTCCAGCTTCGATATTATTTGATTCTGGTGCATCGCATTCATTCATGTCTACACGATTCGCGACACGGATAGGATTGGAGCCCGAGTCATTATCAGTGAGGCTCAATATACTTACTGGTAATGGCCTTGTGGGAGTAGATCGAGTGTTTTCCTCGTGTCGGATCGTAGTTAGCGGTAGGAAATTCCTTGCTAGATTCATAGAGTTTCCTATGGCAGACTATGATGTAGTCCTAGGCATGGATTGGTTGAGGAACCAGTATACTAGGATAGACTGCCATATTGGCAGAGTTGTCTTTAGTATCCCCGGCGAGCCAGAGTTTTCATTTTCTAGAGGCGCAGTGGAGCCGTCTTCCCCAGCATTGCGGATGGAAGTAGCAGCAGTGCAGTTACCCCGGATAGTTGAAGAGTTTCCAGATATCTTTCCAGAGGAGCTTCCAGGGATGCCGCCTGAGCGGAAGATTGAGTTCACTATAGACTTGATTCCCGGGACAGCACCAGTGTCAGAGCGAGTCTACAGGATGGCGCCTTCAGAGTTGGAGATTTTATACAAGATGATTGAAGAACTGAGGACCAAGGGATTCATCCGTACAAGTGGATCGCCTTGGGGAGCCCCGATGCTTCTTGTGAAAAAGAAGGATGGTACGTCCAGGCTATGTGTTGATTATCGTACCTTGAATTCGGTGACAATCAAGAACAGATACCCTCTTCCGAGGATAGATGACTTGTTTGATCAGCTCAGAGGGGCTTCAGTGTTTTCGAAGATTAACTTGCGGTCAGGATACCACCAGATCAGAGTTAGAGAACAGGACATCCCGAAGACAGCATTCAGATCGAGGTATGTACATTGGGAGTTCCTTGTTATGCCCTTTGGAGCGACCAATGCGTCGGCCGTATTCATGGACCTCATGAATCATATTTTCATGCCTTACTTGGATTAATTTGTGATCGTATTCCTAGATGACATCCTGGTCTACAGCAAGAGTGAAGCAGAGCATGAGCAGCATCTCAGAGTCGTCCTCCAGACGCTTCGGGAGCATCAGTTGTACGCCAAGTTCAGTAAATGCGAGTTCTGGCTCGATCGTATTTCATACTTGGGTCACATTATTACCCGAGGAGGAGTGGAAGTGGATCCCCAGAAGATTGTGGCTATCGAGTCATGGCCGGTACCCAGTTCAGTGGCAAAGGTTCGTAGCTTCCTTGGATTGGCCGGCTACTACCGGCGGTTCGTTTCAGATTTCGCGAGGATTTCAGCGCTGATGACCCAGTTGACCCGCAAAGATGTGCCGTTTGTTTGGACAGCAGAGTGTCAGGAATCATTTGAGAAGTTGAAGCGAGGTTTGATAACGGCTCCCATTCTCACCCTTCCAGATGGGACCGGAGGATTCACAGTTTATTGCGATGCTTCAGGCAGAGGATTGGGGTGTGTCTTGATGCAGCATGGAAAGGTAATATCTTATGTGTCACGCTAACTTCGTGATCATGAGAAAAATTACCCGACCCACGACTTGGAATTGGCGGCGGTAGTGTTTGCTTTGAAGTTGTGGAGACACTACTTGTACGGAGATAGAGTGGAGATCTTTACTGATCATAAGAGCCTGAAGTATGTTTTTACCTAGAAGGACCTTAATATGCGGCAGAGAAGATGGCTCGAGCTATTGGTGGACTATGATGTAGATTTGCAGTATCATCCCGGGAAGGCCAACGTTGTAGCAGATGCATTGAGCGGGAGAGCCGGAGTTTATTTCCTGACGGCGCAACCAGAATTATTGGCAGATCTTCAGAAGATGGGAATTGAAGTGGTTCTTCCTACCAGTGTGGCATTGATGGCCAGCCTACAGGTTTAGTCCAGCATAGTTGAGAGAATCCGGGTGGCGCAGTCAACAGATTCCAATATCCAGCGACTCAGAGCAGAGTGTGAAGCAGGAAGAAGGCCAGAGTTATGTATCCATGAAGACGGTACACTTCGGCACGGCACTCGTCTTTGTGTACCTAGTGGAAATATCAGACAGGAAGTCATGGAAGAAGCCCACAGTTCACAGTATTCTATTCATCCGGGTGGTACGAAGATGTACCGTGATATTCGTCAGTATTTTTGGTAGAATGGCATGAAGAGGGAGATAGCCCGGTTTGTCTCTCGGTATTTGGTTTGCCAACAGGTTAAAGCTGAACATCAGAGGCCCGCTGGACTTCTTCAACCCTTACCGATCCCAGAGTAGAAATGGGAACATATAACCATAGATTTCGTAACCGGATTGCCCAGATCTCCGGCCGACAGAGATGCTATTTGGGTAATTGTGGACAGGCTTACCAAGGTGGCATACTTTCTCCCATTCAGAGTTGGACAGTTGACGGCGCAGTTAGCAGAGATGTACCTCAGGCAGATCGTCAGGCTTCACGGTGTGCCAGTCAGTATCACCTCGGACAGGGATTCAAGATTCACATCACACTTTTGGCGTAGCTTGCAGAAGAGTTTGGGGACTCACCTTCAGTTCAGCTCAGCTTATCACCCGCAGACGGATGGACAATCAGAGCGCACAATCCAGACTCTTGAAGATATGTTAAGATCCTGTACCTTGACTTCGGTGGTTCATGGAAGAATCATCTGTACCTGGTGGAATTCTCGTACAATAACAGTTATCAGGCCAGTATCCAGATGGCACCCTTCGAGGCTCTTTATGGCAGGAAGTGCAGATCCCCGCTAGCATGGGACGATGTTGGGGAGAGGCAGATGCTCGGACCCGAATTGATTTCCCAAACGGTTGAAGTGGTCAGGAAGGTCAGAGATCACCTCGGAGTTGCCCAGGACCACCAGCGCTACTGTGCCGATGCTCATCGGCGTCCCTTAGAATTTGCTGTCGGCGACCATGTATTCCTTAGGATCTCGCCTAACCGCGGCGTCATTCGCTTTGGCGTACGGGGAAAGCTTAGTCCTAGGTATATAGGGCCGTTCGATATTCTAGAGCGAGTAGGAGATGTATCCTATCGTCTCGCTCTTCCGCCGTCGCTAAGTGAAGTGCATGATGTATTCCATGTGTCCCAATTACGACGGTATATTCCGGACCCGAGCCACATCCTAGACCATTCGGAATTGGTTGTTGGTACCAACCTTTCGTATGAGGAGAGGCCTGTGTCTATTTTGGACCGGAGGGAGAAGATACTCAAGAACAAGACTATTAAATTAGCCCGTGTTGCTTGGGGTCATCACTCTCTAGGTGAGTCAACGTGGAAGCGTGAGGACGACATCCGATCGCGATATCCCTACCTGTTTGACTCGTGAGGTATAATGTCTTTCTTATGCCATATATTTTCCCTTCCTTGCTTGCATTGTATGATTGTATGATTAAACTGCTTAGTGTAACTTGCCTGTGCTTAGTGTAGCTTGTCATGACAATCTCTAGCTCCTTGATTAAATTCCGAGGACGGAATTCTTTTAAGGTGGGTAGAGTTGTCACCCTCATTTCCCGTATTTCGTATTTATACTCGTATCTGGATTTTGGCATGTATTTTTTTATTTTTCTCGACTTGTAGAATTTTGGTATTTCTCGTATTTTGGATTTTGTCATGGCTCGGTTTTATTGGGTTGGTCTGGTTCGGTTTATGTAATGGAGCACCTTAACCTATGCTACCCCTCATCCCCACCACAACTCCCCCTTTTTATATCCCCACCTACCTCTCTCTCTCTCTTTATTACCACCACCATTAATTTCCTTCTTCTTCTTCTTCTCCTTTCTCTACACAACTCTCCCAACCCTAGGCAAGTGCATCTTGCCACTACATGAGAACCCTCTTTTCCTTGTCCATTTGATAGATTAGGACATGATGATCAACATTAGAACTTGGGTTTTTGTGATTTGGAGCCTCCATTATTGTAGATCTAAGTTATTTCTATTTTCGGATTTTGCATGGTTTGAGCTACTTAAGTTGGATTTTATGGGTTTTTGATGCTTCCATGTGGAAGAGCATTCAATTCCACCCTGGTTAGAACTTTGGAAATCTGGATTTGGAGTTCGGATAGCCAAGTTATGAGGTTTTGAAGTTTTGGAGCCATTGGAGCTTCTTCTCAGCCATGAAGAAGAAGACCCAGACCCTGCGTGCGTGTTTTTACGCGTACGCAGCTCTCTGCTTGCGTGCTTTTGCACGTACGCTGCTCCCTACAGCGTGCGTGACTTTTTACGCAGCTGCTTCCCTGTAGCGTGCGTGACTTTTCACGCAGCTGCTTCCCTGAGCGTGCGTGACTTTTCACGCAGCTGCTCCTCTTGAGCGTGCGTGACTTTTCACGCAGCTGCTTCCCTGTAGCGTGTGTGACTTTTCACGCAGCTGCTTCCCTGAGCGTGCGTGACTTTTCACGCAGCTGCTCCTCTTGAGCGTGCGTGACTTTTCACGCAGCTGCTTTCCTGTAGCGTGCGTGAATTTTCACGCAGCTACTTCCCTGTAGCGTGCGTGACTTTTCACGTAGCTGTTTTCCTATAGCGTGCGTGACTTTTCACGCAGCTGCTTCCCTGAGCGTGCGTAACTTTTCACGCAGCTGCTCCTCTTGAGCGTGCTTGAATTTTTACGCAGCTGCTTTCCTGTAGCGTGCGTGACTTTTCACGCAGCTGTTTTCCTGTAGCGTGTGTGACTTTTCACGCAGCTGCTTCCCTGAGCGTGTGTGACTTTTCATGCAGCTGCTCCTCTTGAGCGTGCGTGACTTTTCACGCAGCTGCTTCCTGTAGCGTGCGTGACTTTCAGAATGGTAAGCAGCTGCGTGAAAAGAGTAAGGTATTCTAATGGTATTATGTCTTGTCCGATATGTATGGAAAAGAGTAAGGTATTCTGCCTTCAGAATGGAGGAAAAGCTCTTTTTTTATTGTCACCGTCAGTTCATTCCTATGTCGCATCCATGGAGAAGGAACAAGGATGCCTTTAGAGCTGGTAAACAGGAACTAACTCCTCTCCCATTGAGATTGACTAGAGATATCGTTTGGGAAGAGGTAGAGGATTTGCCGACTGTAGTAGAAGATCCGAGATCGGGCCATCACTTATAAGGATTCGGACATGGCTATAATTGGACGAAGCAGAGTATCTTTTGGGACTTACCTTATTGGAAGAATAATGTCATAAGACACAATCTTGATGTCATACATATTGAGAAAATATATTCGAAAAAATCTTCAATACGGTGATGGATATCAAGGGAAAAAAATGAAAGACAATCCCAAAGTGTCACAACCCGTACCCTGGGTAAGGGCACAAGTGCGTAACAGCGCCCAGCCTACTCCGTAAAAACGGCGTAGAATGCTGTAGGTCTGCTAGCTAACAAACAGTATATATAACCTGTCATCTCCACACGGAGGATATAATATGAAATACTAATAATCTCAATCACAATCTAGTAGGAAGAATCATGGCACGAAATCAAAATAGATATAAATCACAAAGTACAATATCCAGCTCAACAGAGAGAAAGAGAGTCACAAAGTAATATAGTTATACAATAACTGTAATAATAATATGCATAGAGTAGTAAGCTAGAGATAGAGTCCAGTCTAAAATCCTAGTCTAACTGAGCAACAACTAAAGCCTCATCTGCCGGGGCTAATCCCTGCTGGACCAGGGTCTCCAAATCTATGCCCACTACGTCGTGAGGACCATAGTAGGTACAGCAGTCATCATCACCATTATCTGTAATATTTTTTCAACATATCCTGTCAGGATGGAACGAGCACAATCAACTAACAATAGTTCACAAGATAGGATAAAAGCTACAAGACTGTAAATAAAGAGTATATACAGGAGTAATGAAAATGTACATATAAGTATCATGGCAAGGTAAGTTGTAAACTAAAGCCAGAATAAGGCAAGTAAAACTGATCATGGCATGTACAAGAATCAAGAATCATCTATCTAGGTGTGTGAGTACTAGCTTCGATATGTGGTCGGCTTGGGTCTGAACAAGGTCTAATGATCTAGCCAATCATATATGGAGTGTAGGATTGGCATTCACAAGGTCTACAAGAATAAACAAGGCAGATAATGAATACACATCTACACTAATACTCTCCGCCTCCGACTGGTAGAGTGGATCCAAACAAGACACGTTACGACACGGGATTCTACAAGAAGGGATCAAGTCTCCTCGAAAATCGGTGTCTATTTTCTGCACAAGAACTACAAGGGGCATGCATAAGATACACCAAGATAACAAGGAATAACATCTCATGTCGGGATCCATGAATACCAATCCGTGTGACCAATGTGTCAAGAACAAGTATATCTACACTAAGTACATGAATTATAACAATTATCGTAAATTAAAAAAGTTATCAGAGAATGTACTCGCCTAAGATGTGATGAAAATATCAACTGAGTCCAAGAACAGTGCCTCGAGAGCCTATAAATGGAATATTGTATCAATATAATGTTTTGGAAGTAAAATCAAGTCATACTAAGTCAAACTAGGGCAATCTAAGTCAAAGCAAGTCAAACTAGGTCAATCTAAGTCAAAGGTTGACTTATAGTTGACTTTTGGTCAACTGGTCAATTGGTCAACTCTCGTCAACCCTTGGTCAACTCTAGGTCAAACTTGACTAACGTTGACTAACAGTTGAATTTGGGTCAACTGATCAACTCCGGTCAAGTTCTAGTCATTTCTAGGCTACGGTTGACTTTTGGTCAAAACAATCAACCATGGTCAACCGAGGTTAAAACTAGTCTAAGTCCACTATTCCTAACCATTACCAACCATAACATCCTAATTATATCTATATCTTAATATAGTAAACTCATATCTTAGATTATAGGCATTACCTTAACTTACCCCTTTTTACCTTACCAAGGTAATCTCATTACCTTAGTCTCTATCCCATACACTAGCCTTCTTTACCCTCATTCCAAGTATACTCAACTCCTACTATGCTATTCTAACCTTTATCCTTGTATCTCGATTCCATACCATGGTATCTTGATATCTTATATTATCTAACTCAAACATAGATAACTTATCTCATTACCTTAACTCATGAAACCAACTCTTACAACTTCTAACATATATCACAGACTACGCACTAACTCTAACTAACTTATCATATATAGCTAACTAAATCATACTAACTTATCATAGATAGCTAACTAAATACTAACTCTAACATACTCTAATCTTCTAACCAAAAACCACACACACACACACACACACTATAACTAAACCAAAACACTAAGAAGAAAAGGAGGAAAAACAAGTGGCTGTTCACAGCCACTAGATGCTGCTGTTGCTGTCCTAGGTTAGGCAGTAAACTCTGCCAACAACAGGGTATTCCCTGCCATGCTGCAAAGTAGCAAGAAATGTTGCTGCTGCTGCTATTGCAGCCTGAGTTGGCTGCTGAAATATCAGCCTGAGATGGCTGCTGCTGCTCTCATTTGAGAGCAACCCACATGCTGTGATCAGCACAGCAACCTGCTGTTGCATCCCTCCAAATGGGGGGGGACATACTGCTATTGCTTAGTCCAAATGAGGGTGGGTGGCTGCTATGCAGTCCACACTCTCCTCTCAATCCCCCTTCCCAATCCCCTTCTCAACAACCACATCACACACTAACTCTTTTCAAAACAACCACCACCACACTACCACCATCTAACCATAATGAAATAACATCTAAACCAATCTATTGTTATACAAAATCAGTCCAAAATGAGTAGCTATCAACATACATATATATACAATATGAAAAGGAAAGAATGAACCATTATACTTGGATACCAAACCATGGTATCTAAGTAGAACAAATCTAACCACTCTACCTATACCAAACCACTCTCCTATTGATATAAAACTAAATTAGAAACTAATTACATTACTAGCATATAAACAAACACAAGGGGTGTCCGAAATTGGAATCAACCAAGTAAGACACAAAGCCAAATGCTAACTTTCTCTAGAGGGCTCCAAATGGCCTCAAACTTGAATCAAATGGTTGCTCTATCAAGAGGGTGGATCCTACGGATTCAAAGCTAATTTATAATCATAGAAAATTGGTTTAGAGGATAGGAATTTACCTATTAGGAGTGGATCCTAATGAAACTCTTTCCGACATGTCTCCGATACGAAGATCTTTGTAGAAAGGACACCCCTCCTTGCACTTTTCTTCCAATCCTTAGTAGCACCCTTCCTTTATGGTATGGAGAGGATTGATGGAAGATTTGATGGAGGAATGAGATGATTTGAAGATCAAATCAAAGGAGGAACTCTCTAAATTAGGGAAGAACACGAGAGAGGAGAAAGGAGGCAATGTTGTGAATGAAATTGATGGTGAATGATCAAAGGGGTGGCCGGCCACTATTTCCTAGGGTTGGCTATATTATAAAGTCCACGATGCTCCTAATTAGTCCCTCTTTGATAAACAAATCAAGTGCAAGAGGTTGGGGGCAAAAAGGTCAAGTTTAATTCATTAGTCTAACCATTCTAAACAAGTAGGATTTGTCTAATTACACTAACCTAATAAGTGGGGTTTGTGGGCCATGGCTAACTAATCTCGGTGTCCCGACTAGGGTCTAAGCTACTCGGGTCACTAACACAATTCGAAACGAGACAAAACTCAAGCCCGACAAAGTAAACCCCCAAAACACAATATATGATAAATAATTATTCAAAAATATTCTAATTTTGAAAAAAAAGACCATTTTACCCTTATTTTGAAAACTGGGGGTGACACAAAGCAAGAAAGGACTTGAAAATTATTTGTAGGCATCCAGAGTTGTATCTAACACGAAGATCCAATGGTAACTGGGTCAAACCCTCAGCACCGTTTACATTGAGTAGGGATGATAAATTGATAAGATGCAATTGGATTACAAAGTTGAGATTTTCTGATGGTTACATATCGAATCTGGCAAGATGTGTCGATCGCAACGAGCGCAAGCTGATAGGGATGAAGAGTCAAGATTGTCACGTGTTAATGGAGCGGTTAATTCCTATCGCTCTGAGAGAGATGCTTCCTTCTCAAGTATAGGGTCCGCTGGCCGAGATATATATATTCTTTTGAGATTTGTGTTCAAGTAAGTTGACGGTGCAACATATGTTTGAACTTGAGGAGAAGATTGTATTGACATTGTGCAAGTTAGAAAAGGTGTTTTCCTCCGGCTTTTTTGATAGTATGGAACATTTGTCGATTCATCTTGCATACGAAGCACGTATCGGTGCTCCCGTCCATTATCGATGGATGTATCCATTTGAGAGGTATAACATAATTAATGATTTAGTACTAATAATTATTTTATTCAAACAGTTCTAATATTGAATATATTATTTATAGACATCTACATCACCTGAAGAAGAAGGTGGGCAATAAGGCTCGTGTAGAAGCTTCGATATACGAAGCATATATTATTGAGGAGGTCTCAAACTTTTGCTCAATCTACTTCGATACTCATGTCAGAACAAACTGGAAGAGAGCGCCAAGAAATGATAAAGGTGAGATCGATGCACCGAATAGTGGAATTCACACTATCTTCAATGTTGGTGGCAAACCTACAAGTGCTTCTAAGTTACGGTGGTTGAAGGACGATGAGTTTAAAGACGCTTATTGGTATATCTGCCTAAATAGTGGTATCGAGGAGATAGAAGATATAGAGAAGTAAGCAACATAATTTTGCTACATATTCCAATTTTGCTATATACTTGTAAAAAAAGTTGTATAACTTTTCTCGTTATTTTCACAGTATTTTTAGAGATGAGATAAAAATGGAGGGACCTATCATTGATGATGATGATCTTGCTAGAGAGGTTGACAGAAAATTTCTTCGTGGTTCCATAATTATGTGAGGATTTAAATCATTTAACTATTCTAAATTAAATAATTTGTCCAAGCTTTGTCTAATGACGTTATGATACATGATATTTTAGGTTTTTCGTCCTGGCACACAATTGCAGAAGGAAAGACTTTGAGGACTAGTTGTCGGACCAAGCAAGAGGGCAAAATGTTGGGATGGATATATCATCAATGGCTTCAAATTTAGAACTACTGATAAGCCTATCAATCACTCATTTGTCAATGAGGAGGCTAATTATACAAAAAAATTTGGAGTTTGTGTAAGGGGTTCAGTCTATGATGCCGATCTAGAATTTGACTATTACGGTATTCTAAGAGATATTATAGAACTGGATTACTCTTTCGGTACCAAACTTGTGCTGTTTAAATATGATTGGTTCGATACAACATCCAAGCAAGAATGGAGAATTGACAAACAGTTTGGATTTATTGATATAAAATATGGAAAAAGATATGTAGGTTTTGAACCATTTTTGTTGGCTAGTCAAACGGTCCAAGTGTACTTCAAGAGTTATCCTAGTCGACGACGCACTACTCGTGATTGGTGGGTTGTATGCAAAACTAAAGCAAGAAATACATATAATATTGGAGATCAAGCATACCAGGAGGATGAGGTAGTCATGCCTCAACCAACATATATGAGTTTAGCCGACATTGACGATATGGAGGTTGACGTTACTGTAGAGGATGATATAGTTGACGAAGAGCTTGACATAGAGGACTTATCTCACATAGAGGCAGAGTCTAAAATGGACGTATCGAATGAAGAAGAAGAATTTGAAGATGAAGGTGAAAGTGGAAGTGATAGTGAAAATGAAGAAGATGAAGATGAAGATAATTCGGAAGACGAAGAAGATAAAGAATATTAGTATGTATTAACTACTTATGAGTATCATCACACCATTTTTTAATTTCTATTAGATTTGTATATGGCGGGTCGAGGGCTTACACGATGTCAAGGATCTTTATCCCGTCCTCTTGCTCCTTCTAGTACTCCAGTTGCAGATCGCAGAGGAGTTAGCAAGGATGACTTGGTTGATGAGGAGGATGGCTTATCTCCATCGTTCACTCGTTCATCGGTCGGCGGAGCTAGCCCTGATATTTCCTCAGCATCTACTCCTACTGGTGCTGGTGCCCCGTCTTCTACACCAAAGACTACACCTATCACTCCTACTAGGGAGAATCCATATCCTGGCCTTTTGGTCGATCGTAGAGTGTACATACGTCGACCAGGATTTGTAGACCCTCCTACTCTACCAGAGCGGCCAGACGGCATCACTCGTCACAAGCTGTGGGCCGATGAAATGGCGTAAGCATATAATTATTATTATACACATTTATTCATACTCTTTTTATTATCTAATCGTACACTATTTTGTTAATTCCAGGTTCTTTCTGGTCCAGGCTGGTAGAGATTTGGGCGACTTGATGTGTCGTCAATTCCATGTTCCTTATCTGAACTTTGGGGACATCCACTTGATAGACGATTCACTTGGCTAGAATGCTTGGGGTATGCCTAAATAATATTGTCTTTATTTACAACATTTCTTAAATATTTTCTCATTTATTTTTATTTGTTCTTATTTACAGAAGTTGTACTGGTGGCGGGCACACAGAGATTAGGCGATCCAGAAGTGCTACAAGTCCATCGCCAGCAAGAGGTTGAGGGATATGGTCAACGACCAGAAGGCGTTGGCTACACTAAATAGTACTCTTCGCAAGGAGTGGTTGAAGGAGGAATTTTCGAGGCGATAAAGTAGAAGAAGGACACTCCGGCCTACAAGGCCAAATGCGAGAAGGCAAAGGCTGCCCGTGCTAAGGGTGTTCACCACACAGGTGGATCCATCCTAATTTTAGAGCATTATCGATGGTTGGTGAGTATTCTTATTTGTTATTTCTTCAATTGTTTAAATTTAATATTTAGTTATAAATTGATGTTTAATTGTTACAGTGCGAGGAGGTCACTGGGGCAGGCAGACACCCGAACGTCATCGACTTTCCTAAAGTTTTCGAGCGTACCAATAAGTAAAAGAATGATGGAAAGCTCGTAGATGATCAGACGACCAAAGCCTATATAAGTTTTCAGAGTCCTATATCTAATTACATTTCTTCTTTGTACTTAAGTATATTTATTTTACATAAATAGTTTGTCCTAACTCTAATATGAATATTAACTCACAATCATAACCCTAATTAGCATTATAAATCAAAGAAAAATTTAGGAGACGTGTGAGACCTTAACCATAACAATACTTAATAGTAACTAAAATATGAATATTAACTCTAAAGTTATTCACCTGTATAAATGTAACCACCACTTTTCTAAAATGAGGGTAATTTCGAACTTTTGTAAAATTTTAGTTTTAAATATTAATAATAATGATTTATGGTTAATTTTAATTAATTTAATACTAATTAATTTGGTGTGTGATTTGGGTATTTTTAATAGTGTAACCTTAGACCTACTTAGCCTAGAGACTAACCATGACCACGGGGACCTATCCTATGTGATTAGATAAGCTAATTACCACTCTTTAGGCTAAGAATATTTTGGTTATTTTGTAACTTTTGAATTATTTAGGATTTTGTTTAATTGGTAAATTTTAGATTATTTTAATATTATTTAAATTTATATATTATGATTTTGGTCATTTTTCATATTTTAATATTTTGGAAATTTTTATATTTTAATATTGATTTTATGGGATTTGTTTAGTCGGATTTGAGTTTTGTCTCGTTCCGACTTGTGTTAGTGACCCGGGTAGCTTAGACTCTAGACGGGACCCCAAGATTAGTTAGTCAAGGCCCACAAATCCTACTAATTTAGTTAGTAAGTTTAGACTAATCCCACTTGTTAGATTTGTTAAGTTAGAGGCTTAAACTTAACCCTTTTGATCCCAAACTTGAACCTAACTTAAAATTAACCAAGAGGGATTAGTAAGGGCCTTATTGGGCTTTCCCCCAAGGCCCAAATAGGGCAATGATGGCAGCCACTATAGGTATATTAGCCTCCCTTCCTTTCATTTCATTCCATCTTGCATCTTTTCCTTCACAAAGTATTCTTTCCCAAATTAGAGAGCTTTCCTCTTTGATTTGATCTCCAAATCCTTACATCCCTTCATCAAAACTTCCATCCAACCTTCTCATACTACCAAGGGAGAGTGCTAGCAAAGATTTGAAGCAAAGTACAAGGAGGAGTGTCCATTTTGGAAGGATCTTCGTATCGGAGCCGTATCCTTGAGAGTATCGTTGGGATTCCACTCCTAATAGGTAAAACTAACCCTCTAAATTAATTTTCTACGCATATTAGTTAGTTTTGAATCCATAGGATCCACCTCCATGCACCCCTTTAGATTCAAGTTTGAGGCCATTTGGAACTCTCTTGGGGATTTTAGATATGTGTTTTGTGTCCTACTTGATCGATCCCAAATTAGGACACCACATGTGTTTGGTTTATTACCTAATAGGATTAATTGTTTTTTAAATTCAGTTTTAGAATGGTTAGAGAGTGGATTGATCTTAGTTTGGATGGTTAGAACAAGTTTCATATATATAATTATGTTAGAATTCATGTGGTTTAGTCTATTGCATCATGTTTATATATATATATATTGTAGTGTTAGTGTCTCTAGCTACTTGTTTTAGGACTGTTTAGTTAGATGTTTAATTCATTTCATTATAGTTTAGATGTTGAGGATTAGATATATTAGTTGAGATTTGTTGTAGAGGTTGTTGTTGTTGTTGATGTGGAGAGTGGTATTGGGAGAAGAGTAGTCGGTATTAGAGAGATAGATAGAGATGAGAAGGAGTATGAAGAGAAAAGAGTGTGAGAAGGGGGGGAACAAAATGTTACAGCAGCAAGAATTAAATATCAGTCCACAGTTTATATGAATCAATCCCCTTTTTCATACATTTCAGTTCACTCTAAACATCCATCTACAATCAGTCCATATATCAACTTCCATTCCATCCTTCAAAACAGACCATTCAATCCATCATCAATACATTCATCCATTGGACAATAGCAGCAGCATACCATGTCAATAGCAGCAGTAGTTGCAACAAATAAAGGGACAACAACAGCTACAGCAGCAGTAGCTGCTGCCAATACAAAGCAGCAGCAGCTGCACCATTCATGAGCAACAACAGCAGCTGCTAGCACCCTGCAGGGCAACAGGACAGCCATCATGCATGAGCAGCTGCAAAGAGCAGCCCCCATTTGAATATCAGTCCCCTTCCCATTTCAATATCAGTTCGATTCATTTAATCTCCAATATCAGCCCCATACTTCCATTTCATTCATTTAATCAATCCATTATCCTTCACTTCATAACTTGTAATTTCAGTCCAACAGTCCCATTTCATTCATTTTAAGTATCAGTCCCTTATTCCATACAAGTTTCAGTCCTATTCACATGTTATTCATTCACATATCCATCTACATTCATCCCATACATCTATGACAAATATCAGTCCATATCATTTCAGACCATTACATTTCAGTCCCCATTCATTCATTCAATTCAGCACTTCACAGTTCAACCATATCAGCCCCTTAATCTTCTATTTAACCCATTCATTTCATCCATCTCACATCACATTAACAGTCCATTACATCCATCTTTTATTCCATATCATTCACATAAATTCAGTCCATCCTTTTATCCATTTCAGTCCCATATTCATACATGCAGTGACATCCAATTCATACTTCATATCATTCATTCAAATACATTCACTCTATACAAATTCATCCATATCATTTCACTAAAATTCAATCCATCCATATCAATTTTAGTCTATAATACATTCATTCCATTTCCATTCCATCATCCATATTATTCCATAAAAATTCACATCCCTATTCACTCATTCACTCCACATTTCAGTCCACTTCATTTCTCTCCTATGATGTTATGTATGTTTGTGTGTGAGAGTTAGTTAAAATGTTAGTAAGGTATGTTAAGATAAATGTTAGGATGTAAGATAAGGTATTGAGGTTTTATGTAATAAGTTATCATGTAATATGTTAGATTGTTAGATGATAGTTGTTAGAGTTGTATAAGTTAGTAGAGGGTTTTGTTACATATTAGAGTATAGATATTAGAAAGTTATATCTTAGATATATGGATATCTTAGGATACTAAACTAGTATCTCAAGGTAATGAGGATTACCTTGTCATAAGGTAAGGTAATGAGGATTACCTTAGTATAGGGTAAGGTATCAAGCTACCGAGATATGATATCGAGATACGAGGGTAAGGTGTTGCAATACCTTAGTAGGGTATTGGAGTTGCATTAGGGTAAGGGCAAAGTAAAGGGTAAGGTAAGGTTCGAAGTTAAGATAAATTATCTATTTTAAGGTGTTTGCCATTGATTGTAAAAAAACAGAACAGTTTTATAGGAGGACTGAACTTAGACTCACAATACAAACTCGGTCGTACAAAGAAAGCCTAGGAATGAAAACCTAGGTACAACAATCTAAGTACGATTGTTTATTTTTGATTCTGGGGGGTGACGGTAGAGGCTCGGGAGAGTGCTATCAACTCTGCCTTACTCCTTGGACGATCGGACGTAGCCTTGGCTCTGATGAAGAAATGCTCTCGGGATGTGTAGGGAGATTCTTCTATGCGCCGCCGCTCTCTCTGTGCCTTTTTTCTCTGTGTGTCCAGCTTCTCTCTCCCTTTTGCTTCTCTCTCCTCTTTGTAAGGGAATGGTACCTTGCTACTTATAGGAGTAGAATGGGATAAGTAGGGTTTGCAATAATTGCCCCTTAAACAGTAGGCGGTTAAGGATTGGTTAAGATTTGCCTTGATCTTATTTTTATGTTGATTGCAACAAATCTGCATCATTTATTGGAAATTGATTCGGGTAATTATGATAATTGCAATAAATCTGCTTATTGTGATTTGTTGATAGCAACGAATCCGGGTGGGTAAATCTTGGTTGATCTTGTGCCACGTGTCTAACCGTCATTATGCTGCGAGCCGTAGGAACGCGGGGGATTAAGTCTTAACTGATCTTCTGCCACGTGTCCTAACCGCAAGCCGCATTGACAGGGTGTCCTCACAGAGCCGCATACGTGTGGTCTGGTAGTTGAGACGCATGATGGTACCCCCATGATTCGAGCCGCATGAGGGTGGCAGCCGCATAGGTGTGACCTCCAAAATCTGAGCTGCATGAGGGTGGTCTCCAATTGAACCGCATAAGGATGGCCACGTGTCAAAGCCGCATGGGTGTGACCTCCCAGAATCTGTGCCGCATGAGGATGGCCCCATGCTCCGAGCCGCATGAGAATAGCAGCCGCATGGGGGTGGCCTCCAACTGAACCGCATAAGGATGGCCACTTGTCAAAGCCGCATGGGTGTGGCCTCCCAGAATCTGAGTCGCATGAGGATGGCCCCCATGCTCCGAGTCGTATGAGAATAGCAACCGCATGAGGGTGGCCTCCAACTGAACCGCATAAGGATGGCCACGTGTTCAGAGTCGCATGGAAGACCTAGAAGCAATCCGCATAAAGAGCTTTAGAATTTGGTGGATCGTGTCAACTGTAGAGATTTTCTTTGTTTCCCTAGGAGCACGCCATTATGTTAGAGTCATCATTGCAGCTTTATGTCAGAGTTGTCAATTCTCCTTTATGTCAGAGCTGCCTTGTTGTGTCAGAGCATTAAATGAGACCGCTGCTTGATGGCTAGCTGTAGAGGTGAACCACATAAAGCCACGTGGCTTTTACCCAAGCCGCATGGCTATGTTGGAGACTATTGAGCCGTATGAAGCTCTAGGGGACTCTTGAGCCGCATGAAGCTCTGAGAGATTCTTTGAACCGCATGAGAATCCCTTTGTTTTGAGCCGCATGGACTTTTTTGTTCTTTTCCATGCTTCTACAAGACCCCCTTCAAAGTTTTCAATTTGTAAAATTGAAATACTTTGAATAAGAAGCATGGCTATGTTCATATAAGCTCTTCTGGCCGTATAGGATATTCTGGCCGCATGGACTTCCTAGCCGCACGGCCTTCCTGGCCGCATGGACTTCCTAGCTGCATGGACCGCTCTGGCCGCATGGATCGCTCTGGCCATATGTTGTCCTTTCTGTCATGTATGCGTCTCATTTAATGGCCCTTGATTTGGTCTTGATTTGTTTCGGATTTGAAGCCACTTTTTGGGGCAGGATCCCAAGGGTCAGTTTTAAATATCCAGATTTTCCTCGATGACCGAAGCGTCAATTTTGTTCTTTAGGAGGCGCACGGATCGAAGCGTCCCTCGGTCTATGAGCCCCCTGTCCGCCTATAAATTAGAGTAATCTTTTTAGAGAAACTCTTTACTTTTTTCTTTTATTCGAACCTCTCTTGTCCTAGGCTGCCATCTTCTTCTTCTTCTTCTTCGATCATTCGATGGCCCCCAAGACTTCCAAGGCTGCGACGAAGGGTAAGGGAGTGGCTTCTACGTCGACTGCGGCACCTAAAGTTCATTCCGACGTCTACCCTTCCATTGCTGGTAAGAATTATGGGAGAAATTGCATGAACTCAGATCCTAACCATCACGGCTATGTCGCATTTTTTATGCACGGGCCTTCTTCATCATCATGAATTTGTATACTGTGCTATGTGTGCCGCATGTGCATCCCATGTCCGAGCCGTATGGGAGTATATTGTCACCCTCATTTCCCGTATTTCGTATTTATACTCGTATCTGGATTTTGGTATGTATTTTTTTATTTTTCTCAACTTGTGGAATTTTGGTATTTCTCGTATTTTGGGTTTTGTCATGGCTCGGTTTTATTGGGTTGGTCTGGTTCGATTTATGTAATGGAGCACCTTAACCTATGCTACCCCTCATCCCCACCACAACTTCCCCTCTTTATATCTCCACCTACCTCTCTCTCTCTTCATTACCACCACCATTAATTTCCTTCTTCTTCTTCTTCTCCTTCATCTACACAACTCTCCCAACCCTAGGCAAGTGGATCTTGCCACTACATGAGAACCCTCTTTTCCTTGTCTATTTGATAGATTAGGACATGGTGATCAACATTAGAACTTAGGTTTTTATGATTTGGAGCCTCCATTGTTGTAGATCTAAGTTATTTCTATTTTCGGATTTTGCATGGTTTGAGCTACTTAAGTTGGATTTTATGGGTTTTTGATGTTTCCATGTGGAAGAGCATTCAATTCCTACCTGGTTAGAACTTTGGAAATCTGGATTTGGAGTTCAGATAGCCAAGTTATGAGGTTTTGAAGTTTTGGAGCCATTGGAGCTTCTTTTCAGCCATGGAGAAGAAGACCCAGACCCTGCGTGCGTGTTTTTACGCGTACGCAGCTCTCTGCTTGCGTGCTTTTGTACGTACGCTGCTCCCTGTAGCGTGCGTGACTTTTTATGCAGCTGCTTCCCTGTAGCGTGCGTGACTTTTTACGCAGCTTTTTCCCTGAGCGTGCGTGACTTTTCACGCAGCTGCTCCTCTTGAGCGTACGTGACTTTTCACGCAGCTGCTTCCCTGTAGCGTGCGTGACTTTTCACGCAGCTGCTTCCCTGAGCGTGCGTGACTTTTCACGCAGCTGCTCCTTTTGAGCGTACGTGACTTTTCATGCAGCTGCTTCCCTGTAGCGTGCGTGACTTTTCACGCAGCTGCTTCCCTGAGCATGCGTGACTTTTCACGCAGCTGCTTCCCTATAGCGTGCGTGACTTTTCACGCAGCTGCTTCCCTGAGCGTGCGTGACTTTTCACGCAGCTGCTCCTTTTGAGCGTACGTGACTTTTCGCGCAGCTGCTTCCCTGTAGCGTGCGTGACTTTTCACGCAGCTGCTTCCCTGAGCATGCATGACTTTTCACGCAGCTGCTCCTCTTGAGCGTGCGTGACTTTTCACGCAGCTGCTTCCCTGTAGCGTGTGTGACTTTTCACGCAGCTGCTTCCCTGTAGCGTGCGTGACTTTTCACGCAGCTGCTTCCCTGTAGCGTGCGTGACTTTTCACGCAGCTGCTTCCCTGAGCGTGCGTGACTTTTCACGCAGCTGCTCCTCTTGAGCGTGCGTGACTTTTCACGCAGCTGCTTCTCTGTAGCGTGCGTGACTTTTTACGCAGCTGCTTTCCTGTAGCGTGCTTGACTTTTCACGCAGCTGCTTCCCTATAGTGTGCGTGACTTTTCACGCAGTTGCTTTCCTGAGCGTGCGTGACTTTTCACGCAGCTGCTCCTCTTGAGCGTGCGTGACTTTTCACGCAGCTGCTCCCTGTAGCGTGCGTGACTTTCACCTACGCTGCTCTCTTAGCGTGCGTGACTTTTTCGTACGCTACTCCCCAGCATAACACGACAGTGACCCGTGGTGGTGCACTCCTGACATGACCAACCTGACATGATAGTGGCCCGTCGTGGCGCACTCCTGACAAGTACCCTGACATGATTTATCTTGATAACTTAACTTGACTTGCCTTGACACCGTGGTAGTTCTTTCTTGCTTGCTTGTTAAATCCACTTGTCCTATCTTGCATCATGTCTAAGAGGGGACTCCTGAGTACCACGGTCAGGAGTACCTACTAAAATGGATTAAGGTTAATAACTAGAATAACTCAGTAGTCATGAAGAGATGACACAGCTACAGGCAATCCCGTTACCTGGGCGCTCTTGGGATCTGTAGCCTGCCGTCGAGTAGGGCACATTTCCAGCGCACCGTCGAGTGTTGCACCCTCTAAGTCACCTAAGGGTACATGTGTCTCCTGGACGATGTACCTACCTGAATTCAACCCTAATCTTTCGTCCTGGGTAACCTGGATGGTCTGCAGGGCTTGTGGCTGTGGAACAATCTTACTGCATTTTGTTAGTAATTAGGCCTGTGATAACCCTAGTTAGTTAAAGTAGTAAGCCGTAGGATCTGCTTGGCCGTGATTGATTGAATGAGGTATAACCAGTCTAGTCATGTCTTGATCCCATACAAGATTGCTTTCTGTCTTGATTACTTACATTACTTATCTTGCCGATAAATGGTGGAAAACCAAGCTCTGTTCAGATGAAGGGTTACAACCCCGGTCCTTGTTTGGTTTACGGGTTGTAACCTGGCTATCGGAATAGTTCCATGGTTATCTCGTCGTATATCATCCTGCTATATTTTCGTAATTCTAGTTTTAATATTAGATTTTTTTGTGCAGATTGCTGGCTTTTGTTCTTATTTCGTGGCCCCCTTGTGGCACTTGCTCTTTCTGGGGTTGACCCAGCTGGTTTTGTGTGGCCAGATTTTGGAGCAGCTCCCTAGGATCTACCAAGCTTCCAGTCCAATGGTGGCGACTAGAAGGAACCCGGGCTACGAGTGGGTTTTCTATTTTGTTTCGCTCACTCTATTGTAAAGTTATTCTTTTGAGACGTTTAGCCGACGAGCACCTGTTAGCTCGATGTACTTTTACTTACTGTCCGCCTACGGGCTGTAGACATGATTAACAAATCCTAGGGTTGATCATGTATGACTAAACACTTGCTAGTCCTAACATTTTGTAATGACTAGCTTCATGATCAGCTGAATATGTAATATTTGGGACGCCTTATTATTGTGTATTTAATGATCATACATCTTGCGACTTTACTTACTTGTGGTGACTGAGACACTAGGCTTGTTCATGACCATAAGAGACTGTTGGCTTGTAGTAAACCCTCATATTTCTAGACAGCCGTGACCGTATATCGTGGTAGTTTTTTTTCCATTCCAATATACGTAGCTGGCTATGTCTGCCCCCGCTCTCCAGTATTCTGGTTCTGGGGCGTGACATGGTTTAAGTGGTGGCCCATGCAGGTCTTGTCAATCAAGAAATGTGAGGGTTTACCGAATAGATGTCTCAATCAGTATTCGCCCTTGATCCCCCCGTATTTTCAAATCCCTGAAATTCTTGCCCTGATTACATGCTTGTATCGTTGATCTGTCCTGGTCCTTCCTTATTGTTTCCCTGTGTCGTCTTCCTCAGCGGCACTGTACCTGACCCTGCCGATCAACAAGGAGGTGCACCTCCCGTGGGCCAGCAACAACCTGGAGATCAAGCCCAGCATTCCGGAGTCGCCTCCAGAGTGATACCTACTGGAGGAGAGTCACCAGTTCGGCCCGTCCAGCCCGCAGAGCCAGATGATGTTACCTTAGTAGGCCTCATCAGAACCTTGATAGCTTCCCAGGATCGTCGAAGCGACGCCCTGCACCAGACAGTTCAAGATGCTTTGACCCGGGTCGGACATCCAGGGAACCAGGCGGCCTACAGTTTCAAGCAATTGAACCCTCCTTTCTTCGACGGCAGTGAGGATGCAATTGCCGCGGATGCATGGCTTCAGGATACCGAGGTAATTTTGGAAGCAGCTAGGACACCCGGGAATGAGAAGGTGGCGGTGGTATGCCTGCAGTTGTTGGACTTCGCTCGCAGTTGGTGTGCGGCGCAAGCCATGGGATTAGTGGCACCCATTGCTTGGGCAGTATTTAGAGAGAGATTTCAGACGAAGTATTTCGATGCTGTGGCTCGGTACGACCTGCAGACCAGATTTACCAACTTGAAGCAAGGAGGCAGATCAGTCGACAGTTATGCATCAGAGTTTTCTAGACTCAGTAGGTTTGCCCCCACCTTGGTGGCGATCGAGTTTGATAGGGCCCAGCGGTTCCAGCAGGGACTACATTTGGAGATCTTGTTGGCGGTTGAGCAGTTCGAGCACCAGACATTCGATGCAGTCTTGAGAGCAGCTAGGAGGCATGAGTATACCTCCCAGAGGATCATGGATAGGACCGGAAGTAGGAAGCGGTCCCACAGTCAGATGCACCATTCATCAGCTCCAGCCCCGACAGCTAGGGGATTGACCATTGAAACTCCGAGGCAGGCGGCCTCAGTAACGTTGGTTCAGCATTCGACCCCGACGTACCCGCAGCAGCAGAAGCAGAAGTAGACTTCCGCAATAGGATGTTCACATTGCAAAAAGCCAGGGCATGTGGTGGCAGACTGTCGCAGGGCGCAGGGATTGTGCCTGGCTTGTGGAGCAGCAGATCATAGGATAGGGGCTTGCCCGAATAGGGGTGGTTCATCAGCATCCAACCCTTCTAGCTCTTCGGTGAGAGGACCTGCCCCAGCACCAGTTCAGCAGCAGCAGTATCAGTCTTCGAGGCCCTTGCCGCCTCAGTCTCAGGCATTTCAGCAACAACACCCCCAGCAGTATGCACAAGCCCAAGCTCAGACCCAGAATAGGCAGAGAGGTTTCCAGCAGAGGGGACCAGCAACCAGAGGACAAGGTCAGGCCATGATGATGGCTATGGAGGAAGAAGTTGCACCAGGTGAGGTAGTGGCAGGTACTATTCTCGTCAACTCCTTTCCAGCTTCGGTATTGTTTGATTCTGGTGCATCGCATTCATTCATGTCTGCACGATTCGCGACACGGATAGGATTGGAGCCCGAGTCATTATCAGTGAGGCTCAATATACTTACTGGTAATGGCCTTGTGGGAGTAGATCGAGTATTTTCCTCGTGTCTGATCGTAGTTAGCGGTAGGAAAATCCCCGCTAGATTCATAGAGTTTCCTATGGCAGACTATGATGTAGTCCTAGGCATGGATTGGTTGAGGAACCAGTATGCTAGGATAGACTGCCATATTGGCAGAGTTGCCTTTAGTATCCCCGGCGAGCCAGAGTTTTCGTTTTCCAGAGGCGCAGTGGAGCCATCTTCCCCAGCATTGCGGATGGCAGTAGCAGCAGTGCAGTTACCCCGGATAGTTGAAGAGTTTCCAGATGTCTTTCCAGAGGTGCTTCCAGGGATGCCTCCGGAGCGGGAGATTGAGTTCACTATAGACTTGATTCCCGGGACAGCACCAGTGTCAGAGCGAATCTACAGGATGGCGCCTTCAGAGTTGGAGATTTTATACAAGATGATTGAAGAACTGAGGACCAAGGGATTCATCCGTGCAAGTGGATCACCTTGGGGAGCCCCGATGCTTCTTGTAAAAAAGAAGGATGGTACGTCCAGGCTATGTGTTGATTATCGTACCTTGAATTCGGTGACAATCAAGAACAGATACCCTCTTCCGAGGATAGATGACTTGTTTGATCAGCTCAGAGGGGCTTCAGTGTTTTCGAAGATCGACTTGCGGTCAGGATACCACCAGATCAGAGTCAGAGAACAGGACATCCCGAAGACAGCATTCAGATCGAGGTATGGACATTGGGAGTTCTTTGTTATGCCCTTTGGGGCGACCAATGCGCTGGCCGTATTTATGGACCTCATGAATCGTATTTTCATGCCTTACTTAGATCAATTTATGATCGTGTTCCTAGATGACATCTTGGTCTACAGCAAGAGTGAAGCAGAACATGAGCAGCATCTCAGAATCGTCCTCCAGACGCTTCGGGAGCATCACTTGTACGCCAAGTTCAGTAAATGCGAGTTCTGGCTCGATCGTATTTCATACTTGGGTCACATCATTACCCGAGGAGGAGTGGAAGTGGATCCCCAGAAGATTGTGGCCATCGAGTCATGGCCGGTACCCCGTTCAGTGGCAGAGGTTCGCAGCTTCCTTGGATTGGCCGGCTACTACCAGCGGTTCGTTTCAGATTTTGTGAGGATTTTAGCGCCGATGACCCAGTTGACCTGCAAAGATGTGCCGTTTGTTTGGACAGCAGAGTGTTAGGAATCATTTGAGAAGTTGAAACGAGGTTTGATAACGGCTCATATTCTCACCCTTCCAGATGGGACCGGAGGATTCACAGTTTATTACGACGCTTCAGGCAGAGGATTGGGGTATGTCTTGATGCAGCATGGGAAGGTAATATCTTATGCGTCACGCCAACTTCGTGATCATGAGAAGATTTACCCGACCCACGACTTGGAATTGGCGACGGTAGTGTTTGCTTTGAATTTGTGGAGACACTACTTATACGAAGATAGAGTGGAGATCTTTACTGATCATAAGAGCCTGAAGTATGTTTTCACCCAGAAGGACCTTAATATGCGACAGAGAAGATGGCTCGAGCTATTGGTGGACTATGATGTAGATTTGCAGTATCATTCCGGGAAGACCAACGTTGGAGCAGATACATTGAGCAGGAGAGCCGGAGTTTATTTTCTGACGGCGCAACCAGAATTATTGGCAGATCTTCAGAAGATGGGAATTGAAGTGGTTCTTCCTACCAGTGTGGCATTGATGGCCAGCCTACAGGTTCAGTCCAGCATAGTTGAGAGAATCCGGGTGGCGCAGTCAACAGATTCTAAGATCCAGCGACTCAGAGCAGAGTGTGAAGCAGAAAGAAGGCCAGAGTTATGTATCCATGAAGACGGTACACTTCGGCACGGCACTCGTCTTTGTGTACCTAGTGGAGATATCAGACAGGAAGTCATGACAGAAGCCCACAGTTCACAGTATTCTATTCATCCGGGTGGTACGAAGATGTACCGTGATATTCGTCAGCATTTTTGGTAGAATGGCATGAAGAGGAAGATAGCCCGGTTTGTCTCTCGGTGTTTGGTTTGCCAACAGGTTAAAGCTGAACATCAGAGGCCCGCTGGACTTCTTCAACCCTTACCGATTCCAGAGGAGAAATGGAAACATATAATCATGGATTTTGTGACCGGATTGCCCAGATCTCCGGCCGGCAGAGATGCTATTTGGGTAATTATGGACAGGCTTACCAAGGTGGCACACTTTCTCCCATTCAGAGTTGGACAGTCGACGGCGCAGTTAGCAGAGATGTACCTCAGGCAGATCGCCAGGCTTCACGGTGTGCCAGTCAGCATCACCTCGAACAGGGATTCAAGATTCATATCACACTTTTGGCGTAGCTTGCAGAAGAGTTTGGGGACTCACCTTCAGTTCAGCTCAGCTTATCACCCGCAGACGGATGGACAATCATAGCGCACAATCCAGACTCTTGAAGATATGTTGAGATCATGTACCCTTGACTTCGGTGGTTCATAGGAGAATTATCTGAACCTGGTGGAATTCTTGTACAACAACAGTTATCAGACCAGTATCCAGATGGCACCCTTCGAGGCTCTTTATGGCAGGAAGTGCAGATCCCCGCTAGCATGGGATGATGTCGGGGAGAGGCAGATGCTCGGACCCGAATTGATTTCCCAGACGGTTGAAGTGGTCAGGAAGGTCAGAGATCACCTCCGAGTTGCCCAAGACCGCCAGCGCCACTGGGCCGATGCTCATCGGCGTCCCTTAGAATTTGCTGTCGGCGACCATGTATTCCTTAGGATATCACCTAACCGCGGCGTCATTCGCTTTGGCGTGCAGGAAAAGCTTAGTCCTAGGTATATAGGGCCGTTCAGTATTCTAGAGCGAGTAGGAGATGTATCCTATCGTCTCGCTCTTCCGTCGTCGCTAAGTGAAGTGCATGATGTATTCTATGTGTCCCAATTACGACGATATATTCCGGACCCGAGCCACATCCTAGACCATTCGGAATTGGTTGTTGGTACCAACCTTTCGTATGAGGAGAGGCCTGTGTCTATTTTGGACCGAAGGGAGAAGATACTCAAGAACAAGACTATTAAATTAGTCCGTGTTGCTTGGGATCATCACTCTCTAGGTGAGCCAACGTGGGAGCGTGAGGACGACATCCGATCGCGGTATCCCTACCTGTTTGACTCGTGAGGTATAATGTCTTTCTTATGCCTTACGTTTTCCCTTTCTTGCTTGCATTGCATGATTGTACGATTAAACTGCTTAGTGTAACTTGTCTGTGCTTAGTGTAGCTTGTCGTGACAATCTCTAGCTCCTTGATTAAATTTCGAGGACGAAATTCTTTTAAGGTGGGTAGAGTTGTCACCTTCATTTCCCGTATTTCGTATTTATACTCGTATCTGGATTTTGGCATGTATTTTTTTATTTTTCTCAACTTGTGGAATTTTGGTATTTCTCGTATTTTGGGTTTTGTCATGGCTCGATTTTATTGGGTTGGTCTGGTTCGGTTTATGTAATGGAGCACCTTAACCTATGCTACCCCTCATCCCCACCACAACTCCCCCTCTTTATATCCCCACCTACCTCTCTCTCTCTTCATTACCACCACCATTAATTTCCTTCTTCTTCTTCTTCTCCTTCCTCTACACAACTCTCCCAACCCTAGGCAAGTACATCTTGCCACTATATGAGAACCCTCTTTTCCATGTCCATTTGATAGATTAGGACATGGTGATCAACATTAGAACTTGGGTTTTTGTGATTTGGAGCCTCCATTGTTGTAGATCTAAGTTATTTCTATTTTCGGATTTTGCATGGTTTGAGCTACTTAAGTTGGATTTTATGGGTTTTTGATATTTCCATGTGGAAGAGCATTCAATTCAACCCTGGTTAGAACTTTGGAAATCTGGATTTGGAGTTCGGATAGCCAAGTTATGAGGTTTTGAAGTTTTGGAGCCATTGGAGCTTCTTCTCAGCCATGGAGAAGAAGACCCAGACCCTGCATGTGTATTTTTACGCGTACGCAGCTCTCTGCTTGCGTGCTTTTGCACGTATGCTGCTCCCCGTAGCGTGCGTGACTTTTCACGCAGCTGCTTCCCTGTAGCGTGCGTGACTTTTCACGCAGCTGCTTCCCTGAGCGTGCGTGACTTTTCACGCAGCTGTTCCTCTTGAGTGTGCGTGACTTTTCACGCAGCTGCTTCCCTGTAGCGTGCGTGACTTTTCATGCAGCTGTTTCCCTGAGCGTGCGTGACTTTTCACGCAGCTGCTCCTCTTGAGCGTGCGTGACTTTTCACGCAGCTGCTTCCCTGTAGCGTGCGTGACTTTTCACGCAGCTGCTTCCCTGTAGCGTGCGTGACTTTTCACGCAGCTGCTTCCCTGAGCGTGCGTGACTTTTTACGCAGCTGCTCCTCTTGAGCGTGCGTGACTTTTCACGCAGCTGCTTCCCTGTAGCGTACGTGACTTTTCACGCAGCTGCTTCCCTGTAGCGTGCGTGACTTTTCACGCAGCTGCTTCCCTATAGCGTGCGTGACTTTTCACGCAGCTGCTTCCCTGTAGCGTGTGTGACTTTTCACGCAGCTGCTTTCCTGAGCGTGCGTGACTTTTCATGCAGCTGCTCCTCTTGAGCGTGCGTGACTTTTCACGCAGCTGCTTCCCTGTAGCGTGTGTGACTTTTCACGCAGCTGCTTCCCTGTAGCGTGCGAGACTTTTTCACGCAGCTGCTTCCCTGTAGCGTGCGTGACGTTTCACGCAGCTGCTTCCCTGAGCGTGCGTGACTTTTTACGCAGCTGTTCCTCTTGAGCGTGCGTGACTTTTCACGCAGCTGCTTCCCTGTAGCGTGCGTGACTTTTCATGCAGCTGCTTCCCTGAGCGTGCGTGACTTTTCACGCAGCTGCTCCTCTTGAGCGTGCGTGACTTTTCACGCAGCTGCTTTCCTGTAGCGTGCGTGACTTTTCATGCAGCTGCTTCCCTGTAGCGTGCGTGACTTTTCACGCAGCTGCTTCCCTGAGCGTGCGTGACTTTTTACGCAGCTGCTTCCCTGTAGCGTGCGTGACTTTTCACGAAGCTGCTTCCCTGTAGCGTGCGTGACTTTTTACGCAGCTGCTTCCCTGAGCGTGCGTGACTTTTCATGCAGCTGCTTTTCTTGAGCGTGCATGACTTTTCACGCAGCTGCTTCCCTGTAGCGTGTGTGACTTTTCACACAGCTGCTTCCCTGTAGCGTGCGTGACTTTTCACGCAGCTGTTTTCCTGTAGCGTGCGTGACTTTTCACGCAGCTGCTTCCCTGTAGTGTGCGTGACTTTTCACGCAGCTGCTTCCCTGAGCGTGCGTGACTTTTCACGCAGCTGCTCCTCTTGAGCGTGCGTGACTTTTCACGCAGCTGCTCCCTGTAGCGTGCGTGACTTTTACCTACGCTGCTCTCTTAGCGTACGTGACTTTTTCGTACGCTGCTCCCCTGACCCCTTGCTTAACCCATTGGCTCTTGCAGTTTTGGTCTTATTTCTTTAAGCTTGGCTCTTCTATGGCCCTATATTTTGATATTTTATTAGATATTTTATGCCCATGAGCTTCATTTTACTTAATATGTTTGGAATGACTATTGTACATGAGCTTTATTTTACTTAATATGTTTGGAATGACTATTGTACATGACATGATATGACAAAGAACCAGCATAACACGACAGTGACCCGTGGTGGTGCACTCCTGACATGACCAACCTGACATGATAGTGGCCCGTCGTGGTGCACTCCTGACAAGTACCCTGACATGATTTATCTTGATAACTTAACTTGACTTGCCTTGACACCGTGGTAGTTCTTTCTTGCTTGCTTGTTAAATCCACTTGTCTTGTCTTGCATCATGTCTAGGAGGGGACTCCTGAGTACCACGGTCAGGAGTACCTACTAAAATGGATTAAGGTTAATAACTAGAATAACTCAGTAGTCATGAAGAGATGACACAGCTACAGGCAATCCCGTTACCTGGGCGCTCTTGGGATCTGTAGCCTGCCGTCGAGTAAGGCACATTTCCAGCGCACCGTCGAGTGTTGCACCCTCTAAGTCACCTAAGGGTACATGTGTCTCCTGGACGATGTACCCACCTGAATTCAACCCTAATCTTTCGTCCTGGGTAACCTGGATGGTCTGCAGGGCTTGTGGCTGTGGAACAATCTCACTGCATCTTGTTAGTAACTAGGCCTGTGATAACCCTAGTTAGTTAAAGTAGTAAGCCGTAGGATCTGCTTGGCCGTGATTGATTGAATGAGGTATAACCAGTCTAGTCATGTCTTGATCCCATGCAAGATTGCTTTCTGTCTTGATTACTTACATTACTTATCTTGCCGATAAATGGTGGGAAACCAAGCTCTGTTCAGATGAAGGGTTACAACCCTGGTCCTTGTTTGGTTTACGGGTTGTAACCTGGCTATCGGAATAGTTCCATGGTTATCTCGTCGTATATCATCCTGCCATGTTTTCGTAATTCTAGTTTTAATATTAGATTTTCTTGTGCTGATTGCTGGCTTTTGTTCTTATTTCGTGGCCCCCTTGTGGCACTTGCTCTTTCTGGGGTTGACCCAGCTGGTTTTGTGTGGCCAGATTTCGGAGCAGCTCCCGAGGATCTACCAAGCTTCCAGCCCAATGGTGGCCACTAGAAGGAACCCGGGCTACGAGTGGGTTTTCTATTTTGTTTCGCTCACTCTATTGTAAAGTTATTCTTTTGAGGCATTTAGCCGACGAGCACCTGTTAGCTCGATGTACTTTTACTTACTATCTGCCTACGGGCTGTAGACATGATTAACAAATCCTAGGGTTGATCATGTATGACTAAACTCTTGCTAGTCCTAACATTTTGTAATGACTAGCTTCATGATCAGCTGAATATGTAATATTTGGGACGCCTTAATATTGTGTATTTAATGATCATGCATCTTGCGACTTTACTTACTTGTGGTGATTGAGACACTAGGCTTGTTCATGACCATAAGAGACCGTTGGCTTGTAGTAAACCCTCATATTTCTAGACAGCCGTGACCGTATATCGTGGTGGTTTTTTTTCCATTCCAATATTTGTAGCTGGCTATGTCTGCCCCCGCTCTCCAGTATTCTGGTTCTGGGGTGTGACATATATCCCATGTCCGAGCTGCATGAGAGTCGTCTTGCGGCCGTATAAACACTTCGTAAGTTAAACCGCATAAAGACTCGTCGAATCAGAACCGCATAAGTCCCTCTGAATCGAACCACATGAAGCCCTATCAAACAGGACCGCATAAGCTCAACTGGACCGGGCCGCATGAGGCTGCGCTAAATCGAGCCGCATAAGCTCCTCTGAATTGGGCCGCATAAGACCCTGCCAATATAGAGCCGCATAAGCCCTGTAACTCTAAGTTGGTTTCAGCTGGCCATCTTCTAACTTTCTTTTATCTTTGATTCTTACAGCATCCCTGTCGAAGGTTGAGATCGTTGTGAAGGAAGAGATGCTGCCTCCTTTCATCAAACAAGAGTCATCGTTCGTTAAGGAGGAGGTGATACTAAAAATGGAGGAACAAGAAGAAGAGCTGGCGCCTATAGGGAAGGGAAACACTCCCAACATTGAAGTTGATGTAAAAAAGGAGCCCCAGTCTGAGGGTGGTAGTATTGGGAGTTCTGACCCTCCTGTCCCGGACGAGGATCTTACTCAAACAGATCCTTCATATGTAAAATGGTTGAGGGAATGGTATATGCTCCCCCACAAATAGGATTCGTGGGATCCCATAAATGTTCGTCGTTTGTCTTGATATTTCTGTCTGTCTTTAGCTGTAGTTTATGTTTCGCTTCTTTTGGACATCAATGTAATCTTTTTTTCTACTTGTATGAATGAAACAATGGAGAACTTTTTTGGCTTGCGCATGAGATGTAGTCATGTGAATGTAACTAATTTTGAATGAACAGAATACATTCGTTCTATTCTTTGCTTGCAGTAGTTACCCTAATGGGAGACTTTTTGTGGACCTATTATCCTTGGCGTACCTTGGTTCTGGATACGGATAATAAGACGAGAGAGGACCAACATACTTACTCAGAGGTAATGAGGACGTGGTAAATATGAGGGTTTCTTCAGTGGAGCCTTCCTACTCAGAGGTAATGAGGACGTGGTAGGAGTGGGCTCCATGAAGGGTACATAGAACAACTCAGAGGTAATTAGCTCACTACAACAAATAGGGCCTACAATAGCAGTTTTTCTATAGCGTTCAAGTGTCCCCGCTATAGAATGTTATCAACAATAGCGTTCTTTCTGCAATGCTATAAAAATATCTATCTATATCATTTCCTGAATGCTGTAGAATATATATTGGTGCCAATAATTTTTGCTGACTTTGGTTTTGGAGGCAAACCAAAATATTTCCCTCAAAATCAAAATTTGGGAGACACATAGTACAAAATTGAAATTTTCATTACTAAACCTAGCCTCTCCGCCTTCCCATTCTCTCTCCCATGCCACTATTTCCTATCCGATATTTAGGTCAGCGGATTGGAGAAAATAGGTCATCTCCTCCTCTAAAAATCCCTCCTTTCAAATTTCCTCTCTCCCCTTCTCTGTGATCGGTCATCCACAGGTAGGATTCTGCTCCTCTCCTCCTCCTCTAAGCCATCAGTAGGATTTTGCTCCTCTCGGTAGGATTCTTCTCCTCTCCTCCCTATAGTAAGCCATCGGTAGGGTTCTGCTCCTCCTCCTCCTCTCCTCCGGCCAGGACCTACAGTACATCTCAACCGGCGGCGGTGCCATTTGCCATTTCCCCATTTCATAAAAATCCTAACTTTTTCTTCTTCCAACTCCATCGATCGTCTTCTTCTTCTTCTTCTCGACGCAATTCTACCATGTTCTTGTCGAGAATCCTCGGGAGGGTGCTGTCGTCCGCAGCGAGATCGGAGTCCCGTGCCTTCTCCACCGCCACCACCGCCGCCGCCGCTCCTGCTTTCGTCGCGGCAAGAAAGCGACCAATCCCCTCGAGGAGTTCTTCGAGCTGGACAGGAGCACCGAGGAGGACAAGCCCGTGGTTTATGGTATGCTCCCGTTCCTTTTTCTGACCTAGAGTTTCATCGATTAGCTTCCTTCTATGCTGCACGGACTGACGTCACTGGTTTTGTCGTGTCCTGCTGTGTATTTTGGAATGTATGTACCTTTTCCTATACGTATCCGACACGACGAGAACTTGGCATCGGTTTTTTTAGTGTCCTTGTAGGGTTTGTTCCAAAAAGACGTAAGATAGCTTAATTTGGGAAAGGAACACAAACCAACCCCCTTTTCTTTTCTTTTGATATAATTAATCGTTGTAAAAGACTACTTATCATTTCTTAAAAGTGTCGTTTAACATTTATTTGTGTCATTGCGCACAATTTATATGTTCTAAATCTAAACTAGTAAACAACGGCAACCGCAAAGCCTTTATCCCAAATCGACTATTTGAATCCTTTTGGTCCGTTAGGTTTGTTAAGGGCATAGTCATCTCCCAGTCCATAATTTTAACGTCTAAATGTAATTCTCACCGTTGCAATCACTGCAGCTGGTAGCTGGTAGCTGTTAAATTTGGCGGCACCGGTGATGGTAGTATGAACATGACAATGGAAGGAAGAAGGTGGTGGTGCGTTAACTAAAAGGTATGAGTACAAAGTATTTATGCAATGATTACAAGTAATGGAGGGAAGTGCCCTGTAATGGAGACTATTCCCATGAGTCTTACCACATAGTAAAGAGAGAGAGAGAGAAAGAGAGAGAGAGAGCTATCTTTAGGATATAAAAGATTGCTCACTAACAATAGCGAGTATGCTTTCATATGAGCAAATTTAATCTTTTACGTGGGTATTTATAGTGTTTCTCTTGCTCAAAAGATGTGTAGTATCTTGACGTATTGAGGTATGCAATGTAATACCTCCTCAACCCTAGTAAATCCTTCAGAACTAATTGGAAGCACGACTTCTTCTTTTTTGGAATATCGGTAATGACAATAACTACCTCCTGATGAGAATGTATAGATGCCGATCAACTGTTGATATTTGGTTAAAAAATTTAAAAGTTCATTTTTTTTATGTTGCAGAGTTTCGAGGAGTTTAGTAGTTCGGCAAATGGATGATAAGATAGACTTGCGAAATGCTTAATGTGGTATCGATGTTGGATGTGGAAATAAGTACCTTGATACAAGGGCAAGGGCTAGGCTTTGATGGTTTCAAGCTTGTAGATGTGCTATGTAAACCTATAATTACTCCAAGAAGGTAGCTGGGGAATGGTTTCTTTCAATATCTTTGTAACTACATCACAAAGGACATTGTTTTTAAAATGGAAAAGAGTTAATGATCTAATAGTTGTTTATGCCTACTAACTTAACCTCCCAATGACTAGGGATATAAGGCATTTCTACTAATTAGAAGTCCATTGACTGTTAGGGTCCAGATCTGTTCTTAAAAAAGGTAAAGATGATGGCTGGATAGTTAGCAGTAACAATCAAAGATGTCGTTACGGTGGCCTAAGAGGCGGCGGTGGGATATGCTTCGCTAGTGGCAATTCCAGTAGGTCATAATTTGATTTTCTTTTTCTTTTTTTTGGGTGGGGTGGGGAGGAGTTTGGGTGTGTTTCAAATAGTAGGTGACAGGGTAATACAATAAGCAATCTAACGTTAGGATCTCAAACCCCAATTATTTTTGTATCTACTTTCCCCCCAATCTTCTTGGCATTCATTATATTTTTGTACACAACCTTCAGGTCTTTCGTCTTGTCATAGACAACAACCCTCTATCAAAATGAATCCTTCACCAAGAATAACTTTGTAAATACTATTTCTTGACTATTTTCTACAAGCGGTGACCACGACGATCTTCATTGAAAACTACAACTTGGTCAATGCCGCTGCCAGTATAACATATGACCCAATAATTATGACTGATAAAATGACATCCACCATTAAAGTGCTCCCTAGGGTTAAACCCTTGTCAATCTAAAATGTAAGTTCAATACACTCAATATGGCGGTTTCCTGGTTGTGTCAGTTACTTCCAAGTCTAATCTATTTTAGTACAGGCTACCTTGGTGATGATTCTTAGTCTTTATTGTTAGAAGATGTCAAATAACATGAATATGTTGTTACATGCTATACTGATTCCTTGATACATACACAAATCATTCAAAAACAAATTCATGTACTTCCCTGTTTTGTTACCAGAAGATGTGCTGAGTTTCTCGACACAGGTATCAATAGTGGATGATCTGCGATTGATGTCTACTTTATCCCATGGATGCTGAACCTACAGAGTGTTGCAACAAAAATCAGATCCTTGAAACCTCCTCATCGCTTAGTATCGGGTTAGGATTATAACGTGAAGGTATTTGCCTTTGGCATTCCTGTTCCAATAATTTCAGCAGTAAGAGTATCAATTTACTTCACGTTACGCATAAAATATTCAGAAGTGGTTAAAATCCTAAATAGATACATGATATCTAGTGAACTAAATAAAGAGGCCAGTGCTGGGTGAAAAGTAGACTATATGTGCACTTTAAGACTGGATGTGTAAGCACTTGATTTGTCTGCAGTCCAGTAAGTTCTGTAGGAACCTTATTATTTAGTGTCTTTTTGAATCAACATGTTGGGGAAAAGCATGTCCCTCCAAAAAAAAAATTTTCTTTCAGAAAGATTTCCATGGTAGACTTCTATCCATATCACTGTATAACTTGCAAGATATCTTCCGCACTGTGGCTGGATTCTCACCAAACTGCTCTCATATGTCGTTCTTGGCATCTTATTATGAATTGGAAAATTATGTCATCAAGGTATTGGTGTTTCTTTTACCGTTATCGCTATATTACATGTACAAACCTCAAATGTTCTCTTCTAATGCAAGGATTGAGCACAACTTGTACAGATGTGATGCACATTGCATCTTTTTGGTTCATATATATCATGGCCTGATTCTGAATTATTCTCTAATATAAGCTTTAGAAGAAATATTGATGATACTTTAATTTTTTGATTATTTAAACATCATTTATTCAATACAAAATGTTAATTTTAGTACTGAAGATAACTACAAATGAGATGGTCAGATTCTAATAAATTTGTAGTTAAATCATTTCATGACTTACTTAATAATTGAGGTGTGAGATGCCCATTTAGTAGAGGATTATATGGAATATGGGAAGTCCATTAAAGGTGAGACTGCTATATTACCTTTTGTTCCGATATTGCACTTTTTCTTTGTTGAATCAAATGTCTGAATCAATTCTTTCTTTTCCAGTGGAAAAAACCCAAAGAATTACTTACTGTTTCTATTATTTTTTTGTTTTGGATGCAGGAACATACTTACGAAAAATGACGGCTGCATTCGGACTTCTTGCATGGTCAGGAATTTTCTTGGCTACCACAGGATTAGTTATATTTTATAGGTGTAGCAGGTATGCTTTGAACATGTCATAAGGCCTAATTATGCTTTTAACATGTCACAGAGGCTATAAATTAGGTTTTCCATGATGATGGAAATCTTGGAATGTAGAGTTGGATGAATGTCACCTGCTTTCCCCTCCTTTGACCGGTCAAACTCTGTTAAAACATATGTATCTTATTTTAGTTGATAAAAAATTAAGTTTTTGTAGCTTACAACAATTAACCTGTTCGTTTGCCAACATCTGGCCTTTACACTGCTGCAAATAGTTTAATTACTATTGACACATTATTATGGATTTTATGTATCATAAAGTGCTTCAGTTTCATGATATTATGAGCTAAAGATTGATTTTTCTAGCATGCGGTGTTGAATCCTATTATATTTTTTTACCATATAATGTATGCAGGCATTAGTTTCTTGGTAAGAAGGTTGTTCCTCTTTGCGTATACATTTCAATTTTTGGTAGTAGATCTGTTGGCGTTGTTTTCTTAGTAAAGTGGCTCTTAATCTTGTGTGTATTTTTCGCAGGAAAGATCCTGGGTTTATCAAAATGAATGCAAGGGAGTCAGATAATCTCAGAGATGATGTGAGTGCTGCAATTTTGACAATTTGATACAATCTAGTTACATGTTTTTTAACCTTTTCCTCTTTGCATGTAATACCTATAGCTGTATATGTTTGTTTGGTGGTGTTAAGTTTTTTACTCGTCAAATTTGTTGTATCATGCTACTTATGATGAGTTGAGCACTCTTACTAATTTCAAAACTACACTGTTGGGATTGTTGATGGATTTTTTGTACCAATTTTTACATCACTTATGAGTAGCATAAACTTTGAGGCTAGTCACTTTCTTTTATATAAGGATGGGGCTGGATGTAAGTCCAGGTTAATACTTCGGAACAACAGGGTGAGAACCATGAAGCAGGAGTTGAAGAGAAAGAACAAGGAAAAGCTTCTAAAGCTTCTTTTTTTGCTTTCAATGAACTTCAAAAAGATACAGATGATTCTTTACCTTGCAAATTTCTAATTTTAATCATGAAAATTAAAAAAATATGGCCTACAATGATTCTTTACCTTGCAGTTACTTTACTCCTGGAACCTTACCTCATGTAAACCTTCTTGCACTTTACTTCATGTATTACACTGCTTTACATAACACCACTGTCCTGCAACTTCACATTTACACACTGCATGCCTCCTTAGCCACTGAACATACTTGAGTATCAGAAATATTTCTATCTTATTTTTTTATATCATAATGTGTTTTCTTCTCACTTTTGTGTAGGTTGGCGTATATGTTTTTGATGGTTGTGGATAGCTGCTAGAGGGAAGGAGGCGAGCTGTTTTTTGGCCTACAAATTTTTGTAAATGGAATGGTTTATTTTGGACTACAGATACTTTGTAAATAAAATGGTTTATTTTGGCGTACAACTAGTTTTTCTACATCTTGAATGTTTTAATGACTACTTTTTGTACATCTTGAATGTTCTAATGAAACATTTCATATTTTGGTAAATCTTTACTATATCTTGATTGATCGAAATGCAAGTTGCGATTGAAATTGTCTGCGATTGAAATTGATCGAAATACAAAACAGGTTATGAAATATGAAATTCTGTAGTAGATATGAAATTCTGTAGCAGGTGGATATGAAATTTTGTAGCAGGTTTATAGCACTCAAAACGTCTAAATTGCTGCTACCACGATAGCATATGATGAACGCTATAATAAATCAAACCATTCATCAAACGCTATAAATAATCCACAGCATTCAAAAACGCTATAAATAATCCACAGCATTTATAAACGCTATAACTAATCCACAGCACTCACGAACGCTATAAACAATCTACAGCGTTCTAGAATGCTATAAAATATTTACAGCATTCATAAACGCTATAAAACATCAATAGCATACACGAATGCTATAAACCTTCTACAGCATTCAGGAACGCTATAATGTTATAGCGTTCACATGTCTGGACATACTATAGCGTGGGCGATCATAGCAGACTGAATATGCTATAGAAGGCTTTCTATAGCGTTTTTCGCATGCTATTGTAGGCCATATTTGTTGTAGTGTAGGATGTGGAAGTTCAACGTGAGGGGTGGTTTATTTTTGATGGAAGTGAAAACAACTCAGAGGTAACATCGACGTGGTCGTTTCGGAAAATTTGTGGATCTGTTACCCTTTTTATGCACTGAAAGTGCGGGTATTGGATCATAAGGAGGGAGCTCTTTTAGGAAAAAAGTTCAGAGGTATGATCATACATGACTTACTACTTAAAAGATGCGATATAGATTCATCTGGAGTGTCCAGAGTGTAAGTTCAGCGGTACCTACGGGTACATAACTCAACAATTTGGGAGATTTGGAGTCAGAATGTAAGTTCAGCGGTACCAGAGGGTACATAACTCATCATTCTGGGAAATTTGGAGTCGAAATGTGAGTTCAGCGGTACCAGAGGGTACATAACTCAACAGTCTGGGAAATTTGGATGATGTCATTTTAGACATAATACTTCTTCAGGAACTTGCCGTTGATGGGCTACATGAGCAAGTCTCCGTTTTGTTTTGCGAGGCGGTAAGCACCATTGGAGAATACAGCCTCGATGACAAATGGGCCTTCCCACTTTGGCTGGAATTTGTCGGCAGTTTTATGAGTCATAACCATCGGCCTCCGAACTGCTAGAACGAGATCGCCAACTTAGAAGGTTCTGATTTTAACTTTCTTGTTGAAGGATCCGGAGATACGTGCTTGGTACAGCTCGATTCGTTATTGAGCTAACAGACTCATTTAAAGCTTCCAACTCCTGTAGCCGGCGACTGTAATTATCATCCGTCGTTAATCGATAAGTGTGGGCGACGTGGAGCGAGGGATTTGAGTCTCTAATGGGAGAACTGCCTCACTCCCGTATACCAAGGAGAATGGTGTGTTCCCAGTGGCCGTCCGAACTATAGTACGGTATGCCCACAAGCATTCGTCGAGCTTCCCATTCCAGTCGCATTTGTTGGAAGACACGAACTTCTTGAGTAGCTTGAGTATAGTTTTATTGAATGCTTCTGCCAACCCATTCGCTGTCGAATTGTCCGGTATTGAAGCAACATTCTAGATCCGGTGTTTATCGCAAAACCGATAGAAGGCGTGGCTTGCGAACTGCGGTCCGTTGTCGTGGATGATCCTTCGGGAAAGTCCAAAGCGATAGATGACGTGATGCTTGAGGAAGCTGATCACGTTTGAAGTCTTCACTTCTACCAGTGGAATGACCTCCGCCCATTTGGAGAAGTAATATGTGATTGCGAGTATGAAGCGATGTCCTCGAGACGAAAGTGGAGTGATCTGACCAATGATGTCCATTCCCCATGCTACGAATGGCCAGGATGCCACCATCGGATGTAGAAACTCGGATGGCTGGTGAATGAAATCTACGTGGATTTGACAGGCCTTGCACTTTCTTGCGTAGTCTATTGCATCCGCTACCATCGTAGGCCAGTAGTAGCACATTCGGCGAAGGTGGTCTTATAATTTCGGGCCAGGCTGATGGGCCCCGCAGATGCCGTCATGTGCTTCACCTATCGCTTCTTTGGCTTCTGTATTTGACAGACACCGAAGCAGTAATCCATCGTATGATCGCCGATATAATATTTTTGTCTCTGTATCGTAGAAGAATCTTAAGGAACGTCTTCTGATAGAAGTGGCTTCCTTCGAATTCTCTGGCAGGATGTCGTAGACTACGAAGTCGATGAATGGTTGTCTCCAGTCTGGTGCTTTGTTGACTGTCAAAGCGGAGTAACTCTCAACACATTGAACATTATTCCTGGGGCAGACCAACTCATGGCCTATTTTGTCAACCAGATGATGAGCATGATTCGGTACCGCTAGGGAAGCGGCCAGGCCTGCTAGGGCATCGTCTTTAATATTTTGGAGTCTGGAAACATGTTCTATGAAGAATCCTTCCAAGGACGAGATGATGTTGATCGCTAGTTAGTGATAAGGGATCATATCTTCATGGCGAACCTCGTATGAACCCCGGATCTGATTGACGATTAACTGCGAATCGCCGTATGCTTCAAGATACTCTACCCCCAGCTCCTTTGCAAGTCGGAGGCCAATGACCAAAGCGTTATACTCGGCCATATTGTTTGAACATGGCTCCGTGAGGAAGTAAGCCCGATTGTTCACCAGCCCAGAGGGAAAAATTAGCACCACTCCGACTCCAGCGACGATGTTGCCCTTGGGCCCAGTTCTGGAAGCGCCGTCGAAGAACATTCGCCATACGGCATCATGAGAGGCCACATTTGAATTGGCGACCTCATCTGGAATCTCTTCGTCTATTCTGGTTGACTCCGAACCTAGATGAACTACTAAAAAGTCTGCCAGAGCTTGACCTTTAACAGCCTTCTGTGGGACGAAGGTCATATGGTAGGAGGACAGTAATATCGCCCAGGTAGCGAGGCGAGAGCTGAGTGCACCTGGCTTAGTCATGAGGACCCTGAGGGGGTTGACTCTTGATATGACATGGATGGTTTGTCCCGTGACGTAGTGTCGCATCTTCTGAATGGCGAAGACCAGAGCAAGGCACTCTTTCTCCACGACGGTATATCGATTCTTCGGCCCCATCCTCATTCAGCTGAGGTAATATATAGCTTTCTCATGGCCTGCATCATTGTTTTGCGCTAGTAAAGCACCGAGAGAATGCTCTATTGCTCGCACATAGAGCAGGAATGGTTTTCCAGCAACCGGGGCCACCAGGACTAGAGGGTTTGACAGATATTCCTTGATGCTGTCGAAGGTGCGCTGGCATTCTTTATCCCATACGAATGAAATGCCCTTCTTCATGAGGTGGGTGAATGGTTGGCATCGTCCGGAGAGGTTAGAGATAAACCTCCTGATGTAAGCTAGCCTCCTTTGGAGACCTCTGAGTTCACGGAGATTTTTTGGGGGACCCATCTCCATGATTGCCTTTGTCTTTTCGAGGTCTATATGGATACCCTGGGAAGTAATGATGAAACACAAGAACTTCTAGCTGGATATGCCCAAGAAAGATTTTATGGGATTCATCTTTAAATTGTGCGCTCGTATAAGGTCGAACACTGTCCTCAGATCATACAGATGATCTTTCTTAGAGCGGCTCTTGACGGCGATGTCGTCGACATAGCATTCCACTGTCTTGCAGAAGTGGTCTCTAAAGATGATGCTCATAGCTTTTTGATAGGTGGCGCCAGTATTCTTTAAACTGAAAGGCATGACTGTGTAGCAGTATGTGCCAATTGGTGTTCGGAATGATGTATGCATTTCATCATCAGGGAATATCTTGATTTGGTTATATCCCGAGAAACCATCCATGAATGACATACGCTCGAAGCCACAGGTGTTATCAATCATAATGTCTGTGATAGGGAGGGGGAACTCATCCTTAGGACACGCCTCATTCAGATTGCGAAAGTCGATGCAGATTCGAATCTTTCCATTCTTCTTGAGGACTGGTACTATATTGGCTATCCAGTCTGGATGTTGTTCCTCGTGGATGAAGCCGCTGGCTATCAGTTTGTTAACCTCCGCTTCAATGGCATTCATGATGTCGGGGCGTAACTGTCGTTGCTGTTGCTTGACCGGTTTTGCGTCCGGACGAACGTTGAGTTTATAAAGTGCAACCTCGGTGTTCAACCCTGGCATGTCTTCGTAGCTCCAGGCGAACACGTCGATGTATTCTCTGACGAGTTGTAGTAGCGATTCCTGCTCTTCGTTTGTCAGATTCTTGCTGACAAAGATGGGTTTTGGAGAGGACTCGTCACCGAGATCAACTTGCACAACCTCATCTTCGGTGGAGGCTCTTTTTGTTCGAACCGTTTCTTCCACTGCGCATCTAGCGATTGTGCCCACGGCACTAACTCAAGAAGTTCAATAATGTCTTTATCTTCTTCGTAGGCGTCGGCAAATGCCATATTGACGGACCAGACTTGTCTGAGCATATCCCCAAAGCTGACATCCGAATCGGAAGTTGGTGATCCGGTTGAGTGTGAATGCCAGTCGTATTCCTCATCTGAGCTTTTCGGGGTCATTACAGGTGTAACATAACCTAGCCCACATCTGGTTTTGTTGTAATAATCTCGTGGTTTTCCAGCCGGGATCGGCAATTGTAAGGGTAACTGCCGTCCAGTGCTATAGTTCAAGCCTGGTGTAGTTTCCAGATCATACCCCTATTTTTGTATGAGGTACTTGGATCGAAAACTATACAGATAGAGGGGCAGTCTCCCGTTGTCGAGTTCGAGATCAACTTCTTCTATCCTGAAGGGTTGTGGATCATTCTTCCGGCCAAAGATGATTGGATGATCCTCTCATTCGATTATGCGATAAGCGTCTTCCACTGGAGTAAGTTGGTTTGCGGTGTAGACATTTGTCACCTGTGTCTGTAGGTGGGTGCCTATACCGTGTTCCATAGCATACATTGTACAAAGCTTATTAAGCTCGAGGTAGTACAAAGATAGCCCTTTATTGATGAAGTAAGGTTTTTTTTCCAGTGGGATTACATCATCTGCGGATGGAACACCAGTGTGAGCAGCCGCATACTTAGCTAGCTCTGACTCTTCTTCAGCCACCTCTGTGTCACTGAAGACTGAGAGGATGACTTGGGCAGTTTAATCATCAGGGGCTCCATTGGTGGAGCAGAACGTGGAGTCGTTGGCGTACTAGCGACACCTAGTTTGGTGCTCGAAGCTGGATGGGGAGTTGTTGGCTGGCTAGCAGTCCCCGGCTTAGCGTTCGACTGCCGATTCATTCTGGGAAGGTGAATCATCATTGGCTTGACGGAGGGGTTGAGCTCCTCTGTTTGTTGCTGGCTAGCTCTAGGCAGCCTGATTGTCAGTGGCTCTGTCGTGGGTATTGGCGCTTGGCCAGACCTTGGCAGTCGAATTATCATCTGCCACTCTTATGCAGAGAGGCTGATTGCATCCTTACGCAGAGTGGTTGTAAGTGGTGCAGTTCTGCCAGGTTTGCGCTCTTAAAGATGGATTGTCAGAGGTTCTTCCGTTCCAATTGCCGCCTCAGTTTGAGCTTGAGTATCTCGCTCGACAATGTGCCTTTTCGACTTCTCGTACAAGCATGAGTCTGAGTAGTAGGATTCGACCTCTTTAAAGGGATCGATGTCGACAAATTCTGTCCTTACGAATCCATACTTATCGACGTACTTGAAGCGCTGGTACATTGTGGAAGGCACGATCATGTAATCGTGTATCCAAGGGTGCCTCAGGACAATATTGTAGGAAGTATCCGCATCTATAACATAACAGGTCACTTCTGACTGAAGATCGCCGATTTGGCATTTCAGACGAATCTTCCCGATCGGATAGCTTCTGCTGAATTGAAACTGCTAATGGCAGTGCTTGTCGGCGTCAAGCGATGCATTGGGATACACAGATGGTACAGCAGGCTCTTCGGGATTATGCTTATGGAAGAACCGGGATCAATATGCATCAGATCCACCTTGATATCACCAATGTATCCAGTATAATACAGAGGGCGATCGTGTAGGTTGGTCTTGATAAGCATATCCTGCAGAGTAAAGACAATATTGGGTATTGTGCCTGTACAAGCGCTGTCCTGGAGATCTGCAGGCGAGCTCTCCCCAGTGAGATTGGACTGAGCAAGAAATGCGTCGGCGTTCTGGAGTGCCTTGCTCAGTGCGACGCGAACATCTTTAGAGAGTCTCAGGAGCTCGTATAGGGACAATTTGGCCGGTGTATTGGCCAATTGTGCCAAGATGTCAAAGTTGTAGGGCCTCTCCAGCCCATGAGGCGTCTCTCTTCGGAGCGGCTTGTCAAAGCAAGTCTCCTTTGGCCTAGGCTTGTCGGTCGTCGAAGGCTGAGAAGGACCTGGCGCATCAGCAGCTGTCGGCTGATGTTCTTCAGCCGGGTTACCCGGTGGAGGTTGGGTTTGTGCGCCGGATCGGGTAACAATAGCAGTAGCTTCTTCAACCCCTGCCGAGATTGTGCGACATGATTTGACTTTCCTACTCTTTTTCTTGCTGGTGGAGGATGGTGCGGACTGAGTCACTTCAGGTACCAGGTCCGGATGGACCCACATGACCTCCCCTCGTGATATGGTGAGGGGCACTAGACCAGCAGCCTGGTCTCGAGGAGGTGGAAGGATAGCGACCTCCATCTTTGCTCTGGAGACGGTCACTACTCCATCTTGAGTCTTTGTCGGAGGAAAGCTGCCGAACTGTACTGACACCATGTTGGCTGCTACGGTCACCTCTTCGAAATCAATGGCCAAGGCCTTAGAATCGATGAGATGCTGGATGTATCGCTTCAGTTAGTAGCAGTCTTGTATAGCATGGTGGACATAGCGATGGTAGTGGCAGTACTTGGGGCTCTCCATTTCTGCAGGACGAGGTTCACGCCTTAGGGGAGGGAGCTAAATTCTATCTCCTTGTATGAGCATATCCAAGATGGGTTTGACATGGCCGTCCTCGAAGGAGTAGGTCATCTGAGGCCACTATTTTTCTGCCGGCTTTGGTTCAGGCTTCGGAGCTGTGTCGGCCACCATAGCTTGTTTGCCCTTGTTGTCTCGATTGTTGGAGGGGTTACAACCATTGTTGCTGTTGGTGTTAGGGCGTTTGCCCTTGTCCTCTCCTTCCGATACGTGCAATCCCAGTTGGCGAGCTTTCTTCAACTTGTCTTCTATGCTAGTGGCGCTGATAATAAAAGTCTTTCAATCCTTAAACTAACTTTTGCCCATCCAGAGGCTGATTGTGGGAAGCAGCCTCTTTTGGTAAATTTCAATTAAGGAGGAATCAAGGTTACCGGAAGGCAACTTCATCGCGGTTTGATGAAACCGCTCGATATAGTTCCTTGTCAGCTCCTTTTCTCCCTGAACAACGTCCATGAGGGTGGACATTGTCACGTCTTGTCCTACTTCGTAGAACCTCTCTAGGAACATACGTTTGAAGTCAACGAAGGAATGGATGCAGTTGTCCGGTAAGTTGCGGTACCAGTCGAAGGCGACCCCTTCCAACGCTCCAATGAACAACCGTGTAAGAATGGCGTCGTCATGAGATAGATGGTCGGTTGTGACTTCGAAGTAGGTGATGTACCTGCTTGCAGATGTCTTTCTATCATACGAATTAATGTTGAATGGTTTATATCTTGGTGGAAAGGGCACATCTCTCCATGCAGCAGGGTACGGTTGTCGTATCCTGAGGTCCTGGCAGTTTTTTCGGGCGTAGAACATGACCCGTAGCTCCTGGTCCTCTCGTCTTGCCTCCCTGGCCTCATCTGCAGCGGTAGGAGCTCATATTTCACAAGGATTATCACCCGGGTTTGGTGCAGCTGAGTTCGAGTCCGCATTGACCGTGGGTCCCAAGTTCGTTTGACCTTGCGTCCTTCCTTGCAGAGTTGGAAGGGCCGCTTTGATCTCGTCCACGGATTTGACCAAGGTATGCAGTATGGCCTCCAGATTGTCGATGCATTGGCGATCACTGGGACCGTCTTAGTTGTTGTCCGTCATGAACACCGTCCTCACATGAGGAGAGATAGAAGGAACGGTGGAGGATGTGCCCTCTGAGTCATACCCTTGTACGGAGAAGTCGTTAGGGTATGTAGGAATGTTCTCCTCTGGTTCGGACTCAGAAGGAGTGGTACCCCCAGCTTCAGAGCTTGCCTCGTCTTGAGAGTTGTGGACGCCCTCGGGGACGTCGGAACCTGCTGTATCTGTTGGGGGACCCGTTTCCCCTGGATTATCTTTTTGGAACACCGGATTGTCGTGGATGTTTGGAGGAGTGCTACCCCCGGCTCCAGCTCCTCCCAGAGATGTGGACGACGAATCTCCAAGTGTGGCAGATTTTGTCTTTGAGCGAGTACCTTGGAAAACTCCTTCCGTAACGGTCGTGGACAACCGCTTAGAAGAGAGTTTCTTGGTTAAGATTTTTGGGCTGGAGACGTTAGTTTTCTTCCCTCTCCCGCTGCCAGGGATCTTCTGAGTGAAATTGCAGGAGGCAACGAGAAGCGCCTCTTCTTCTGAGCTTGGGTGTTGCAGTCGTTGGAAGACGGATCGCCGGTCCTCTTGTGTGGCCGCCTTGCTGCAGCAGCAGTTGACAATGACTTGAGTGCAGTGATGTCCATAGAAGGACTCTCTGCACACCAAGTCTTCGTCTCTTTCCTTGCGTTTGTAAAGAATCACATTGCGCAAGTCACTCATTTTGTGGGCCCGGGAGTCATGAGCACATGAGTGTGTTGGCATCCTGTCTGTTTCCTGATTTGGGGGTAGTACGAGTACTTGCCCTTGATCATTGTTGGGAGATTCTTGATAACTATTCTGTCCGTTGGCCGCCGGGGACTGGACACGAATAGTTCTGTACAACTTTTCATCAGGGGCCCGCGTAATAGTCAGCGGAACGCCCTGATAGTTGGAAGTTGGGACAGCTGACTGAGCTTGGCGAGCCCGCGCTGCCCGAGACTTCTTCCTTCTAGCGCCTGAGAGTGCATAGTAGGAAAAGTCTACAGAGACTGGCACATGAGAGCATCTGGGGTCAGGACCGCATGAGAGACGGTCGAAGACTGAGCCCGAGCCGCATGAAGCAGATGGCCTGTGGCTGAGATTGTTAGCCGCATAGCCTACCTGCATGCAGTTGGCATTTGCGGCCGCATAAGCGATCCGCATGCAGCTGGAAGCTTGCATGCGGCTGGGAGATGCAGTGGCCGCGTGGGCCTCTTCCATGCGGCTGGAAGTCATAGTGGCCGCATGAGCTTCCTGTCTGCAGCTGGCTTTTATGGCCGTATGAGTCTTCATGCGGTTGGCGCCCTTCTGTGGCTTCTTTCTGGACCGTGTAGAGTCAACCTTTGCTCCTGCAAGTCCAGCATCGTAGTATTTTCCTTTGCCGGACTTGGGGACAACAATGTCCTCTATGGTCTGAAGTGGGGTCGCCTGCGAGACTTTTTCGTCGTCTTGGGCAACAGAGAGTACTCCTTCGAGAGCTTGGGGAGGAGCGAATAATTTGGACCTCCACTCCCTGCGGGCCTTCTTCGTGCGGGCTCGCCGCTGGACCGGGCCAGCGCTTCCGTCGGAGAGCATTTCTTCAAATGCCTATTGGTCGAACCGGGCAACCAGCATTTGTTGAGTGGAGCCAAGTTTGGCTGCGTCCGATTGCGTCACGAACTCCTCAGTCGTGGAGAAGTTAGTCCCCAGCAGAGTCGCCATCATGTTTGCCATTGATTGTAAAAGAACAGAACAGTTTTATAGGAGGACTGAACTTAGACTCACAATACAAACTCGCTCGTATAAAGAAAGCCTAGGCATGAAAACCTAGGTACAACAATCTAAGTACGATTATTTATTTTTGATTCTGGGGGATGTCGGTAGAGGCTCGGAAGATTCTTCTATGCGCCACCGCTCTCTCTGTGCCTTTTTTCTCTGTGTGTCCAGCTTCTCTCTCATCTTTGCAAGGGAATGGCACCTTGCTATTTATAGGAGTAGAATGGGATATGTATGGTTTGCAATGATTGCCCCTTAAATAGTGGACGGTTAAGGATTGGTTAAGATTTGCCTTGATCTTGTTTTTATGTTGATTGCAACAAATCTGCATCATTTATTGGAAATTGATCCGGGTAATTATGATGATTGCAATAAATCTGCTTGTTGTGATTTGTTGATAACAACGAATCTGGGTGGGTAAATCTTGGTTGATCTTGTGCCACGTGTCTAACCGTCATTATGTTGCGAGCCGTAGGAACGCGGGGGATTAAGTCTTAACTGATCTTCTGCCACGTGTCCTAATCGCGAGCCGCATGGACAGGGTGTTCTTACAGAGCCGCATGCGTGTGGTCTGGTAGTTGAGCCGCATGATGGTACCCCCCATGATTCGAGCTGCATGAGGGTGGCAGCCATATAGGTGTGACCTCCGAAATCTGAGCCACATGAGGGTGGCTCCAACTGAACCGCATAAGGATGGCCACGTGTCAAAGCCGCATGGGTGTGACCTCCCAGAATCTGAGCTGCATGAGGATGGCCTCCATGCTCCGAGCCGCATGAGAATAGCAGCCGCATGGTGGTGGCCTCCAACTGAACCGCATAAGGATGGCCACGTGTCAAAGCCGCATGGGTGTGGCCTCCCAGAATCTGAGCCACATGAGGATGGCCCCATGCTCCGAGCCGCATGAGAATAGCAGCCGCATGGGGGTGGCCTCCAATTGAACCGCATAAGGATGGCCACGTGTTTAGAGCCGCTTGGAAGACCTTGAAGCAATCCGCATGAAGAGCTTTGGAATTTGGTGGATCGTGTCAACTATAGAGATTTTCTTTGTTTCCCTAGGAGCACGCCATTATGTCAGAGTCATCATTGCAGCTTTATGTCAGAGCTGTCTTGTTGCGTCAGAGCATTAAATAAGGCCGCTGCTTGATGGCCAGCTGTAGAGGCGAACCGCATAAAGCCACGTGGCTTTTACCCAAGCCGCATGGCTATATTGGAGACTTTTGAGCCGTATGAAGCTCTAGGGGACTCTTGAGCCGCATGAAGCTCTGAGAGATTCTTTGAACCGCATGAGAATCCCTTTGTTTTGAGCCGCATGGACTTTCCTGTTCTTTTCTATGCTTCTACATAAGGTAATGGGCGAAAACAAGAATATTGGTATTGGGATACCATTTTGACCAAGATATAGGATGTCTTGGTTGGTAAATGTTAGGAATAGGATGCTTAGGGTAGTTTTGACCTCGGTTGACCAAGTTTGACTGCTTTGACCAAAAGTCAACTATCAATCAACACTTAGCCTAGAAATGACTAGAACTTGACCGGACTTGACCAGTTGACCAAAAGTCAACTATTAGTCAACATTACCCTAGTTTGACCTAGAGTTGACCTAGAGTTGACTAGTGTTGACTAGTTGACCAAAAGTCAACTGTAAGTCAACCTTTAACCCAGTTTGATCTAGTTTGACTTCCTGTAACCTAGTTTGACCTAGTGTGACTTAGTTTGACTTGATGTGACCTAGTTTGACTTAGTTGGACTGAGATTGACCTAGATTGCATATCATACATTAGAAATCATGCTTAACTCTGTTTAAACCTAATTAACTTACAATATCTCATCTTTAGGTCTATGAGATCATTCTGAGCATCGACCCTACTTGACAGCTCAGGACAGCAGGCGAGTACATTCTCTGATAGTAGTTCTTTGTCTTGATATCTTCTGTATTCGATTCAGTTATAGTATTTTACTTGATTCTCGACACGATGGTGCACGGACTAGTGTTTCACTTAACAAAATGCCTAAAATTGGCTTTTGAAAGAAAACTAGAAAAAGTACAAAAAGTACAAATTGTTCTGGGAAGTATTGCTATGGAAGTCTGATCTGAGAGCGATCACTTTGTTCCTTAGACCATACGATGATGATGAAGAAAATTGCTTAAAGAAGACGAACAATCAGAAGAACTAAGTCACCAGAAAGGTATCGAGCAACGGCACTGATGGCACAGTCGAATGCTTCCCTGTTTTGTCTCAACCTGTTCTTGAGAAAAAGTTGAAGAAATGTTTCTGGGAATATCACTCTGAAAGTATGAGTTTTCTCAGAATCTCCTTTCCTGTCTCTCTATTGATCTTTTGATCCTATCTATGTGAAAATAAGTCTATTTATAGACTTGACCCTTTGTGCGTTAAAAGCAACAAAATTGGGTCTCTATGCGAGTAAATGTCACCCACGATATAAATCATCCTCTACGCATGTTGACACGTGTCTCATGTAGAGTTTTGATCTCTACGCATGGTGACACGTGTCCCACTACTTCAACAAAATGGGGAGAGCACGTATATACGTTCCTCGATAAGTGTGGCATGAAAGCCACGTAAGCAAACCACGTTCTCATGTGGCCAGGAAGGATCGGGCGTAAAAATGACCCAAAATATACTTTCTGCGTAAAGTAGCAGACTGGCATAAAATAACCCAAAATAAACTTCCCGCGTAAAGTGGCTAAAAATAGCCTTGAGCGTAAAATTAGCTCAAATAAACTTTACGCACACAATAGCATTGAGCGTAAAAGCTCGAAATAGCTATCATGCGTAAAAGAAGCAGTTTATTGAGCGTAAAGTAGCCCATCTGCACACTAAACGACAAGTGTAGGGTTTAGTGTAAATCAAATTCTCTCGGCTTCTGTGTACTGTTCTTGTCAGAAAATCCTGCTGTCAGATCAAAAATCACGCACAATAAATGTAGCCTGACAGCCTGTCCCCGACGTAAAGTTCAGTGGACAGCTCTCGCGTAAAGTTTAGATGATAGCTCTTGCGTAAAGTAGCCCGCGTAGAGTTTTATTTTGCGTAAAGTCTGAGTTTGACTCTGTTTGACTTGCGTAAAGCCCTCAACTTCTCTGACTTGGTCTTTGAAGTACTTTTTACGCTCCTACAAGACCCCCTTCAAAGTTTTCAAATTATTTTCAAAATTTGAAATACTTTGAACAGAAGCGTAAAATTTGGGATTTCAACAGTCCGTGTAAAATTTGGGATACTCAACAGTCCTCCGCGTAAAGTTCAGGATACTTAACAGTCCGCATAAAAGTCGAGATATCCAACCGTCAGCATAAATTCCGGAAATTTGAACCGATTTTAAAATCCTCTATAAATAGAGTTTTACGAGTAGAGAGAGAACTTTACTCTTTCGAATTTTCAATCTCCCTATTCTCTTTCCCTTCATATTCTCATTTAAATCCGATGGCCCCCAAGAGCAAGTCCGCCGACGACAGCAAAGGCAAGAAGCCCGTCGCTTCGTCGACATCCAAAAGTGCAGAAACCAACACCCCATCTTCGGCGTCCCCCCGACAGTCCAACCCCTCCTTGGCTCCGGCAATGAAAGGTAAAGCACTGAAATTTGGCTGCGAGTTCATTGGAGAAGAAGACCCGAGCTTTTCACTTCACGCCCACGTTATGCATGTCAGCGTAGAAACTGAGATAATTAAATGCGCCCACGTTATACGTGTCAGCGTAAAATCAAGAACATACGCCCACGTCTATACGTGCCAGCGTAAATTTCAAAATACGCTCACTTCAACATGTATCAGCATAAAAATTAGAATACGCTCACGTCAACACGTGCCAGCGTAAAAATTAAAATACGCTCATGTCAACACATGCCAGCGTAAAATTCACAATACGCTCACATCAACACTTATCAGCATAAAAATTAAAATATGCTCACGTCAACACATGCCAGCGTAAAAATTAAAATATGCTCACGTCAACACATGCCAGCGTAAAAATTAAACTACGCTCACGTCAACACGTGCCAGCGTAAAGTTCTCAATACGCTCACATCAATATGTGCCAGCGTAAAATTCATAAGTGAAAGACTTTGTGTAAAACAAAGAACTTTTACACTTTAAAAGTTTTTATCAACTTTAATAAGCGTAAAGTTTGCATAGTCAGAGTCTTTAATCTTTATGCGTAAAACTCAGACCAAATCATCTGCGTAAAAATTTCAAATTATATTTTTACTAACTTGAATTTTTTTCTTTTTCTTTTGGCAGTGGTTTGCAAATTCACCCACTTGGAAAAATATTTGGCTCATCAGCTGGTATGGTGGGCTCAAATTATTTGGAGAACCTGTCCCATGTGGAGTTTTTCCAGTCGAATTTGGAATATCCTGCAGAGAGACAACAGCTGATATCTGCTCAAGGGGACAGAATGCTATTGTCCATAATAAATGAAGAATTATTGACATCGATGGATGGCCAACAATTTGCAAAGCCAGCTTTCTTATTTGGGGATGCGATAGACTTCAAATCACAAACACACCCCAAGAAGGAGGCTTGGGTGTTCAAGTTTGGAGATAGAGCAATGTATCTCCCCGACATGGATAGAGATTATCCCTTGTCTGCATTTGTCCATGCCACCCATCCCCGAAAGATGCTATGGAACCAGACTCCCAGCAGTCATGGTAGGCCAGGAAGGATCATTTTTAAGAGGGAGAGAGCAAATGACATGGGCTACCACACTAGTACTCCCAGTGGTCGTGTTGTCCCCTTATCCGGTCTCTTGCCTGGATTCACTCCGAGTGAGGATGTTGCTCTGATTCAGCCAGTGCAGACCCAAATGTTCATTAATAAGTTTATAAGGGCTGCAGTATTATATCCCCAGGCCAATCCCAGGCTACCAGGGTGGCTAACTCCTTTTAACCAGAACTGGATCCAAATTAATGTTTGGATTATGAGGAACTTCCAGACGGAGCTAAAAGACATCGGCCTGTATGAAGCAGTGGCCTCCACTAGTCAGGGTATACCACCGAACAGTAATTTGTTCATGGCTCTGATGGAGATATATATCAGTTCAACATGAACTTTTGCGACCCCAAAAGGTGAAATGGGTCTCGCACTCTACGAGATACAATTCATCTCTAAGCTGCCAATGGGGGAAGCCCCATATGAAGAGTATGTTCCCTCCAATCGAGAACTAGCAGAAATCAGGAAGAAAAATCCTCAATTGGTTGAGGTATATAAAGAGTTGATGTGCCATTACATGATTTGCACTACTATGCATGAAAGTGGATCTCATTTGGCGTACATCAGCAAGTGGACAACATATCTCTTTTACCATAAGGATAAGATATCCAAAGATGATAAAGAAAGATTTCAGGAGAACAAGGCTCCAACCATCAACACTGGTTCAACAATCCCTGCTGATAAAATACGGGATATGATGGTTGGCTACAAATTTTCGAACAAATATTTGTCCACCAAGACTGGGGAGTTCCCTGCATGAACCGAAGCCTTGAGTTTTCTCAGATATGGCAGCCAGAAGATCTCCAAGCATTGTGTAGCTGTTACTCTTCCAGAGAAGCAACTCCCTGAGAAGAAGAAGAAGGTTACCACCAAAGAGCCTTCTAGACCAAGAGCCGCTACTTCAGATAGTGACACTCCAGTCGAAGAGCCGCATCATATTGCATCTTCTTCAACTCATCTTGGAGAGGGTTCTTCGGCATCTCAACCGGCAACATCAACAAAAGCTGCGATGACGGTCCTATCTCCGGGACGTCTCAGCTTAGCACTTCATTTGACTTTGCCACAAAAGGCACAAGTTACTGAGGACGCTGCCACTCCACATATTGTTGATCGAGAGCCATCCCGTCAGATGAACCAGCTATTACTTTTGACGATGATGACTGGGATGGGGACTATGACGCGTACTTGGCACGTCCAACACCTACTCCAGGTAAATATAAATTACACAAAATTTATATAAAATTTATGATTTTTTGTATACTAACTTATTTTGTTTAATTTTTGTAGGTGTCATCATTGCATCCAAGCTTGTGGCTCCTCCTCCTCCTCCTCCTCAAGAAGATATTTATGAGGAAAATGCGGAGTCTGAGGAAGAGGATTCCTCTTCAGAAGAAGAAGATGCTCATGAAGAATGTCCTACATCTATGGAGATACAACAAGAGCCCGAAGTGCAGGCTCAGCCAGAATTGTCCCCTCCTACTGAGGGCAAAGATAAAGAACAAACTACAATAGAACCTACCGTAGATGATGAAGAGGCTACTGAGGAAGAAGTAGACTTCAATGAAGAGCCAGTTGTAGAAGGACTCATTACAACTGAAATACTTGAAGAGCCTGCAGAGCCGATTACCGAAGAAGGTGATGAAGGAATAGTCAAATCATCAACCGAAGCTGGGGTCGTTGTAATAGCATCCTCTACTATTGCTACTGCTCCAGAATAAGTTCTTGAAGAGACAATGCCCGAACCGGAGTCAGCTGCCATAACTACCATTCCACCCGCACCAATCACCGCCACCAAAACTCAAGTAATTTTGACTTCAGAAACGGCTGGAGTAACAAATGCTGAACACACTGTACCTGAAACTCCTGGGGATCAGTTGGCCATAGTAGTAGTGACAACAATGGATTCATCTCAGTCTACTACTAAGGCAACCACATCTGTTCCTAGTCTTCAAAAAAGGGACTTGATAGATATTACCGCAACTCCGAGCTCAAGTGCAGAAATGAATCTCTTAGTTGAGATTCATACTGACACTTTTTACAAGACTCTGGTGGCTCTGATCAAAATGGTCCTGAATAAGGGCCTTAGTTATGAAAGTCTGAAGGCGGCGATTGCTCTTACTATCTGAAATGTCGCCATGTTCAATGATACAGCGAGAGCAGCGGCATTGGAGAAAGTCGTGGAGGGACTTGAACAGTCGATCAAAGAATATCTAAGGCTGTCAAGTGAAACTACTGAAAGTCTCATCCAAGAGGAGTATGCCGCTTTATCAGCTGAATACCTCGTTCGGGAGACTACTTTTAATAAATCTCTCCATGAGTACAGCATCAAGGTGGCAAAAGAAAAAGGTTTTTTAGCCGAAGCTAAGCCTCAGCTGGATATCCAGAGAGAAGCCTATGAAACTTCGAATATCAGAATTCATCAACAGAATGATAGAATTCGTGAAGTCGACGCTGAGCTGGCTCGCTTGAAGGCGGAGAGGGAGCAGATGATCATATCTCAGGACCAGCACCTAACTCAGAGATCGATTTTAGAAGAACAAGTCTTTGGAGCTGAGACTACCATCAAAACCCTTGACGAAGCCAATGATAAGATGATAGTCACTTTTGCTGGACTTTCTCATATCTGCACTCCCAAAGCTCAACGCTCCGTAGCTACTAAGAATGTATTGAGCACTCGTGAAAAGCGTCTAGCGGAGCTACAAAAATTTCTTGAAGATGTCTCTGCTCCGCCTTAGGCAAACAAAGAATTTTTATAATCTTCTATCTTTTTCATTCTGTAATGTTTACAAGAAAAGAATAAAATATTTGTTTTGTGACCCTATCATTTATTTTGAAATTAAACAATAGGTATGAGATAGAAAATACTTATCAAAGGTAATATGGACATGACAAGTCTTCTAAACTCAATAAATTATATCTATCCAGAGGTAATGTGGACATGATAGATGATGAATCTCGTTTTCTGTTTAGAGTATACAATACTATCAGAGGTAATATGAACGTGACAGATCGAAACAACTCAAAGAAAAATAGATTAATATCCATTCAGAGGCCATAGGGACATGATAGATAAGAAAAGAAGTAGACTTAATATTTATTCAGAGGTCATGAGAACATGATAAATAACAAATCCCCTTCTCTTTTTTTTTAATCAGCTGGTAAGACAGAAGATCAAAAAGTCTCTTTTAAGAAGACAAATAATCAGCTTAACTAAACATTGGTAGCTGGAGAATAAAGAAGAAATTCAAACATAATATTTCTTCAAGAATTTGCCATTGATCGGCATCATGAGCAAATTTCCATTAGGTTTAGACAACCTATAGACTGTCTCAACGACATAAGAACCTTCCCATTTTGTTTGGAATTTCTCTTTGCTCTTATGAGTCATCACCATCGGTCTTCGGACAGCTAGAACTAGCTCACCGACTTTGAATACCCTCTCTTTAACTTTACGATTGAAAGTTCGAGATGTACGGGCTTGATATAGCTCAATGTGCTGTTGCGCTTGAAGACGCTTCTCGTCCAATCCTTCAAGTTCTTGGAGTCGTAAGCGATCATTGTTCTCTGTAGTTAGCTCATTAGCAATGGCTATTCTAAGAGATGGAATATGGATTTCTAGTGGAAGAACAGCCTCACATCCATAAACCAGTAAAAATGGTATAAAACCAGTAGGAGTTCGGACTGTCATTCGGTAAGCCCATAAACATTCTCCAAGTTTCTCATTCCAATCACGTTTATTAGAAGAGACGAACTTTTTGAGAAGTTTAATGATTGTCTTGTTGAAAGCTTCGGCCAAACCATTAGCAGCTGGATTATAAGCCGTAGAAGCCAGATTTTGGATCTGATTCTTATCACAGAATCGATAAAATGCCTGACTGGCAAATTGTGGTCCATTGTCATGAATTATCCGTCGGAGAATCCCAAAACGATAAATGACATGGTGTTTAATGAAGCTAACCACATTTGATGTTTTTACTTCAACAAGGGGAATCGCTTCCGCCCATTTAGAGAAATAATCCGTTATGGCTAGGATAAACCGATGTCCCTTGATAGAAGGAGGGTTAATTAGACCAATAATATCCATGCCCCAAGCTTCGAAGGGCCAAGAAGCTGCTGTAGGATGTAAGAATTCAGATGGTTGGTGAATAAAATCAGCATGAATCTGACAGGCTTTACACCTTCTGGCATAATCTACAGCATCTGCTATCATGGAAGGCCAATAATACCCCATTCTTCGAATACGGTCCTGTAATTTCGGACCCGGTTGATGGGCACCACAGACACCATCATGAGCTTCACGGAGTGTTTGCTTAGCTTCACTCTCAGAGAGACAATACAGCAAAAGTCTGTCATAAGAACGACGATATAACATATGTAAAAAAGAATCATAATAGAATCGAAATGATCGTCTCTTGATTGATGCAGCTTCTTTTGGATCTTCAGGTAAAATCCCATGGACCGCATAATCAATGAATGGACTTCTCCAATCCCTTTGTTGAGAACTTGATTCTGTAGTATAACTCTGTTCAATATGCAAGTCATTCTTTACACAGAATAAGTCCTGATCCAACAAAGTGATGGTATTTTGTCTTCTAATTGGAACAGCTAAGTCTGCAGCTAAACTAGCAAGAGCATCAGCTTCTAAATTCTGAGAACGTGGTACGAATTCGATGAAGAATCCTTTGAATGAAAGGACCAATTCGATTACCACTTGATGATAAGAAATGAGGTCAAGATTTCTTACTTCATATGTCCCTCTGACCTGATTAACAATCAATTGAGAATCTCCATAAGCTTCCAGGAACTCGATATCCAATTATTTTGCTACTTGGAGACCGATTAGCAGAGCATTATATTCTGCCACATTGTTGGAGCATGGTTCATTAAGAGAATAAGCACGGTATATGACCATTTTATCACGAGAGACTAAAACGATGCCTACTCCGGAGATAATATTGCCTTTAGGTCCAACCCGCGATGCTCCATCAAAATATAGTTTCCAAATGTCATCCTTCAAAGTCATGTTGCAATCCACGACTTCATCTGGAATGTCCTCATATAGCTTCGATATTTCAGGTATAGGGTGAGCTGCTAAGAAATTTGCTAATGCTTGGCCCTTTACTGATTTTTGAGGTACATAGACCATATCATAAGGAGTAAGCAACATTGCCCAGGTTGCTAACCTGGAGTTAAGAATACTTGGTTTTCTCATCAATACCCAAATAGGATTTATTCTGAAGATGACATGAATAGTCTGTCCTGACACATAATGTCATGTCTTTTGAACAGCAAAAACCAAGGCCTGACATTCTTTCTCCACAGGAGTATACCTGTGTTCAGCTCCAACCATCATTTGGCTAAGATAATAAATTATATGTTCATGATCTTTGCCACTTTTCTGTGCAAGAAGAGCACCAAGTGAATGATCCAAGGCTCGAACATAGAGTAAAAATGGTCTTCCCACCACTGGGTGCCAAAACAGGTAGATTTGTAAGATATTGTTTGATGTTAATAAAGGCTTTCTGACATGCTTCATCCCAGACAAACGATACACCTTTCTTTAATAGACGGGAGAAAGGTTAACATCTTCCAGAAAGATTGGATATAAATCTCCTGATATAAGCAATGCGACCTTGGAAACCACGAAGTTCTTTTAGATTGCGTAGAGGACGCATTTCAAGAATTGCTTTGATTTTGTCAGGATCAACATGGATGCCATGTAAAGTGATAACAAATCCCAAAAACTTGCCACTGGAAACCCCTAAGAAAGACTTAGTAGGATTCATCTTCAGTTGATGTTGAGGCATCAACTCAAATACTGTCTTCAAGTCTTGAATGTGATCATCTTTTGATCGACTTTTGACAGCAATGTCATCTACATAACATTCAACTGTTTTTCGTAGATGTTCTTGAAAGATGTTGCTCTTAGCCCGTTGATACGTAGCACCGATATTTTTTAGACCAAATGGCATAACCGTATAGCAAAAAACCCCAAGGGGTGTACGGAAAGCGGTATGCTTTTCATCTCCTGGATGCATCCTAATTTGATTGTATCCTAAAAATTCGTCCATGAAAGACATGCGTTCAAAACCACATGTGTTGTCTATCATGACATCGGTAATCGGAAGTAGAAATTCGTCTTTTGGACAAGCTGCATTAAGATCTCGAAAATCTACGCAAACTCGAACTTTTCCATTCTTCTTCATAACAGGAAAAATGTTGGCAACCCAGTCTGGGTGTTGTTCTTCACGAACAAAGCCATATGTGATCAGCTTTTTGACTTCAGCTTCAATTGCACCCATCATATCTGGTCGAAAAAGCTGCTGCTGTTGTTTTACAGGCTTGGCATTAGGAAGAATATTGAGTTTATGAGTAGCTACTTTGGGATCTAGACCCAGCATATCCTTATAACTCCATGCAAAGATATCAATATATTCTTTAATCAGTTTTATCAACTCTTCCTTTTTATCTTCAGAAAGATTTTTACTGATGAATATTGGCTTGGACGTAGTTCCGTCTCCTACGTCAACCTGGACAATTTCATCTTTTGTAGGTGGCTATCGTTGTTCAAAACGAAGCTCCCATTGAGTGTCCATTTATTGTGCCCAAGGGTCATTCTTAAATGGTTCAGATTCATCATCGATTTGAACCATGTTGACTGAAAAGATGCACTCAGCTTCATCATAATAGTCTCCCTCAGAATATGAGGATTATAAAAAATTGGAAGAATATTCTTCCGTATTTTCCTTGCACATGTGGGGTGTATCCGATTCAATGAATTGGATTTCTTCAGAATCTGAGGTTTATGAAGAACTGGAAGAAAATTCTTCTTGTATATCTTTATTAAACATGTGGGACGGATCGTATCCCAACCCATGCCGAGTTTTCTGGTAAAATGGATCACCACATAAGGGTAACCGTCTACCTTTGCCTTGATTGAGACCTTGCATAGTCTTCAAATCATATCCCATATTCTGGATAATCTTGAGAGATTGTTGACTATATTTGTCAATTCGGATTCTTCTTTTATCTTTATCTCTAAGATCATCTGTCTGAATAACAAGGATATTTCTGGCCAGACCAAACACAATTCGGCGCTTGTTTTTCTTATCAGATGGAATCACGAAATAAGATTCTTCGTGACATCTATAAGTTACACAAGCTTGTGATGAAGCAGCTACAGGAAAAATATAGGGAGAAGATGTTAGGAACCTTTGAGCATAAGGTCCAACATCGATATGAGGAGGAAAGAAATTATTCTTATGGTTAATGTATCAGGTTTCCTCTGAATTTATGTTATTTTTATATTGATGACTTTGATCATCAGTAGATAAAGTCATTCTTTTAATGAATTTGACAGCCATATACTCTAAAAGAAAATCTTTATTGATATTAGAAAGTACAGAATGATCAATATTTACATCATTTATAATTTGACTACTACGCTTTGGATTGATCATTAACGGACCGTCATCCGTCTTCTGCGTAGGCTTGCCAAGGTTGATGATCAGTGGTTCTGGATCATTCGTACGAGAAGTACATCCTTTGACTTTGATCATAAGAGGTTGAACCTGGCTTTTGGCAGGAATACTCATTGATTCCTCAGATGAGGCTCGAGTTCTTCCTTTAACCTTGATCATCAGAGGTTGGTCATTGACAGGTTGGGGTTGGATTCGACCTTTGACTTTAATCATCAAAGGTTGCTCTTCTGAAGGATCTTCATTGACAGATTGATCTTCAGCAGGTGATTGATCTTCGGCCATATCTAAAATCTCCTTCATATGCTCCTGTTTGTTGAGGATTGAATCCGAGAAATAGGCTTCAACACCCTTAAAAGGATTGATATCTGCGAATTTATTCTTCACAATCCCTTTAGAATCCACGTACTTGAAGCATTGGTGGAGAGTTGAAGGCACGATGTTATGCTCATGTATCCATGGTCTTCCAAGAAGGATGTTGTAAGATACATCTGAGTTGATAACATAAAATGTCGCCATAGTTCGAAGATCACCTATCTGAATCTTCAGACGAATCTTCTCCAGCGGTTTACTCCTTTCAGAGTTAAAACCAACTATTGTGGTACTAGTGTAGATCAAATCACTAGTAGGAATCCTCAAGGGTCGTAGCATACTCTGGAGAATAATGCTAGTAGAGGACCCAGGATCGATATAAATCCTGTCAATTTCAGTAGATTCAATATACCCGGTATAGCACAGAGGTCTATCGTACTTGTTATGCTTTAATAGTATATCTTCTTGTGTGAAGGTGATGTTGGGAATTGCTTCCATCAAACTATGACATTGTGGGCATGACACTGGTATATTGTCAGGACTCTTGAGTTGAGCTAAGCATGAGTCTGCTTGTAGCAAAGCTTCACTCAGAGTTTTCGTCTTTCTTTAGAAAAACGAAGCAGCTCGAAGATAGAAAGTCTAACCGGAGTATTCACTAACTGGGCTAGAATATAGAACTTGTAGGGTTTCATCACCACCCCTTAATTTGAAGTAGATTTCAATGGGACGTCAAAGCGTACTGCTTTCTGTTTCCCCTACTCAACCACGGATGGTTTAGCATGAACAGGAGATGGTTGAGCTGATATTGTTTCAACAACGTCCTCTGCTTCTTTGAAAGATCCCTCATAATCTTTGTGGTACTCTTTTCCAGATCTCGTACCAGCAAAGGTTTCTTCTTCAGACTCAGGAGAATAAAGTACCATATTGTAGGATTTAGACTTCTTTCTCTTAGTCTTCTTCTTACGAGGATTTTTATGAGGAACCTCAAAACCCAATCCAACAGTGGATTTTTGACTTTGAAGTTGTAAAGGAAGTCGCATTCCTTTATCATAGTTTAAGCCTTCCGCCTTTTGAAAGTCATAGCCCATCTTTTTTATGAGATGGACTGATTGTTGACTATACAAGTGAGTAGGTAGCAAACTTTTAATAGATGTTTCAACAAAGGAAGAAGGAGTAGAGACCTCTGCAACCACAGGAGAAGGATTATTCGGGACAAGAGAAAAAATCCCTACAGGTGCTTTCTCATAAGCAGTAAAAACTTGTTGTGCCCTGTATAAGGGGACACTATTCATAGCTAACCACTGCTGATGAGTAAGTTTGAGCTTGGTAGGAGAAGCCAAACTTGGAGGTCATATATTCAAACCCCTCAGTCTATCCTCCAAAGGAATGCCACCCTATAAATGATCCAGATCATCATGGTCTGGCATTAAAATATGAGAAATCATGTTGCAGGTTTTGACTTTTTTACCTTTCTTGGATTTTGAAGTTTTACCTTCATTCTCTATTTCAGGTACTAAATCAGGGTGTACCCACATAATTTCAACATTTTTCAGTGTAAGAGGCAAAAGTCCTTCATTTTGCTCTCTGGTAGGCGGGATATTTATAATTTTCATTGTCGCCTTAGGAATTAGGACAATCCCATCTGGAACTTGCTGTGGAGGAAAACCTCCAAATTGAAGAGAAATCATATTGGTGGTGACCGTATGCTCATCGTTAGTTAAAGCGATGGCATTGACATTTATCAGCTCCTGGATTTTCTTCTTCAAGACATAGTAAGCCTTGGTAGGATGATTTATGTATCTGTGATAGATACAATACTTGGAACTGTCGGTCAGATTCACCTCATTAGGTCTTTTCGGCTCTGGAATCTGGAGTTTGTCACTCTTTACCAGACATTGGAATATCCCTGGGATATCACTGTCATCGAAAGAGTATTCTTCTTTTGGCTTGGAAGACTCCTGATTATTCAGCATCATTTTGGGTTTTGAAAGATTAACCACAAGAGTTTCCTTCTATTTCCCATTACGATTGTCAAAATTATTACCAGAAGAGCCTTTCTTTCCTTTGTCCTCTGAGGCAAAGATCATCCCGTATTCACGAGCCAACCTACCATTGGTCTCGGCTGAAACAGCTGCTATAATGAACGAGGCCCAATCTGTGAATTGGGAGCCGTAAAGACAGCAATAGATGGTCTCAGATTCATTTTGCACGTATCAATTAATGCTGAATCTGGCATACCAGGAGGCATCTTCAAAGTTGCTTGTCGGAAACGTTCGATGAACGTCCGAGTATCTTCCTTCTCCTTTTGTTTGATTTCTATTAAGGAGGACATATTCATGTCCATGCCTCCTTCATAGAAGCGGGAGAGAAATATTGCTTTAAACTCGTCAAAAGACGATATGCAATTGTCAGGTAAACTGCGATACCAGTCGTATACAGAACCCGTCAAACACCCGATAAAAACTCGGGTAAGAAGAGCATCATTCTTCTACAAATGTATAGTCATAATATCAAAGTAATTGATATATTGACTAGGAGATACCTTTCCATCAAATAACACCATCGACTGTGGCTTGAATTTTGGAGGAAAAGGTACATCATTCCAGTGAGGAGGATAAGGTTACTTAATCCCTAACCTCTGGAGTTGATCATTATGCTTCAGAACTTCAAACTATGCTTTTAGCTCATGCACTGCTTGAATAGCTTCACTGGTTTGAGGAAGCACATTCGATTGAATAGTTATTGGATGTACCGTGATCCCCACCGGAGGTGGTACATATTCTGAAATGAGAGGATTTGGAACTGCAGAATTTTGATTGATAGCAGGCTCTTGAGTAAGATTATTCAAAGGTGTATCAACCCCTTGACTATCTTGAGTTTGTGCTGCTACCTGAACCGGTGTTATTACTGCTGGTTGAGCAGTTTGCTGAGTCATTATTATTTGATGCATACTTTGTATCAAAGTAAGCATGTCCTTCAGTGATTGCTCAACTGCAGAGAGACATTATTCTGTATTAGCAGTTGACGTTTCCGGTTCATCTCCGATAGCATATGATTCAACCTTCCTTGAAGATACAGAGGGATTGTTGTAGAAGTTGTTTGCCATTAAAATCTTTTGATGTAATTTCAATACAAACAGAACAGTGTTACAATGTAGGACTTAGACGTAGTCCTAGGAGTACACTTTTGTTTATCTGGGTCCCTTGTGCCGATGGAGCGAGTGGTAATGCGTTGACTCTGTTGACGATCTGATGACGGTTCTCGGTTCTCTGAAGGTCTGAGTTGCTCTGGGTGCGGGAGCTTACGGAGAGGGAGAAGACGTTGAGTGTCTGTATCTGCCTCTCGGTGGTTGTACGATATGTATGTGTAAGAAGGAAGTGATCACTCTATTTATAGTTTTGTAGGCTGGCTGCTCATACGTGCATGTAGGATGCGTCTGTACACGGAGATGCCACGTGGTGGTTGCTGATGGAGGCGCATGGGCGATACGCTCTAATTGAGGAGTTGAACCCTTCTTGTTGCTGTCATGGACTGCGGCAGAGCTGACACGTAGCAATGGAGAGGATCTTTCAGTTGCTGAGATCTTGGGTGATTAGCACCCCTTTATTGGCTGAATCAAGTCAAAGGACGCGTGTCGTACGTCCATGGCTCGAAGATCTCGGATTTGGTAGGGAGTAATCTGATAGGATGTGCCAGGGATTGGGCACATGAGGAGGCTTTGGCTCATAACCTTTAGGAGTCACGAACCAGTCGGAGCGTATGGCGTTTGAGGCGCATGCGGGACTTCAGTAGTGACTTTACTTCTGTCTTTAGGGATCAGAAAAAAGTCTAAGGCACATGGCTTTTGAGGCGCATGCAGAGATTTGGGCGCATGGCTGCGGAGGCGCATGCGAAATGGTTGGGCGGCCACGTGGCTTGTAACCGTCGGAGGGGAGCAATGATGATGCTGACGTCGGCGACGCTTTATCTTCTGAAAAAGCTGTCAATCGTTCAGTCCTCGGGGGACGTGCTGCCAACTCTGTCAGACTTCAGCATTTAATGTTCTTTGACAGGTGATAGGCTGTTGAGTAGGCGTGTCGATCCGCGTTCCACTAGGCGCAGGGGGACTCATGGGGGCGCATCTTTATGAGGCACTTGGTGTTGATGGGCGCATCAGTATGATGCGCGGTCTGGCCGACGCTTCCGTTTACATGATACGTCTTTATGGGCCCGACTATTACGTTCTTCGAGTGCTTTAAATAGCCGCTTTTGACTTGGCTGAATTCGAAGCGTCAGGTTCATCACCATTCAATGTAAATTTATTGTACGGGATTCGGAGAGCCAGCCACTTGGCGCATGGGTTTGATTTGCCAGGCCGATAAATAGTAGCATGGAGAGAGTTTGCTTCTCGTTCTCTCACGTCCTCCCGAAATGACCTTGTTTGCTCGAGCACATTCTGTTGATGAGATGCTCCCGAGGGTGAAGATGCGACGCATTGTCTTCATTGATGCACTTGAAGGTGACTGTTACATCTAAAAGTCGGAGTCGAGGGCTTCTGAGGCAGACAGAAGGTGCCTGTTGCATCCAAAGATCGGGATGCTTGAGCCTCGTCTCTGTTATGCTGAAAGAGCCGCAGATCGAAATTGCGGTGCCCCGATCATCTTCCTTGGGCTTTGGGAGAGCTCCTCCTCCTGCTAGAGTGGGTGTTGCCCATTCTGGTTGGGTTGAAAGCTGCTCCTTTAGCCGCGGGTCGATTGCTGTGCTCTCCTCTTCCTTGGTTTGGAGAGCTCTTCCTCCAGCTAGAGGGCTGATTGTCCACCCTCGTTCTGCTCAATAAATGCTTCATTAGTCGAAGCATTTGATGGCGCATATGCTGAGAATTCATGATGCGCCTGACTGAAAGGGCGGCACATAACTGAGCTGCTGAAAGGATGCACATAACTGAGCCGCTGAAGGAATGCACATAACTGAGGATGCACATAACTGAGCTGTTGAAGGGATGCGCCTGGCTGAGAGCGTATGGCAAGATGCGCCTGTTTGAGAGCGCAGGGTGGTTGCTGCACCTAGCTGTAGACTTAGGGTCTTTTCTTTGTAGAAATTCTTCTTTGTACGGCTCTTTTTTTTTAGACATGTAATAGACTTTTATAAAAAAATCTTCTTTTAATGTCTATGCTTTTGCTATTTGCTGTGCCAAGTACTTCATCCGAGCTCCCTGGCGCATGTAATATTTGGCACATAGGATTTCTGGTCCTGAAATTCTATGCTTCTACAAGACCCCCTTCAAAGTTTTCCAAACTTTTTGTCATGTTTTTGAATACTTTGAATAAGAAGCATGGTGGTCGGGGCGCATGACTGTTCGGGCGCATGGATACTCCACGCATCAGTGATGGGGCGCATGCTCCTGTTAGTTAATACAAATGATAACGCTTCGATAACCAAGAAGATTAATGATAATCTTATTAGATTTATTTGCAGTTAACTCCTCACAGAACCCGAGGCGGCGGCTGAGGTCACACTTCATCGGTTCACGCGTGCGACTAAGCCCATAAATAGGCATCTGATGGAGAGAGAGAGAGAGAGAGTTCTTTCTCTCTTTGCTTTCTCTTTTAGAGTTCTTCTTTTGAAAAAAACCCTAACTTTCTTCTTTCACGAAATGGCTCCCAAGACTTCTCACGGCGGTGCTGGCCGAGGACGAGGCAAAGAAAAAAAGCCTGTAGAGGCTGCCGCGGATGATGTCCCCCGGATGCCCGTCGACGTTCGGCCAGCGGTGATTGGTGGGTTTCATCATTCTTTACCATATCTTTCTGTAACATTTTTAGAACTCACATACGCCGACGCGCATGGGCCTTGAGTCCTGATGATGTGCTGAAGCTTTTCTGCCGACGCGCATGGGTTTAAACCCTGATGATGTGCCGAAGCTTCACTGCTGACGCGCATGGGTTTAGACCCTGATGATGCGCCGAGGCTACACTGCTGACGCGCATGGGTTTAGACCCTGATGATGTGCCGAGGCTCCACTGCTGACGCGCATGGGTTTAGACCCTGATGATGCGCCGAAGCTTCTTTTCAGATGCGCCTGAGCCTTGGTTCAGGGTATGCATTTCTGATGGGAACGTGGCTCAGATTCTTTTGTTGTTTCTAACATATCTGAATATTTGCCTTCTTTTGTTGACCACCAGTGTCGATGACTGTCCCGCTCTTGAATGAAGTGCTTCTGGATGCCGCCCTCTGTCAGATAGGAGTGGATTATAATGAGGAGGTGATAAACCCTGCCCAAGCTGCTATTATGCTGGATCAGCCTCCCGAAAGAATGACTCAAATTCGGGAACAACAGCATGGGTTCCTCCAACGAATGATGGAGCGTGGCATTTTGAAATTTGTTACTTCTGATAATGTGACTTTCTTGAAGCATGAGTTCCTGTTTTGGGACCGCCTTACTTCTATTGAAACAAAGGTGTTAAAGGTCAAGGAAGATTGGTTCTTTACAGCAAAAGGGGTGCATATGACTGTTAAGCAACTTGAGCGTCAATGGCCTTTGACGGCTTTCTGTCGTCATGCTTCCAAGAAGAGGATGTCTTGGGAGCTAACCCCATCTCAGGGGGGAGCGGTGGCAGGCATCATCAAGATCGACTCTACCTCCGATCAGAGGGATACTTTGGCCGCCGTACGAGCTGGGCCTTCTTTCACCTGGTGGACTCTACGTCCTGGGAGCATTTACAGTGACGTTCCCATCAACACATTTGCTTTTGGCGCTTCGACTTTTGTAAATCGAATGTTGTTATTGGAGCGGTCGTACCCGAAAGGTGAATTTCGGGCAGAGGGTTGGTGTCACTATGTTTCCATGTGGGACAAGCTGACGATCTGGGTTCTAATGCAGTTTCGAACCGAACTCCGAGAGATTGGGCTGACTGCTGCAATCCGTGCTACCCAGGCAGGCGTCGAGATCAACAGGCATATGTTCCTCGTGCTTTTGGAGATGTTTAACACCCAGACCGGGACTTTCTTCACTCCGGTGGGGGAGCTGGGACTCGTACTTCATGAAATGTACGAGGTGTCAAAGCTTCCTTGGGGATCAGAACCTTATGAGAAATACTTCCCGACCAACGAGGAGTTCCAAGTCCTGGGGGACAAAGCGGAGGAGTTGATGGCCGTATTTAAGGAAGTGGCGAGTCATCATTATTATATACAGAAGAGGGAAAAGGGCGAGTCACAGCCTCATGTGACTGCTTGGAGAGATTATGTCTTTAAGCAAGACAAGGAAGATCCCTCTCGGTTTACAACTCCGCCAGCGCTTTCCAGTAGAGAGGTGCTCTCTGAAATGAGCAGGCTAAATGAGAAGGATCCCTCAGAAAATGAGGACCGGGTGTCGGATGAGCGTTCCTACAGCTGCTTCTGGCACCTTACTCATCGGATGTCGTCCAAAGCAGTATTGGCTGCTTATCTGATAATTTGGCTCCGAGATTACGTCTTTTCAGGCGGGTCAGGCTCTGTGGAGGGAGTGACCCGGAATCTAATCCTGCCAGCTGTGAAGTTTGTTTTTGGTCGTCGCCTGGCTCTACTCCCTGTAATGGTGTGTAACCTGCTGCGGGGTTTACGAGAATTTGCAGGAAATATGGTTCATGAACGAGGTAGGAATGACAACTTTCCCCGCGCCGAACTGCCATTTCATTACTTGATGGGGTGGTTAATTTTGCACCATCCCAACGTGATGAGCCCGGGCTCGGAAGAAGACCACAGAGCCGGAGATGCATTCCTCCGCCGTTTTCGCCAGAGGAGTTGGTTACATACCGGTGTTCCTATTTGCAGGAAAGTTTTATCCCACCTTCAGGGGTGGAAGATCACCAAAGTTGGTCCCGTCTTTTTGGGTTTTGCGGCCAACGAAGACTTAATGGATTCGGGTGAAGATGCCACCACTCTGCCTCCATACAAAGTATCCGGCCGTCCCATCTGGTGTACCGGAATAGGAACTAGTGTTACCTGGAACCGTATTTGTCGAACCGTTTTGCACGACAATTCGGCTATGCTCAGTTGATGTTGGATAACCCAAGTATTAACCTGGGGTATACTGGAAGCTTGTTGGATGGTGCACGAGCTTGGCATTACTACAATTCCGGATGTACCGGAGCTCGTTTTACGCTGCCTGTTCAGAACCCGCGGTCGCCGATTCTTTTCTCGGCCGCCAAATTTTACTGTGCCATGAATGCCGCGTCTCCTGGATATGATCAGGAGACCAGTTTTATTGTCGGCACCCAGTTAGAGGCAACTGGGAATCAGTTGGCGAAGGCTCGATCGTACCGTCCACCAGAGGCGGGTTATCGAGGTACCCCTGCCGTATCCACGGGGGGTCGGGCAGAGCCCTCGGGCGATCAGCCGAAGAGACGTGCTGATACAGAGGCTGGCTCTTCTGCACCGAAGCGACAGAAGAAGGCACTGTCACCGGTAGTGTCAACAGACTCAGCTCCTATGGAGGTAAGGAGTCCCACATAGTCTGGTTAGTTCCACCATTTTTGTGACATATACTTTCTTTCTTTTTTGCAGGAGCCGCTGAAAAGGAGACCCCGAACTCCAAAATCGGGTGCCAGCAGACCAAAGAAGGTGGCAGGCTCATCTGAAGAGCGTATTCCACCAATCGTGATGTCTCCCGTAGTGGAGAATCCGGACGATGTCGTTCCTGCAGAGATTTCAGTATCTCCAGATTATGTTAGAAGGGAAGCTGAGGTTGAAGCAGTTTCCGAGATGGTGCAAGCCACCGTGGGGGCCTTGGACTTTGAGGGTCCAGTAGACACGGGGCTTGAGGAAGTGGAGTGGAGTTCGTCGTCTTCAGATTACGTTCCTCTAGAGATGCATGAGCCTATTGCGGAGGCAACAGATGTGATTAAAATAGAGGAGAGGGTTGATTTCCTTCATTATCATGATGAGGGGAGGTCGGTTGTAGCGTTGCCGAGCCCTACCCCAGACTCAGCAACGGAGGCTGAGGTGACTGACGACCGGGAGGTAGCAGCAAATTTTATCCCTACGGAGTGGTTTGATGGTGGAAATGAGACTCGTCCGCAGATCCTGATTCCAAGGGAGCCGAGTCGGAAAACAAGTGCTGATCTTGCTGCTCTGCAGGAGGGGGATTATCCCGTACGGCATGCTGATAGAGTGTTGGGGACGGATGCGGTAGCCCCTGACGTCGGTGGTCCCTCCGAGCTTGAGAAGGGTAAGGGTTTGCTGGAACGCTCTATTGCTCCTTCTACTTGGAGTACGATATCGACGCCTCTCTCGGCTCCTTCTGTTCTTTTGGCTCCTCGGGCTAGTAGTCAAGCCCTGTTGAGGAAGAGTCCGTTGATGCCGAGGTTCCAACCTCGCAGGTTGAAGCCGGCGGGCCCTCTTCCGGTCCGCTGTCTAGAGCAACTCCTCCAACTCCTGCTATGACGCCGCAGGCGCTGGCGGATGCAGATGAGTATGTGAAGTTTATTATTGAGGCAGTGTATAAGATGCTGCAGAGAGGCGTATCGGCAGTGATGGATGCCAATAGGAGTTTTACGACAGAAAAAACCCTGGCACTCCCTCACATCAGTCTGATACGTCCCCACCAGGGCCATCATCATATGGCCGAGATTCTGGAGGCCTCGGTGGCCGAGCTAGACCAGCTGCTTTTCGAGTTTCAGTGTATCCAGCGAAATGATCTCTCCGCCCTGATAGACACGGAAAATGAGAAGTTGATCGCTGAGACTGAGTCCTCTTATCAGGCCACCGTGGGTGTCTGGGAACACGAGGTGGCTGAAACTGAGGCTGCGGTGGAGAGGCTATCTCAGTCCACGCAGGAGAAGGTGGAGTTACGAGCCGCGTTGGACGCTAGTATAGCGAAGTTTGATGCCAAGATTCGCCTCCTTGAAGACCAGCGGGCCCAACTCTTATTAGATGCTGAGCGAGTCCAGGCTGAACATGTAGCATCTAAGGAGGAGGAAGCAGCTTTCACCCGCCGGGCTCTTACCTTGGCTCAGCAGAGGCAACAGTTGGACGAGAAGCATGAGGATGACACTTCTTCTGAGGCCATAGAAACGATGCATCAAGAAGCCGAACGCCGGGTCCTGGCGACCGTAGAGACTCGGGCGGCAGACTTGAAGCGTCGGATTGAAGAGCTTTCGGTCAACCCCGGGGATGTTTAGGGATTGTAGTCTCTTCTTTTTTGTGTAATTTGCAACTCTTGCTGGGGGTGTAATCCTTTACTTATAAATAAAGAATACAGAGTTTTTTGTGGTGTGTTCATTTTTACTGTCATGAACTAGATAATTTGTGTGGACCTATTATCTTTTGCGCACCTTGGTTTTTAGGTACAGATAATAAGTTCGAGTGAACCGACATGCTTGCTCAGAGGTGATGTGGACGTGGCAAATATGGGGTTCAAATGATAGAATCTTCCTACTCAGAGGTGTTATGGACGTGGTAGGAATGACTCTGGGGGGGTACGTGGAGCTACTCAGAGGTAATGTGGACGTGGAAGTTCTGCGATCAATATACGACAATGCAGGGGTTGTCTGTACGGGATGTTTACTCAGCGATAATGTGGACGTGATAAACATGATGGGTAGCGTAGTCTTACGAAGCGTAAGATTCCGCTTTGTAGGGTGTAAGGAAATAACTCAGAGGTAATGTGGACGTGGTTGTCTTTCTACTGGAGGATAGAATGCCACGGAACAGCAGGGTTCCAGAAGCGTAAGATTTTGTGGAAGGAAATTGTACGTGAGCCCTGATGATTGGGTCCACAGACTCCCTTGTTGGGTGAAGATAGAAGTACATGTCTGAAGGATGTCAAGAATAGTACTTCTTTAGGAACTTGCCGTTGATAGGCATCATGAACAAGTCCCCATTGGCTTTGGCGAAGCGGTAAGCACCGTTTAAGTATACCGTCTCTATGATGAAAGGTCCCTCCCACTTGGGCTTGAACTTTCCTAGTGTCTTGTGAGTCAACACCATCGGCCTCCTGACTGCCAGAACCAGGTCGCCTACTTGGAAAGTCTTTTGCTTGACCTTCTTGTTGAAAGCCTGTGATATACGGGCTTGATAGAGTTCGATGCGTTGTTGAGCTAGGAGACGTTTTTTGTCAAGTGCCTCCAATTCTCGCAGACGGCGATGTTGATTGTCTTCTTATGTGAGTTGATTTATGATTGCTACATGGAGTGAGGGTATCTGGATCTCGAGAGGCAGTACCGCTTCGCTTTCGTAGACCAGGGAGAATGGTGTGTTGCCCGTCGGGGTCCGTACCGTTGTACGGTAGGCCCAAAGGCATTCGCCGAGCTTTTCGTCCCAGTCGCGTTTGTTGGATGACACGACGTTTTTGAGTAGCCTGACGATAGTCTTGTTTAATGCCTCGGCCAATCCGTTTGCTGCCGGATTGTAGGCGGTTGATGCCACGTTTTGAATACGATTCTTGTCACAGAATCTGCTGAAAACATAGCTGATGAACTGAGGACCGTTATCGTAGATAATCCTCCGAGGTACCCCGAAACAGTAGATGACATGGTGCTTGATGAAGCTGATCACCCTAGAGCTCTTCACTTCCTCCAGTGGAACTGCTTCTGCCCATTTGGAGAAGTAGTCGATGATGGCTAGGATGAAGCAGTGTCCCCTCGATGAAGGAGGGGTGATCGATCCTACAATGTCCATGTCCCAGGCTTCGAAGGGCCAGGAGGCGACCGTAGGATGTAGTGGTTCTGACGGTGTATGGATGAAGTCAGCGTGAAGCTGGCACGCATGGCACTTTTTGGCATAGTCGACAGCGTCGGCTGCCATGGTTGGCCAGTAGTAGCCCATGCGTCTCAGTCGATCCTACAACTTAGGGCCAGGTTGATGGGCCCCGCAGGTTCCATCGTGAGCTTCTCGAAGGGCTTCGGCTGCTTCTTCGTTGGATAAACATCGAAGGAGAAGTCCATCGTAGAAGCGTCGGTACAGTATTTTAGTAGCTGTATCGTAATAGAATCGAAGGGAACGCCCCTTGACTGAGATGGCTTCTTTCGGGTCCTCTGGAAGAATTCCGTAGACAGCGAAGTCGATGAATGGGAATCTCCAGTCTCGGATATTAACACCAGCACTTGTTGACATGGTATGGGCCATTCGGGAGCATAGGTTGTTTTTAAGACAAACCAAGTCTCGACCCACTACCGTGACGTAGTGTTGAGTCCCGAGGGGTACTGCCAATGAGGCTGTGTGGCCAGCCAGAGCGTCAGCCTCCAGATTTTGTAAACGAGGTACATGTTCGATGAAGAACTTGGTGAAGGTTGAAATGATATTCAATACAACTTTATGGTAAGGAACCAGATCTTCATGGCGAACTTCGTATTGCCCTCTGACCTGGTTAACGACGAGTTCTAAGTCATCGTAGGCTTCCAGATGATCCACCCCCAGCTGTTGTGCCAGCTGGAGTCCCATGATCAGAGCGTTGTACTCGGCAACATTGTTGGAGCACGGCTTCGAAAGGGAGTAGGCACGCTGTATGACCAGCTGATCGGGGGAGACTAGGACTACCTCCACACCTGTGATGATTTGGCCTTTGGGACCTGTTCTTGAAGCGCCATCGAAAAATATCCGCCAGTCGGAGCTTTCTTCGGTGACATTTGATTCTTGGACCTCATCCGGGATATCTTCATAGAGTCTGGAGGACTCTGGAATGGGGTGTGCAGCTAAAAAGTCGGCCAGAGCCTGACCCTTGACGGCTTTTTGTGGAACGAACACCATGTTGTATGGCGTTAGCAGGATTGCCCATGTAGCTAGCCGGGAGTTTAATGACCCTGGTTTCGTCATGAGAACTCTGAGTGGATTGACTCGGGAGATGACATGAATTATCTGGCCCGAGACATAATGGCGAGTCTTCTGGATGGCAAATACTAAAGCCAAACACTCTTTTTCAACGGGGTTGTACCGGTGTTCGGCCACGATTAGTGTTCTACTGAGGTAGTAGATAGCTTGCTCATAGCCTGCATCGCTGTTTTGAGCCAGCAGAGCGCCGAAGGAATGATCCATGGCACGGACGTAGAGGAGAAATGGTTTGCCGGCGACGGGTGCCACCAGGACTGGCGGGCTCGTCAAGTAAGCCTTGATGTCGTCGAAAGCTTTTTGGCATTTCTCTGTCCAGACGTAAGAGACTCCCTTCTTCATGAGCTGGGTGAAGGGTTGACATTTTTCGGAAAGGTTTGCTATAAACCTCTGGATGTATGCCAGATGCCCTTACAGGCCTCAAAGTTCTCGGAGGTTCTTCGGAGGGTCCATGTCAAGGATGGCTTTGGTCTTCTCAAGATCGACATGAATGCCTTTCGCCGTGATAATGAAGCCCAAGAACTTTCCGCTAGAAACCCCAAGGAAGGATTTAGCGGGGTTCATCTTGAGTTGATGCGCTCGCATGTGATCGAAGACTGTTTTAAGGTCTTGTAGGTAATCTCCTTTGAGGCATCTCTTGACTGCGATGTCATCAATATAGCATTCGACTGTCTTGTGAAGATGCTGACGGAAGATGGTGATCATAGCTCGTTGGTATATCGCACCAGCGTTCTTCAAGCCGAAGGGCATCACTGTGTAGCAGAAGACCCCCTTCGGAGTCCTGAATGATGTGTGTTTTACGTCATCGGGGAACATCTTGATCTGGTTGTAGCCCGAATACCCGTCCATAAAAGACATGCGTTCGAAGCTACATGTGTTGTCGATCATCACGTCGTTGATTGTTAGCGGGAATTCGTCCTTCGGGCAAGCAGTGTTGAGATCCCTGAAGTCGATACAGACTCATATCTTCCCATTCTTCTTGGTGACAGGGACGACGTTGGCCACCCAATCTGGGTGTTGTTCTTCACGGATAAACCCGCTGGTCAGGAGTTTGTCTACTTCCTGATCGATAGCGTTCATGATGTTAGGACGAAAACGTCGCTGTTGTTGCTTTATAGGCTTGGCATAAGGTAAGATGTTAAGCCTATGCATCACGATCTAGAGATCAAGTCCCGACATATCTTCGTAGCTCCAGGCGAAGACATCGATATATTCTTTAGCCAGCTGGATTAAAGATTCCCGATCTTCTCCTTTTAGGCTTTTGCTGATGAAGATGGATTTAGAAGAAGATCCATCCCCAAGGTCGATCTGCTCGACTTCGTCTTTGTTAGGGGGTTCGCATAATTCAAAACGAGACTCCCAATGTTCTCCTAGGCGTTGAGCCCAGGGTTCTTCTTTGAAAAATTTCGGTGTTTGGTCTTCGCCTTCATCTTCTTGAGATTATGCAGATGTCAGGTTGACTGATAGCACTTTCTTGAAGACTGATCCGATACTGGTATCGAAATCCCAGGTTGACACTTCGAATGAATGAGAATGTTCTAGTTCTTCTGCCTCCGAACTCTCTGGAGTTGACGGCGGCGTGACATAGCCCACCCTCCGTCGAGTTCGATGATAGTAGTCCTGCGGCTTTCCTTTAGGTGTTGGAAGCCGGAGAGGAAGACGTCGACCCTTGCCGTAGTTCAGGCCTTTCTTGCTTTTTAGGTCGTAACCCATCTTTTGGATGAGGTACTTTACCTTGTCCGTGTACCGATAGACTTGTATTCTGCCGGTATCTAGTTTTTGCTCGAGTGGCAGGAGGTCTTGATGACGCTCGACTTTGCCGAAGATGATAGACTCTTCGTCTCGATTCCGCGGTGGGACTACAAAACAGACCCCTTCGGACGGGACAACTCGATTTACATGATGGACGGTCATTATTTGTGTTTGCAACGATCGTAGAGCGTTATCTAATGTATACATGGAATTCCAATGTGGAAGACTAGAATAATTAAAAGACACTCTATTATTGATGAAACACGAGATTTTGTCCTGCGGGATTACATTGTCCAGAGAGGGTGCATCTACATCAGCAGAGATATATTCCCCTAGCTCTTCATCTGTGAGTACTGGGATTGGATCGGGAGAGTCCACCACAGTTTTGATCGTGGGGTCCGAGAGGGCTATGTGGGCCTTCTCCGGCAGCAGGGACGAGACAGATGATTGCGGCGGCTTGCCCTTAAGACGCACCTTCAGAGGTGCCTCAACTGCGCCTTCGGTGATTGGTGCCTTCCCCTGTAGTTTTGCCACAAGGAGAGCCGATGTTTGAGGCGGCTTTCTCTTGAGCCGTATCTTCAAGGGAGCTTCAGTAGGTGTTCTACCTGGAGCAGTTGGTGCTTTTCCAGGTAGCTTGATGTTTATGGGAGGCAACGTCTGAGGCGGCTTCTCTTTGAGTCAAATTTTTAAAGGAGTGTCGGGAATCATCTCTGGCTTCATGTCGGGCTCTGCTGTCGTTTCTGCTTTATCGTCAGTATCATTGGCTTCCTCCTCGTCAGGTGACTTATACAAGGTGGAATCAGTAAAGTAGGCTTCAACCCCCTTGAAAGGGTCAATGTTCGCGAACTTCGTCCGGATGATGTCATTGGTGGACACGTATTTCATACATTAGTGGAGTGTGGATGGTACCACCATGTACTCATGCAGCCACGGACGATCCAGTAGAAGGTTGTAGTTGACGTCAGCGTCCACGACATAGCAAGTGACCTCAGTTCTGAGGTTACCAATATGACACTTCAGCCGTATTTTGCCCAGCGGCTCGCTTTTGCTAGCATTAAAGCCACTGATTGTTGTGTTGGAAGGCGCCAGTCGGTACATTGGGATCCCCAGTGTTGAGAGCAGCATCTTCGGAATGAAGCTGAGGGAAGACCCCGGATCGATCTGAATCCGCTTCACCTTGACGGAACCGATATACCCTGTATAATACAGAGGCCTGTTGTGTCAGTTGTGCTTGAGCAGCTTGTCTTGTTGGGTGAAAGTTATGTTGGAGATAACTTCATCTGCACAATGACAGTGCGCACATGTAGTCGGGGTATCCTCAGGCTGCTTGACCTGACTGATGAAGGACTCAGCATCCTTCAGGGCTTCACAGAGAGCTTCACGAGTGTCCTTAGAAAGGTGAAGAAGCTCAAACAGAAATAGGCGGGCAGGAGTACTGGCCAGTTGTGCCAGTATGTCGAAGATGTGGGGCTTGGCTAGCCCTGAAGCATTCTTCTTTCACAGAGGCTTGTCGAAGTGGGCCTCTACATGCTTCTGCTTATTGGCTGATGGAGGCTTCGATGGGCCCTCTTCCTGGGCAGCAGGGACGGTACAAGGAGGCACCACCTCGACGGCAGCTTCGTCAGGTTAGGCATTCTGATGTGAATGCGTCTGTACAGGAAGTGCCTCTTCCGCAGAGGAAGAGACCATACGGCAAGACTTGATCTTCATGTCCTTAGTTTTAGAGCCAGAGCGTACCTCCGGTTGAGTAACCTCGGAGACAAGATCGGGGTGAACCCATAAGATCTCTCCCCGAGATGTGGTGAGTGGGATAAGTCCACTCACGTTGTCACGAGTAGGTGGTAGATTGACCACCTCCATTGTCGCCTTAGGGATGGGGACGACGCCATCTTGTGTTGTGGTTGGCGGCAAGGTGCCAAATTGAAGTGACACCAGGTTGGCCGAAACCGTTTTCTCCTCATAGTCGACGGAGATAACATCCGTATTGATCATGCGCTGGATGTAGTTTTTGAGGATGTAGCAGTCCTTAGTTGGATGTCCGACAAACCGATGGTAGTGACAGTACCTCGGATTGTCCACTTTTCCAACCTCGTCGGGACGCTTTGGCTTCAGTATCCCAAAGAGTTGTAGGGTGTCTTCATCATTGAAAGAATAAACCTCCTTTGGCCTTGGTGCAAGTAGAGGCTTCTGGGTGGGTGCTGATGCACCTTTGGAGGCATTGACAGTTAACGCTTGTTTTTCCTTCGTCTCTCGTCCAGGGTTGTTGGCTGCAGGCCGTTTCCCCTTGTCCTCAAAGGCAAGGAAACTAACTCATAGAAGGCGAGCATTGGACGTCTTCTTTTCTGCTGCTTCGACTTCGATGATCAAGGAACTCCAGTCGGAAGGAGGAGTAGAGTTGAGCCAGAGTTTGACTGCAGGCAGCATGTTCATGCTGCAGGAGGAGAGAAGTGCATGTTCTGGCATGCCCGGGGGTAGTCTGAAGCAGGGCTGTCGGAAGCGTTCGATGAATACTCGAACTGTTTCCTTCTCTTTCTAGCGTATCTCTATGAGGGACGCCATTGTCATGTCCTTCCCGCCGTCGTAGAAATGGTCGAGGAAGAGACGCATCAAGTTGTCGAAGGAAGATATAGAGTTATCATGGAGGCTGCAGTACCAGTCGTACGCCATTCCTTTCAGTACCCCGACAAATATGCTGGTGAGTAGTGCGTCCTCCTTCGGAAGATATCCCGTTTGGGACTGGAAGTATGTCAGATAACGACGTAGAGAGTCCTTCCCGTCGTATGGCGTCAATGTTTATGGTTTATACTTAGGAGGATAAACCACTTTGTTCCATTCGAGGGGATAAGGTTGGGGGATCTCCATCTTCTGGCGCTCTTCTTGTCTGTTCTTGGACTCAAAGTGCTCGTGCAAGTCCCTGATCATCTCTACCACGTCTTCCGTAGAACTGGGAGTCGCGGAAGGTGGTACAGCCTGGAGTTGAGCATTTGATGGCTCCGACATCCGAGGTGCTTCGCGGCGATCCATATCCAAGGATACCCGTTGAAGGGGTACACTTGATTCTCCATTGGCCCCTGGGTCAGGAATGGTAGAAGGTGTCCTGGCCAAAGTTGACCGTATCTCAAACACTGCTTAAGTCAGTATTTGCATGGAGACAGAGAGGGTTTTGAGTCCTCCCTCTAGGGTATCCATGCGCTGGACGAGGTCTGCTGGCGGCGCATCTGGCTCGGTATCACCCCCAGTCATGTATACTGTCATGACACGACTGGAGTCGGATGGGTCAGTTGAGGCTTCGCTTTCGGCCTCGCTCTCTTGTAGGGGAGTTGCCTCTCCTGGAGCTTCGTCCTGGCTACCCCCAACTATGTTATGGAGGACATCCTCGTCTTCAGGAGCATCCGCCAGGGCCTGACTACCCCCAATTCTGTTTTGGAGGACTTCTTCGTCTTCGAGACGCAGGTCCACAGGGGCCAGACTTCCCCCAGCTACGTCCGGGAGGCTGACTTCGTCTCCAGGATGAAGATCCACCCCAGCTGTGCTCTGGAGGACATCTTCGTCTTTAGAAGGAGGATCAACAAGGGCTTGACTACCCCCAGCTTCCTCCAAGATCTTCTTTCTCCCCCCAGTGCCTTCAAACACTCCGGAGGATGGGACAGTTGTCTTGGTCATCCTCGGCTGGCTTTTGGACAAGGACGAGGAATTGCCAATCGCCCTTCGGACCGAAGAGGAGTTAAAGATTATGTCGCATGAAGCAACCTTTAGTTCCGGCTCCTTGACACCTTCTTCCCGAGGCGACGTCGGAGGGGCGTTGATGATTGCAGCCGCTGCTGCCTTACAACAGCAGTTGATGGCGACTACAGCACAGGTGTGCCCTGTGAGGGGAGCATTGTGCTTGTCAACTGACTCTCCTGATCGGCGTTTGTGAGTGATCACGTTACAGAGATTATTGAAGGAGAGTGCCACCTTCGCACCCCCATCAGCCGGATGGCAAGGCCAAGCGCCGGGGTGGTCAAGTAAATGCTGTGCCCCCTGATCCAATACCAAACAGGCGCTCAGATCAGTAGTGGGGGAACAATATTTATAGTGACTTGAACGAACCTCAGATGCACAACCAGAGGAGGTGCGGGAGTTCAAGACCATAGGGTTTGCCTTGCTCGACTTGGTTACGAACGCAACAGATGCGTCCAAGTGAGACAAGGACTTTGAAGGTCGACTCAATTCCGGCGTAGAAGCACCCGAGTCGACCTTATACAGCTTACCATCAGCAGCGCTTATGATTGTGAGCGCATGCTTCTGATTTGCTGCCGGCATAGCACGTTCGAGGCGCATGGTCCATCCTGTCTTGGACTTCTTCGCACCAGCCCGCTGGGGCGCATAGTACTCAGAGTCCAAATTCTTCTCGCCACTACAGCGAGTGAGTCTGTCAAAGACAGAAGCCTTCTGTGGCGCATCAGAGGTGATGCACGGGGCATTAGCTGCGCCCCTGCTCCGTCGGCGCATCTTTTTCGCCTGAGAGGGAGATGGTTAGGGGATGTGGTCAGCCGCATATTTCCCCGAGAGATGTGCTGCACCGGTGGGCTTATCTTGGTTGCTGAGGACGTCAGCAGGAAGGGAAGGCTACAATGGCGCATCCCCTTCAGTGGTGGTGTCGGAGGCGTCGACCTTGCGCACCCAGACTTGGCGAGTCTTCTTCGGCTTCGGCAGCCGCTTCGATGGACTCGTACTGCCTTCAGAGATGAACTCCTCATACGCTTGTTGATTGAGGCGTACGACCAGCATCTTGTGGGAGGAGCCCACCTTCACGGCGTCGGATTGTGACACAGCTTTCTCGGTAGAGGAGAAAAAGGTCCCCAGCAGAGTCGTCAGCTTGTTTGCCATTAAAATCTTTTGATGTAATTTCAATACAAACAGAACAGTGTTACAATATAGGACTTAGACGTAGTCCTAGGAGTACACTTTTGTTTATCTGGGTCCCTTGTACCGATAGAGCGAGTGGTAATGCGTTGACTCCGTTGAAGATCTGACGATGGTTCTCGGTTCTCTGAAGGTCTGAGTTGCTCTAGGTGCTGGAGCTTGCGGAGAGGAAGAAGACGTTGAGTGTCTGTATCTGTCTCTCTGTATATCGGTGGTTATGTAATATTTGTGTGTAAGAAGGAAGTGATCCCTCTATTTATAGTTTTGCAGGATGGCTGCTCATGCGCGCATGTAGGATACGCCTGTACGCGAGGACGCCACGTGGTGGTTGCTGATGGAGGCGCATGGGCGATGCGCTCTAATTGAGGAGTTGAACCCTTCTTGTTGCTGTCGTGGGCTGCGGCAGAGCTGACACATAGCAATGGAGAGGATCTTTCAGTTGCTGAGATCTTGGATGATTAGCACCCCTTCATAGGCTGAATCAAGTCAAAGGACGCGTGTCATAGGTCCATGGCTCGAAGATCTCGAATTTGGTGGGAGTGATCTGATAGGATGCGCTTGGAATTGGGCGCATGAGGAGGCTTTGGCTCATAACCTTTAGGCGTCATGAACCAGTCGGGGCGCATGGCTTTTAGGCACATGCGGGGCTTCAGTAGTGACTTTACTTCTGTCTTTAGGGATCAGAAAAAAGTCTGAGGCGCATGGCTTTTAAGGCCATTACAGAGATTTGGACGCATGGCTGCGGAGGCACATAGAAAATGGTTGGGCGGCCACGTGGCTTGTAACCACCGAAGGGGAGCAATGATGATGCTGACGTCGGCAACGCTTCGTCTTCTAAAAAAGCTGTCAATCGTTCAGTCCTCGGGGGATGTGCTGCCAACTCTGTCAGACTTCAGCATTTAATATTCTTTGACAGGTGATGGGCTGTTGAGTGGGCGTGTTGATCCGCGTTCCACTAGGCATAGGGGAACGCATGGGGGCACAACCTTATAAGGCGCTTGGTGTTGATGGGCGCGTCAGTATGATGCACGGTCTGGCTGACGCATCCGTTTGTATGATACGTCTTTATGGGCCCGACTATTACGTTCTTCGAGTGCTTTAAATAGCCGTTTTTGACTTGGCTGAATTCGAAGCGTCAGGTTCATCACCATTCAATGCAAATTCATCGCACGGGATTCGGAGAGCTAGCCACTTGGCGTATGGGTTTGATTTGCCCGGCCTATAAATAGTGGCATGGAGAGAGTTTGCTTCTCGTTCTCTCACGTCCTCCCGAAATGAACTTGTTTCCTCGAGCACATTCTGTTGATGAGATGCTTCCGAGGGTGAAGATGCGACGCATTGTCTTCATTGATGCACTTGAAGGTGACTATTACATCCAAAAGTCAGAGTCGAGGGCTTCTAAGGCAGGCAGAAGGTGCCTGTTGCATCCAAAGATCGGAATACTCGAGTCTCATCTCCGTTATACTGGAAGAGCCGCAGATCAGAATTGCGGTGCCCCGATCATCTTCCTTGGGCTTTGGGCGAGCTCCTCCTCCTGCTAGAGTGGGTGTTGCCCATTCTGGTTGGGTTAAAAGCTGCTCCTTTAGCCGCGGGTCGATTACGGTGCTCTCCTCTTCCTTGGTTTGGAGAGCTCTTCCTCCAACTAGAGGGCTGATTGTCCACCCTCGTTCTGCTCAATAAATGCTTTATTAGTCAAAGCATTTTATGGCGCATATGTTGAGACTTCATGATGCGCCTGACTAAAAGGGCGGCACATAACTGAGCTGCTGAAGGGATACACATATCTGAGCTGCTGAAGGGATGCACATAACTGAGGATGCACATAACTGAGCTGCTGAGGGATGCGCCTGGCTGAGAGCGCATGGCAAGATGCGCCTGTTTGAGAGCGCAGGGTGGTTGCTGCGCCTAGCTGTAGACTTAGGGTCTTTTCTTTGTAGAAATTCTCCTTTGGACAGCTCTCTCTTTTTTTAGACATGTAATAGACTTTTATATAAAAATCTTCTTTTAATGTCTATACTTTTGCTATTTGGTGTGCTAAGTACTTCATCCGAGATCCCTGGCGCATGTAATGTTTGGCGCATAGGATTTCTGGTCCTGAAATTCCATGCTTCTACAGAAGTATGAATCAACGCTATCAGTTTCGGACTCCAAAGACTGGGTACCCCCAGCTTCTGAATCAGAAGTCTGTAACTATCTTTGACTTCTTGATCGTGTATTCTGATATACTCCTTCGAAACTATCAAGAAGTCGATTGAACTGTCGTTGACCAGGTGTTTGGGACGAGTTGCATCTTGGACATCGTCCCCTGTTGGCATGAGATGCCATATTAACTGAGGCATATGACAACTCCTGTTCTTGATCATCAACTGATTGCTGAGGCACATTGTAGCTTAACCGATCAAAAACTGACCGTTTAGAAGCCGAACAGTAATACTTAATTACAATCTGGTGACACTCACAATGGTGATCTTCTTTGGGGAGTGTCACAGGTGATTTTCTGTCTTTACGCTTTTGTACAAACAACTCGCGTAAATTAGAAGGAGTGGAGGGAGTAGTCTTCTTATTTACATTCGGGACAGAAAAACGTTTAGTCCCTTGTGTATAAAGAAGATTACTGGCTGCATTAGCAGAACCAAATTCTACATTTTTATGCGCTTGGAGTTGCGTGCGTAAATCTTGCTATTTTTGTGCACAAAGGACTCCATCAGCATTACGCATAATTTAAAGGTTCGGTACCTTACGTAAAGCAGTGTAAGAAGGCTGTTGGTTGAAACTGAAGTTTTACCAACAATGTTTTTACGCTGCATGCGTGTAGGTAAATTTACTTTAGATGCAAAGGCATCATTGTGAACTTTATCTACGCTGTCACAGACAGGAGATTTACCTTTACGCGTAGAGCGCAAAACATGAGTATCTGCCACGTCACAGACGGAAGATTTTCCTTTATGCGTAGAGCGTAAAACTTGTGTGTCTACCACGTCACTGACGTGAGACATATTCTTACGCACAGAGCGTAAAGTTTGATTTTTACGCGCAGGGCATAAAACTTGAGAGTCTGCCACGTCACAGACAGGAGACTTATTTTTACGCACAGAGCGTAAAGTTTGATTTTACGCACAGAGCGTAAAACTTGAGAGTCTGTCACATCACAGACGGAAGACTGATTTTTACGCCCAGGGCGTATTACTGAAGTAGAAACTGCCTCGTCACAGACGGGAGCCTCCACAACAGGAGTATGAAGGATTCTTTTGCCTTCAGAGACAACAGGGAGATCCGAGGATGCTTTGGACTTAGGAATCCAAAATTTTCGTGCCTTCCGCGATTTTTGAATATTAGAATAACGAGTACTACCCCCAGTTCGGAGCATTTCTTCGTAGCAGTCTGGTCGAAGTGCACAACCATAGTCTTTTTTGTCGATCCGACCGACACATCATCATATTGAGCAATTGCCTTCTCATCAGAGGAGAAGGTCGTCCCCAGCAGAGTCGCCATTTTGTTTCACTTAACAAAATGCCTAAAATTGGCTTTTAAAAGAAAACTAGAAAAAGTACAAAAAGTACAAATTATTCTGAAAAGTATTGCTATGGAAGTCTGATCTAAGAGCGATCACTTTGTTCCTTAGACCATACGATGATGATGAAGAAAACTTCTTGAAGAAGACAAACAATCGGAAGAACTAAGTCACCAGAAAGGTATCAAGCAACGACACTGATGGCACAGTCGAATGCTTTCCTACTTTGCCTCACCCTGTTCTTGAGAAAAAGTTAAAGAAATGCTTCTGGGAATATCACTCTGAAAGTATGAGTTTTCTCAGAATCTCCTCTCCTATCTCTCTATTGATCTCTTGATCCTTTGTGCATAAAAAGCAACAAAATCGGATCTCTACGCGAGTAACTGTCACCCACGATATAAATTATCCTCTACGCATGTTGACACGTGTCCCATGTAGAGTTTTAATCTCTACGCATGGTGACACGTGTCCCACTACTTCAACAAAATGGGGAGAGCACGTACACACGTTCCTCGATAAGTGTGGCATGAAAGCCACGTAAGCAAACCACGTTCTCATGTAGCCAGGAAGGATCGAACGTAAAAATGACCCAAAATATACTTCCTGCGTAAAGTAGCAGACTGGCGCAAAATAGCCCAAAATAAACTTCCCGCGTAAAGTGGCTAAAAATAGCCTTGAGCGTAAAATTAGCTCAAATAAACTTTACGCAAACAATAGCCTTGAGCGTAAAAGCTCGAAATAGCTATCGTGTGTAAAAGAAGCAGTTTATTGAGCGTAAAGTAGCCCATCTGCACACTAAACGACAAGTGTAGGGTTTAGTGTAAATCAAATCCTCTCGGCTTCTGTGTACTGTTCTTGTCAGAAAATCCTGTTGTCAAATCAAAATTCATGCACAATCAATGCAGCCTGACAGCCTGTCCCCGGTGTAAAGTCCAGTGGACAGCTCTCGCGTATAGTTTAAAGGATAGCTCTTGCGTAAAGTAGCTCGTGTAGAGTTTTATTTTGCGTAAAGTCTGAGTTTGACTCTGTTTGACTTGCGTAAAGCTCTCAACTTCTTTGACTTGGTCTTTGAAGTACTTTTTACGCTCCTACAACTAGTATTATCGGATTCCTGTCATGAGATGTCATTCCTGGATTTTCTTGGGATACTGGTACTTGCTTGATCTTGTCCTTGTACTTGTATTAACACCGATTCCTGAGAGGGAGTAGCTACCTTCTTAGGGAATCCCGTGTCATGACATGCTATGTCCGAATCCGTATACTACTCGGGGATGGGGAATTATTATAGGTTATGTGATCAATACCCCTCCTGCATTTCTGTTACTACTTGCATCATAGCTTTACCCTCGCCTCACGTAGGGTAAAGCCTGACCTGATACTACTTGCACCATAGCTTTCCATTTTGGCCGGCCTGACCTCCAGGTTTACCTGCGCTTGTTCTTGCACCATAGCCGGTCAAATGGAAGAGCCTGATCCTGACCCATACTGATCACATAATGCTATAATACTCGAGGCACATTTTACACTTATTACATCAGATAGATAGATTCCTATTCGGTTCTACTTTTCTGAATGATACACTTGGCATGATTTCCTGCTTTACATATCCAGTTATATTTCCATCTTGATATATTCATCTTGTATTCCATTGTGATCGTCTCTTACAGCATTTGTCAATACTATAGAACTGTTATTGGTGGTGTACTTGCTCATTTTCCTGACAGGATAACCATTGATGTTTACAGAGGACATGTTGGTTGATTACTCTACCTTTTACGGGTATGGCCAGGATGGAGATTGTGACGAGATATTACCCCTGGAGCCCTTAGATGGTATTTTACCTATCTATATCTACTAGTTAGGTTTGTCTGGACTGCGATCTAGCTAGTTTCTGAGACTTATATTATATTTTTGTTTTGGGACTTGTGTTATGGTTTCGACTCTCTTCTATGTTGTGACTTTGCTTTTTATTTTTGCACTTTTATTTCCATCATATCTATATGATATTCGTGCCTATCTTTCCTAGATCTCTTGTAATTGAGTTGAGATATATATACCTCCGTACGAAAATTACAAGTACATTTATATTGTGTCTAGATGCTATACTTTCTAGTAGACCTATATAGTGTTCTACCGCCGATTCTGCGACGTAAGCTGGACGTACCCACGTGCTCGGTCCCGTACTTAGGGTGCGGGTCGTGACATATTTTTGTGGTGGCCTATGCAGGTCAGAGTCGCAACTAATGCGATTTCGTAGTGGTGCTCGACTTAGAGTACTGCTACGAGCCTGCAGTTAGGATATAGGTTCTAGGTTATGATAGGAGTTACTCAATCACATTTAGGACTTTTGAGAGATTCCTGGGACGACACTTGAGAATCTTGTTATGAACTTCAATTTGAATTCCTTTCCTTTTATTTCTATTTCATCCTTATTCCTTGTTTTAGAGTTGGATTTTGATGAAATCATTGTTGATTTTGATTTTCATATCGATATGAATGTTATGGCCTGAGTTACAGTATCTTCTGATGACATATGTTGACGAAAATAACAAGGAAGGTAAAACATCTACTTAGTTATGTAACCTGGAGTTTATCTCAGCTATATTAGCCGGCGTTGCAGAAATGTAGATACCTGACTTCGGATGTACATATCTTAATTATGAGATTTAGGATTTCTTGCAGCTATACTAGTCAGCATAGCGAGGATTCCAGATGATATGATTATAGAGGTGCATGCCCCAGTTATGGACCCTACCGTTTATTGCAGTCTTGCTTACTAGCGTGGCGAGGATTCTGAGTATCATGATTTTGGACAGAAGCGTATGATTATCATATTGTATCTTGAGAAGGGTTCTAACATGTCATCCCTATCGTTTCATTCCTGTTATTATAAATTCTGTTTCATTATCAATTAGCTTAGGAGTAAGGATACTTCCAGTTCTGTAGACCAGGTCCTTGTAGAGTCTCATTTTATTATAGGTTCTTCGTAGTGTGATGGCTTGGTAATTTGCAGTTGGTCTGTGTCCATGATTAGTTGTGTTAATAGTTTAGAGTATAATTAGGAAGTAAGGTGTATAGTTTGATAATTAGATATAGATGAGAACCCTAGAGTGATTGATAAGTGTTAAGATATGAGGTTCACCAGGAACCAGGATAGGAGGAGTATCCTAGTAGCCAGAGACAAGGTATCTCAAATGTTATAAAAGTTTAGGCACCAAAACAGTTCAGTGACTAGTTGGAGAAGAGGCATGAACAACCTAGTATAGGGGTACCATCCTAGTATCATATAGAGGAGTTAGTGCCGTATGTAGATAGTAACCAGATTTGGGTAGACACCCTGGAGAGAGTATTCTAGATAGACGAGTGTTCTTCTATGACTTTGATTTTTGGAGCGTCAGAGATTTCAATCTCTGGAAACTTCCTTCATGAGTTTGTAGTAGACAAGATTATCTTCATTTTGATATATCATGTCCCACTCAAACTTGTTCTCTTGTACTACTTTTGTATCGCAACTTCCGGATCAATTTAGGCTATTTGACCATTCCCACTTTATTTATGAGTATCATATGCACATTGCCATGACTTTTGAATTAGGAGCACAAGACTAGTTGTTTTCTTAAAACGAACTTCACATACATAATCTAGACAGGACACCCTACACCCATGACTTTCGTGTTCCACTCAAACAGACCATCTTGTGCTTCATTTTTGTCGCATGACTTTTCTGACCAAGACCCAATCTTGATTCACCCCACGGAGTCACTTTTATTTTCGACTCGAATTAGAGACACCATTTCGACCTAAATCTGTCGATCCAAAATATGAACACGACCCACATTAAGCCTACTACCCACATTTTTCTTGTTGATCTTGTGAGTTGTTAGATAGAAGTTTTAACCTTAATTGTTGGGGGTTTAACCTAGAAAGAGTATGACCATCTTAATTTTGAGGACAAAATTTTTCTAAGGAGGGTAGATGTGTAACCACCTCTTTTCTAAAATGAGAGTAATTTTGAACTTTTGTAAAATTTTAGTTTTAAATATTAATAATAATGATTTATGACGAATTTTAATTAATTTAATACTAATTAGTTTGGTGTGTTGTGATTTGGGCATTTTTAATAGTGTAACCTTAGACCTACTTAGCCTAGAGACTAACCATGACCACGGAGACCTATCATATGTGATTAGATAAGCTAATTACCACTTTTTAGGCTAAGGATATTTTGGTCATTTTGTGACTTTTGAATTATTTAGAATTTTGTTTAATTGGTGAAATTTAGATTATTTTAATATTATTTAAATTTATGTATTGTGATTTTGGTCATTTTTTATATTTTAATATTTTAGAAATTTTCATATCTTAATATTGATTTTATGGGATTTGTTTAGTCGAGTTTGAGTTTTGTCTCGTTCTGGCTTGTGTTAGTGACCCGGGTAGCTTAGACTCTAGACTGGACCCCAAGATTAGTTAGTCATGGCCCACAAATCCCACTAATTAAGTTAGTAAGTTTAGACTAATCCCACTTGTTAGATTTGTTAAGTTAGAGGCTTAAACTTAACCCTTTTGATCCCAAACTTGAACCTAACTTAAAATTAACCAAGGGGGATTAGTAGGGGCCTTATTGGGCTTTCCTCAAAGGCCCAAATAGGGCAATGATGGCAACTGCTATAGGTAGGTTAGCCTCCCTTCCTTTCATTTCATTCCATCTTGCCTCTTTTCCTTCACAAAATGTTCTTCTCCAAATTAGAGAGCTTCCCTCTTTGATTTGATCTCCAAATCCTTACATCCCTTCATCAAAACTTCCATCCAACCTTCTCATACTACCAAGGGAGGATGCTAGCAAAGATTTGGAGCAAAGTGCAAGAAGGAGTGTCCATTTTGGAAGGATCTTCGTATCGGAGCCGTGTCCTTGAGAGTATTGTTGGGATTCTACCCCAATAGGTAAAACCAACCCTTTAAATTAATTTTCTATGCATATTAGTTAGTTTTGAATCCATAGGATCCACCTCCATGCATGTTCCCCCTTTAGATTCAAGTTTGAGGCCATTTGGAGCTCTCTTAGGGATTTTAGATATGTGTTTTGTGTTCTACTTGATAGATCCCAAATTAGGACACCCCATGTATTTGGTTTACTACCTAATATGATTAATTGTGTTTTAAATTTAGTTTTAGAATGGTTAGAGAGTGGATTGATTTTAGTTAGGATGGTTAGAACAAGTTTCATATATATATACTTATGTTAGAATTTTTGTGGTTTAGTCTATTGCATCATATTTATATATATATTGCAGTGTTAGTGTCTCTACTTGTTTTAGGACTGTTTTGTTAGATGTTTAATTCATTTCATTATAGTTTAGAAGTTGAGGATTAGATGTATTAGTTGAGATTTGTTGTAGAGGTTGTTGTTGTTGATGTGGAGAGTGGTATTGGGAGAAGAGTAGTAGGTATTAGAGAGATAGATAAAGAGGAGAAGGAGTGTGAAGAGAAAAGAGTGTGAGAAGAGGGGGGGAACAAAATGTTACAGCAGCAGGAATTAAATATCAGTCCACACTTTATATGAATCAATCCCCTTTTTTATATATTTCAGTTCACTCTAAACATCCATCTACAATCAGTCTATATATCAACTTCCATTCCATCCTTCAAAACCGCCCATTCAATCCATCATCAATACATTCATCCATTGGACAATAGCAGTAGCATACCAAGTCAATAGCAGCAGCATCTGCAACAAATGAAGGGACAACAGCAGCTACAGCAGCAGTAGCTGCTGCCAATATAAAGTAGCAGCAGCTTCACCATTCATGAGCAGCAGCAGCAGCTGCTAGCACCCTGTAGGGCAGCAGGACAACCATCATGCATGAGCAGCTACAAAGAGCAGCCCCCATTTGAATATCAGTCCCCTCCTGATTTCAATATCAGTCTGATTCATTTAAGTCTCTAATATCAGCCCCATACTTCCATTTTATTCATTTAATCAATCCATTACCCTTCACTTCATAATATATAATTTCAGTCCAACAGTCCCATTTCATTAACTTTAAGTATCAGTACCTTATTCTATACAAGTTTCAGTCCTATTCACATGTTATTCATCCACATATCCATCTACATTCACCCCATACATCTATTACAAATATCAGTCCACAGTTCCTTCAAATCTATTCCATATATCACAGTCCATATCATTTTAGATCATTACATTTCAGTCTCCATTCATTTATTCAATTAAGCACTTCACAGTTCATCCATATCAGCCCCTTGATCTTCTATTTAACCCATTCATTTCATCCATCTCACTTTACATTAACAGTCCATTACATCCATCTTTCATTCCATATCATTTACATAAATTCAGTCCATCCCTTCATCCATTTCAGTCCCATATTCATACATGCAGTGACATCCAATTCACACTTCATATCATTCATTCAAATATATTCACTCGAAACAAATTCATCCATATCATTCCACTAAAATTCAATCCATCTATATCAATTTCAGTCTACAATACATTCATTCCATTTCCATTCCATCATCCATATCATTCCATACAAATTTACATCCCTATTCACTCATTCACTCCACATTTCAGTCCACTTCATTTCTCTTCTATGATGTTATGTATGTTTGTGTGTGAGAGTAGAATGTTAGTAAGGTATATTAAGATAAATGTTAGGATGTAAGATAAGGTATTGAGGTTATATGTAATAAGTTATCATGTAACATGTTAGATTGTTAGATGATAGTTGTTAGAGTTGTATAAGTTAGTAGAGGGTTTTGTTACATGTTAGAGTATAGATATTAGAAAGTTATATGTTAGATATATGGATATCTTAGGATACTAAACTAGTATCTCAAGGTAATGAGGATTACCTTGTCATAAGGTAAGGTAATGAGGATTACCCTTAGTATAGGATAGGGTATCAAGATACCGAGATATGATATCGAGATATGAGGGTAAGGTGTTGCAATACCTTAGTAGGGTATTGGAGTTGCATTAGGGTAAGGGTAAGGTAAGGTTCGATGTTAAGATAAATTACCTATGTTAAGGTAATGGGCCTAAACTAAGATATTGGTATCGGAATACCATTTTGACCAAGATATAGGATGTCTTGGTTGGTAAATGTTAGAAATAGGATGCTTAGGCTAGTTTTGACCTCGGTTGACCAAGTTTGACTGTTTTGACCAAAAGTCAACTATCAATCAACACTTGGCCTAGAAATGTCTAGAACTTGACCGGACTTGACCGGAGTTGACCAGCTGACCAAAAGTCAACTGTTAGTCAACATTAGCCTAGTTTGACCTAGAGTTGACCTAGAGTTGACCAGTTGACTAAAAGTCAACTGTAAGTCAACCTTTGACCCAGTTTCACCTGGTTTGACTTCCTGTGACCTAGTTTAACCTAGTGTGACTCAGTGTGACTTAGTTTGACCTAGTTTGACTTGATGTGACCTAGTTTGACTTTATGTGACCTAGTTTAACTTTGTTGGACTAAGATTGACCTATATTGTATATCATATGTTAGAAATCATGCTTAACTTTGTTTAAACCTAATTAACTTACAATATCTCATCTTTAGGTCTGTGAGATCATTCTGAGCATCGACCCTACTTGATAGCTCAGGACAGCAGGCGAGTATATTATCTCACAGTAATTCTTTGTCTTGATATCTTCTGTATCCGATTCAGTTATAGTGTTTTACTTGATTCTCGATACGATGGTGCATGGACTAGTATTATAGGATTCCTGTCATGAGATATCATTCCTGGATTTTCTTGGGATACTGGTACTTGCTTGATCTTATTCTTGTACTTGTATTGACACCGATTCCTGAGAGGGAGTAGCTACCTTCTTAGGGAATCCCGTGTCATGACATGCTATGTCTGAATTCGTATACTACTCGGGGATGTGGAGTTACTATAGGTTATGTGATCAATACCCCTCCTGCATTTCTGTTACTACTTGCATCATAGCTTTACCCTCGCCTCACGTAGGGTAAAGCCTGACCTGATACTACTTACACCATAGCTTTCCATTTTGGCCGGCCTGATCTCCAGGTTTATCTGCGCTTATTCTTGCACCATAGCCGGTCAAATGGAAGAGACTGATCCTGACCCATATCGATCACATAATGCTATAATACTCTAGGCACATTTTACATTTATTACATCAGATAGATAGATTCATATTTGGTTCTACTTTCCTGAATTATACACTTGGCATGATTTTCTGCTTTACATATCCGGTTATATTTCTATCTTGATATGTTCATCTTGTATTCCATTGTGATTGTCTCTTACAGCATTTGTTAATACTATAGAACTGTTGATGGTGGTGTACTTGCTCATTTTTTTGACAGGATAACCGTTGATGTTTCAGAGGACATGTTGGTTGATTGCTCTACCTTTTACGGGTATGGCCAAGATGGAGATTGTGACGAAATATTACCCTGGAGCCCTTAGATAGTATTTTACCTATCTAGATCTGCTAGTTAGGTTTTTCTAGACTACGATCCAGCTAGTTTCTGAGACTTATATTCTATTTGTGTTTTGGGACTTATGTTATGGTTTCGTCTCTCTTCTATGTTGTGACTTTGCTTTTATTTCCGTACTTTTATTTCCATCATATCTATATGATATTCGTGCTTATCTTTCCTTAATGTCTTGTGATTGAGTTGAGATATATACCTCCGTGCGGAGATGACAAGTACATATATATTGTGTCTAGATGCTATACTTTCTAGTAGACATATACAGCATTCTACCGACGATTCTGCGGCGTAGGCTGGATGTACCCACGTGCTCGTTCCCCTACTCAGGGTGCCGGTCGTGACAATAAATATAGGAGACGTATGAGATCCTAACCATAGCAATACTTAATAGTAACTAAAATAGAAATATTAACTCTAAATCTATTTACCTATATAAATATAGGCGACGTATGAGACTTTAGAGAGTCATGTCGGTAAGGGAAGGACTGCTGCTTGGGCGGCTGCCGAGAGGGGAGCTAGGACTAGTCAGCCACCGACATCGGCTGCGAGGAACGACTTGTGGATACAAGCTATCTGTAGAAGGAAAGGGGCAGCGTGTACGGTATCGGATCGTTGGCATCCCAATCGTCCGTTTATTCCAGAGCTCCTTTATCTCCACCTCCACCTACACCTCTACCTCCACTTATAGATACACAGGTCGACTTTACTACCGGAACCTACAGTTTGTAGCAGATTACATAGATTTTGGTGGCCCTACAGGGTCAAATGACCCAGGTGATCGGAGTTCTAAACACAGCAGGTCTGATTCTTGCTACCACTGTACCGGCTCCAGCTTCAACCCCAGTGCCTCCGGTAACGACTCCTCCTCTGACCACAGTGCCTACTACACCGGCTTCTTATCCGACTACAACGCCTACTGCACCGGCTTCGACTTCGACCATGTCACCTCTTGTCATGTTGGCAACTCTTACAGGAGTTCCTGTCCAAGACATACAATGGATCATTAGTTTGGTCCTAGGGCAGATATATGTATGCGGATAACCGCCTTTGCCTCCACCACCTCCTCCACCATCAGTTTGTTGTTTGTATAATTTTTGGTTGTATTTGATCGATGAGTTTATATGAAGTTTAGGGAGTTTATGTATTATTGAAGAAATTTATGTATATGTACTATATTGCGACTACTGGATGAGTTTGTATGGATTGAGCAGGTTTGGATATATATTGGAGTTTATTTTAATGTATATATTGGTGCTGGATGAATTTGTGTATATATTGGAGTTTTTTTTACTATATATTATTGTACTATAATTGTATATATATATATTGACAGGTTTGAGCAAAGCAGGAACCATTTAGTTTGGCAATAATGAGAAGCTTAGCGACTGACAAGCGATAGAATAGCGACAAATTTTTGAAAAAAATTGCAGGCTAGTGACGGATTACCGACAGCCACCGACAAAAATTCTGTATTCCAGCGACTAATAAGGGACGGACTATCTGATACCAAAAGCGTATTAGACGAGTTAGCGATAGAAATATCCGTCGCTGCGCTTCTGAAAAATTTGTAATTTTGGCTCAAAAAAATCTGTCGGTATTTTGTCGCTAATATGTCGCAGAGTTTGCTAATGGTTAATATTCGTTGCAAATCCGTAGCTACTTTTGGTCGACGTATCCGTCGGTAAACCGTCGCTATGGCGACGGATTATCAACAAATTTGCTACAGCGACGTTAAAGCTATCGACGTACTGTTTCCGTCGGTAATTGTTATTAGCGATGGATAAATCCGTCGCTAATACCAATATTTTAGTAGTGCTTCCACACTTTCATCTGTTGATATCCAGACCTAAGATCGATCTTTGAGAATATGCAAGCTCCAATCAGTTGATCGAATAGGTCGTCTATGCACGACCGGGGGTACTTGTTTTTGATGGTTATAGTATTGAGAGCTATGTAATCAATGCGTGGACCGACCCATCCTTCTTCGGTACAAAAAGGATAGGCGCTTCCCACGGTCATACACTAGCTCGAATGAACCCCTTGTCTAGAAGGTCTTCTATTTTCTTCTTCAGCTCCTCTAATTCCTTTGGTGCTAATCGATAGACATTTGAAGTAATCAGCTCAGCTCCTGAAATTAGGTCAATGGTGAATTCTATTTCTCGATCAGGTGGAAAACCTGGTAAGTCATAGGAAATACATCCACAAACTCTGATATAATGCTTGGATGCTCCTTCTCTCCGTCAATAATTTGTGCCCTTAATATAGATGGGACACCTTGCTCTCTAGCTCCACGAAGAAATTCGAACTCGGGATGCCCGGGTGGTCTAAATATAACTCTACCAAGTCAGCAGTCCAAAGTTGTATGGTACTGACTCATCCAGTCCATACCAAGTACAATATTAAAACCCGGTATCGAAAATATCAAAAATTGTGTACGCATCTCTCTACCACATACTACTATTTAGCAAGATCTTCAAGTGTCACTTACGGGAATAATCCCTCCTCCCGTCAGAATCTTCATAGTCTTAGGGAGTCGTGAAGTAGCTACTCTATGCGTGGCTACGAACCTAGCAGCAATAAAAAATACAATGCTTCTGAGTCGAATAAGGCTACAACAGGTAAAGATGCTACCAAGATAGTACATGTAGGACCGTTGAGCACCTCTAGAGGAGGATGAATAGAGTGCGCGTGTGCAGTGAAAATTATTAAGAAGTAAAAACTAAGCACTAATACATTATGGCAAATAAAAGACGGTAAATAAAATGCGGTAAAGTAAGAGTCAAGAAATCAAATTCAATGACACAGCAATGTATACTGGTTTCCCTTTGAGAGGACTAGTCCAGTCTCGAGTACTCTTGATCGATGTTAATCCACTATGGCACAAGCTAATTGAGAGCTTTTAGTCTCTTACAACACCGTGCTTGGTGACGAGCGCACAACCGACTCCAAAGGGTAAGACATTTTCTGAATGCAGCATCTGATACAACTTTTTAGTACCAAGACTCTAGATTAAACATAATTGTACTGGCTATGGATAAGAGTGGTATAAGCTTGATTTGAAAGCTTTGCTCGTAGAAAACATTTTAGAATAGATAGAGAAGAGAATGAACGAGAGATTGAGTGATTTGGAATGGTGAAAGTTCATCTTTATTTATAGTATTTTTGCAGACCGAATTCGGGCAGAGTTCGGATGCATGAATCTCGCATTCGAACGTTGTAGGCAGATATGGTGGAAGACCAAAAAAAATTTAAACTTTCCTTGACCGAACTCGGGCCAAGTTCTAGCCGAGTTCTACCTGAGTTCTGTCAGGGTCAGAACACTTTATTTGGGCCAATTTTGTGTTAGGTTTTTTAGCTTTTTGGATGGGGGACTTTGAAGTATGGATAGGTAGGCTTTTTAGATAGTGGACAGATAAAAACCTAAGCCAGTTCCAATGCTGATCAACCCCACATATATTTTCTAGAATTAATAAAATTAAAAATACAGAAGAAAAATAAAAAGGTTGATTTTGATTCCAGTGCGATATTGGTCCTTGATGACTATGTGATGTCTGTACTTTGAAGCTGTAGTATGAAGATGCGTTAAGACGTAGATACAAATGTTTTTCTTATTTGAAACCTGTAATCCTGTAGCAGTCTGTATATTTTGTGTATCAACCAAAGTTGATATCATTATCTAAATCAGGTGTGATCATTAACCAATGGCCAACAATCTCCTCCATTTTGATAATTGACAAACTTTGAGTCTATACCAAAATATAACAAATACTATTAAAACTTTGAAAAATTTCTACCTGACTTGTTCTGGATCGAAAAAACTTTTGGTATACTCTTTCTCCTCCGTTGTCATCTACTCAAAATGTAGCTTCCCGCAATTTATGAAGCCAACAATAATAAGGAAAAAAGCAGAGTAATATCCAAAAAGAGTAAGAATTAACAAGCCGACATCTCAAGTAAGATAACGTCAGCAGTAGCAGTAACAAAAAAAGAGTAATAAAGGCAACCAACTGAGATAGCATAGAAAATAAACTACAACTGAAGTTCAAAAAGTGCAAAAGCAACAACAACAGAGACATAATAAGTCCAAAGTGTAGAACCAGTGCTACAAAATAAGTAGTCCAAAATAAAAAAGTGTCACTTCTAGATCATCATCTACCATACCATGTCCACAAAATACTAAGCTAAAAACTGAATCACATATCAGCATCATCACCGGGGGGATCAGTAGGAGGCTGGGGATCAATATAAGCTGTCGTCGGATCGAAGAATCTGAAAGTGGGATGATCCTCAAGTCTCGGTCAGTCGAAGCCGGGATAACGAAGGATAGGAGCTGGAGCAGTGGAACGATGTGCCAATGTCCACTGAATGTCAATCATGCCATTTCTCAAGACCTGGCCCTGAGAAATATGACGGTACTCAACGTTGGTGAACCTAGTCATATAGGTCTGATGTTACTCTCCCTGGAGGGTGACGAACACATCGAACCTCTAAAATAGCTCATCAAAATGATGGCCTGGAACTGCAGGGGCTGGAGCATCTGCTGGAGCTGCGGCTGGATTAGGTGTAGGTAGAGCACCACCGGGTGGAGGTAGAGGGTGAGGGTACTTCCTAGATCTACACAGCTCAGAAGCTGATCCAGAAATAGGATAAATGTCTAAGTTAATGCCAAACTTCTGGAAGATAACCGCAGGATGCATAGGGAATAGGAGGTTACGATCTGCCCTCCGACAACTGACCATTCCAGCAATTATGGTCTTGGGAATAGAGAATGTAACTCCAAAGTGGATGTGGTATATAACATGTAACTCTAAGAAGGTGATCTCGTCACTAAATTTTGTCTTAGGTTGCAAGACAGAATAAATAATGTGATGGAGTTCATAGAAATGCTGGTTCAGATGACGTGTGAACAACCTTGTCCGTGGAACCAGATTCAGATGACACAGTGCTACTTTGAATGAATCAAGAGACATGTCAGTAGGGAATTGAACTTTTTTTATATCGACTAGAGCGCCGCCATTGTTAGGCATATGAAAATATTCGCTCAGGTCTGCCGAGTTGAATTTAAGTTCTTTTTTATTGACACATGAATAAACGTTGTCGTTTGCTTCTTACAAATTGCAATAAAACATCCGTACAGCATTTTCATAAATTTGGCTCGTAGTCTCTAAAAAGTCTCAAAGCCCTATGTTTTCAAAGGTTTCAGTATATTCCGAGAGTACAGTAAAATTAAACAATTTTTTGGGGCAAATTTCTAGGTATCGAAATTGAGTAAACCATGATAGTGATATCTCAGATGATGGAAATAGGTTAGGGTCATAATCTTCGTCGTCGTCGGGACGAGCGGGACTGAACAAGTTAACAGGTTCATACTCCAAAGTGGAGGATGAAGCAATGTCTTTTTTCATCCTCTTGAAAAGTTTAGGAGCCATTGAATTGAAATAGGAGGAAAAGTGAGAGATATACCTCAATAGAGATGGAAAAAGTGTGGAGAATGCCTTCCTAGAGCCGATAGATCCAAGAAAAGGGAGTTTGGAGGCTTGGAAATAGGTTCCCCAAAAAACTAGGGTTAGGGTTTGAAGCTTCGGGTGGCTGTGTATTTGAGAAAGAAGAAGAAGAAGAAATAGAAGATGAAAGGGGTCACTGAAACTCTGTTGTTTAAACAAAATGTCCCCACAGAGTTTGGCTCGAACTCGGTCAGAACTCTGTCCGAGTTCGGTCCGTGTTCGGCCACTCAAATTTTAGTTCATTTTATGTGCAATAAATTATAAAAATTGCTTAATAACTTTTAACCCTTTGATTTAATTAATATCCATCACTTTAGGTTAGCTGTAGGGGCCGTATCCCAGCTAGTGGTAGTTCGAAGACAAATCCACCGTATCGCCTTGTCACAAATTGCACCCGCTTTTCGAATACAAGTTCGTAGCCAAGTCCACCCTATGCCACAGCATTGACTGTAGTACGCTGTCTAGGTCTCGATGCCAATCTCAAATACAAAAAATTATATATAATTGCTCATTCACAATAACTATTTTATTTATAAATTCAATAATACAACAAAATAATTTTTGGGAACTAATCTGCTAAACATTAAATACAAGAACTGTATAATCTATCTAGAATCCAAAGTCGACCTCCAAGATCTCTATCTCTCCCGTATAGTCCATAGCACAAAGGTAGGAAGCATGCCAAGTCACCTGCAACGATCCAGTCAGAAAATGAGCAAAATATAACCCTATTGTCTTTATGTAACTTAACACAAAATAAGCTAGACAATAGAGATGCATTAGGAAAAAAAATTTGTATGAACTGAAAATGAAAACATGTACAAGAAATCATTAGCAGGAACAAGTATGAACAAGACAACTTAATCATGAACATTAAAGACTAACAGACAGTATGCATTTGAAATACCTTTCGACATGTGAATGGCTGGCTAATACGGTACATCATAGATGGCTATCATTCAGTTTTGGTACGGCTAACCCATACGTGAGATGTATGATTTAGCTATCATTCAGTAAACATTCATTAGGCTTTGTTCATATGTCTACCAGTATTTTCCTTCCCAACTCACTAAACAGTCAATAAACGAGCAACGATACAATCAAGAATATCGTGTCACAATCTGGATACTCAATGAAATACAATAAAAGATAGTATTATAATGTAAGAAGCACACAAAGCAATAGTGTACTTGCCTCAATTTAAGTTGCAACTGTTTGTGACTTGATCATGTTGGCACAGAATAGTCACATATGTCAAATATGCAAGACGACCTCTAATGATGGAACAGACTGTGACATTGGAACCGGAACGGTCCATTAGCCTAAGGTCGATATGAAGTAGTCAGAATTACAAGAAAAATGAACGTATGACTAGTCACGATCAAGATGAAAATCAAAGAGAATTTTTTTGTATAAATAAATATATATAACTTTAGAAAATATTTATAGTACTAGAAAACTATATTTGTATTATTCAATATATTTAGTAGATACTTGAAAATATAGAAAATCATATTTTTAAGTCAAACTATAATTTATAAAATACAAAAATAATATTTTTATAGGTCAAAAGTCATTAAAAAATCAATAAAATCTATTGAAAATACTTTATATAAGTTAAAATACTTATATCTGTTATTTGAAAATATAAACCTAATTTTTTTGAGCCCATCTATCAAAGCCCAGCTGATTCACTAAAATACCTTTTTTTCTTCTTGGCCTCTAAGGCCCAGCTTTCTAAACCTGGACCTAGCCTAACTGTGGCCAAGCCCAACTTCTACTGGCTGATCAGCCAATTAATAAAAATTAAAACAAAAAATATAAAACAAAATAAAACAAAACCAATACAACTCCTCTTCTATCTGGAAAGAGAAGTTTTATAACCAAAAGAAAACAAAAAGAAAGAGAACGAAAGAGCCTGGAAGGGACCCTTACCAACGAGGCAGGAGAAGAGATCGGGAGTGAGGGAGACTCACCGGAAGGAAGGCTCGACGATGTTCGCTTGGCCGTGGGAGTCTCGGCGCTGGAGAAGGGATCAGGCGGAGCGTGGTGGCAAAGAAGCAACGACGGCAAGCGGCGTTGCGCTGGAGGCAGCCGTTGGGCGATTCACCGGCGACGAGGATGGCTGCGAGCAGCGACGGACCTAGCTGCTGACGAGGCATCAACGCTTACTCTGTCGATGATGGACGATGGCGCCCGGAGCTGGAGGCACGGCACGGTGCTATAGATCTGGTCATCGTGGCCAGCTCTGGTGGCACGATGGAGGCCTGATCGGACCCAGCGGGGTTCGGTGGTACAAGGGGTGGTCACGGCAAGGTGAGTGTCGTATTCCTCCACCCTTTTTCTTCTCTGTGATGGTGGTTCATTGGATGGTTTCTGGTGGGGACGGTGGTGAAAGTGTAGGGACAGGCCGGTGGGGCGGCGCTGATGGTGGTGGAGGGTGTAGATAATGGTGGCTATGGGATTTGGTGAGGGCTCATGGCCTCGGCGGGGACAGAAAGGTGCAGCTAGGCGGTAGTCGATCGTCAGGGCAGAAGAAGTTATGGTGGTGGTGCTACGGTTGGGAGTATTGTGGACTCGATCGCGATGCGACGGAGGTGTTGGCGGTTTTTGTAGTGTCCCGCTCCTAGCGGTTCACTATGTAAGGCTTGTGGCTTGGCTAACTCGGTCGGAACCGAGTATTGGGGAAACTTACCGTCGGCACCGAATCGATCACGGACAAGTGCATAAGAACCTTTCCAACTAATGGATTGGTTTCTCTTGAAATGCGTCCAAGAGTTTTCTCTGGATGTTTTGCTGCTGGTTTTGCTGCTTGGTTTTGATGGATGCTTTTCTGAATGATTTTCGATGATTTTATTCTTGTCCGTTTTCATCGATTTGCATAGCATTCATTCTTGAGAATTCTGAGAGAAGAGAACACAACGAGATGGATTATTAACCAAACTTTTGGTGCCAATGCAGACTGACGCGTGACGGAAGGCTAAGCGTGCAAGTGTTCCTCTCTCTCTCGGCGATTCTCTAATTTGGTGAGTGTGGATCTCTGTGGTGGTATTGTCCCTCTCGCTATTCCTTCATGCCAACTAAATAATTGTCTTGCAACATCCGTTGATCGATATCAGTTGCTAATGCCACAAGTCAATACCACTAAGAAGCTAGAGATTGAACATTGAACATTGAATTGAATGCTAGTCCATAGAACATTGAAAGAATTGATTATACTGTTAACAACATTGAGAATTATGCTTGTCCCTTGAACATTGAAATGTGGGAAATGAATTGATGCCTGAGATGTTGAATATGAGAATGCTGCGTATCTAATGTTGGCTTATTAATACCATGCAATTGTGTACTGTTGAGTCGGTTATGCATTCGTGTGGTCATGGACGTCTTTGTGCACAAGGTTTGAGTAGTTTCCTCGGGACGGTACTTGGGGCACCGGGGACCGGCTCGACCTAGGGGGAAACAGTTGGTCGTGCTATGGTGGCACGAGGTATTGCGGGACATTCGACTAGGCTTGCAACCTACTCTGGAATGGTACACCGTAATACCCGTTGGAAAGTCCTTTATGGTGCAGTCTCACCAACGACCCAGTCCGAATGCATGCTAACGATTGTCTTATGCAGGGGCGGTAAGTATATTATATTTATTATCCTGTATCTTATGCAGGAAAGCTGGATTCGGCCAATGGTAAAGTTAACATGGTTTATTCCATGTTACATTATTGTGATTTACTCTGAATGTTGCCTGTCCCTTATAAGTTCATATCTTTAAAATGCTTGTCATTAATAAAATGTTGGTTTAGCTGAGTGGGCCAACGGGGCTCACCAGTGCATTGTTATAATGTGCTGACCCCTCCTCCACAGGTACTGGAGAAGGCTCAGGCGCACGTCCGAATTAAAGCTTTCTGAACTGCTGTTTCCTTTCAAGTTGTTTTTCCTAAAGACGCACAAAGTATTGCGAAGTTTTCAAAAGATAGCTGCTTATATTCAAAGTACTAAGGGGGCATGATGTATGGAACGAGAAGTTATTTCATGGCAGCCTATCAGTTGTACTTCTTTTCATGAATCAATGTAGCCGAAATGGCATTTCAAATATTATCGAGAAAAGTTGTATTCTGACTACAATTATGAATAAAATGAGTATTTCTTCTTCCTATATTGTGTTTCCAATGTTTCCGCAACTGTGGCTTAAAATTTCAAATGTTTCAAATGATATGAATGTGCATGTTCTAGCCTTGTACAAGTGCAACTCCAGACTTGTACGGCATCACGCCTTAGCGAGGACGATCGATTCGGCGTGAATCGAAGCAAAGCGAGCGATTCCCCGAATCGGGGCGTGACAAGTTGGTATCAGAGCACGGTTTAGAATCCTCGGATTCAAACATATTTTCAAAAAGGAAGTCTTGATGCAAATTTTCTCGATTGATGGTGTCGATAGCGCTGGCATGAAATAATGTTCCATACAATAAGCCCATAAATATTTTATGAGTGCTAATGGAATTATTTCTTTGTTGTAGAATGACTAAGGGTGATAGCTCAAAGACGACTTCATCGTCGGACCCGATTGAGAAACTGATTAAGCAGATGGAGGCTCAGAGGAAGCAGAGCGAAGCTCAACATCGCGCGCTTCAGGAGCAGCTTCAGTATCAGTTTCAGGAGCAGCTGGATGCTCAACAAAAGCAAGTTGATAGTGTGACTCAGATTGTCACCCAGTTGACGGCCGATTCTAATGTTTCTGCAAAGGCCGCAACAACCGAGACCGTGGAAGTGCCGGCAGAGAAATCTGAGACGCCGACACGGAAGAGACCGAGCTTCAAGTTCTCTGAATTTAAGAGTTGCGACCCGTCTGATTTTAATAGAAAAGAGGAGCCAGATGAGGTGATGGGCTTCTTGAACACACTGGAGGGCTATTTCCGGATGTTAGAGATTCAGGGCAGTAAGAGAGTGGAGTGTGCTGCTGTACAACTTCGCCTCAAGGCCCAGGAATGGTGGATTTTGCAGAGACAGGCACTTTGCGGAAATAATCAGGATATAAAGATGTCTTGGGAGGCCTTCAAACAGGCTTTTATTACTCAATTCATTCCACCCGCTGTCCGACAACAAAAAGAGAATGAGTTCATTGCACTTCGACAAGGCAGTATGTCAGTGCATGACTACGAGACAGAGTTTTTGAAGAGAGTCGCATTCGCTGGGTACATGGTACCGAATGACGATGCCAAGCGAGGAAGATTTGTGCAAGGCCTGAATGAGGGCCTGGAGCGGGATGTTCTAAGTCGAAAGTGTACGTCTTACAGAGAGGCGTATGAAACTGCGCTCGAGATGGAGCGATTTCACCTGTCCGCTAGTCGCAAAACAATACAGAACAACCAGGATAGCAACCATAAACGACCCTTGGCTGCAGAGAGGAATGACGTTCCTAAACGTCACAACACTGGCGAGAATAGAGGTGAATATCAAGGACCGCGATGCTTCAAGTGCAACCGGTATGGGCATCGGCAAGCAGAATGTCGAGCCGGATGCTTCAATTGTGGCGGCATGGGCCACAGGGCATCTGAATGCAGAAAGGGAAGGAATCAGAATCCCCCACGGGATCAGCACTATAATCATCGTGGACCGAATAACAATCAGTATCGGGGGAACAACAATCAAAATCGTGGCCAGGCGCCACCAGCCTTGCCAGCTCCAACTGGAAATGCACCGAATCAACAAGGTGGCCAAGCAAGGGTTTATGCCTTGACTCAGGCAGAGGCCCAGACCTCAGAGAATGTTATAACAGGTATGTTGCTGTACAAAGGCATACCTGCAAGAGTACTTTTTGATTCTGGTGCTACTCATTGCTTTATCTCTTCTGATTTTGCAACGGAAAATAAAATTTGTATGACTCAATTAAAGACAGCTTTGTGTGTTAGTACTCCTTCGGGAGTAGATATGCCTGCAACTTTGATTTGCAGGGACGGCTACATCAAGATTGGAGGCAAAACTTTATCTTTGGACGCAATTGTACTCGACATCAAAGAGTACGATATCATATTGGAAATGGACTGGCTCAGCGCCTGTCATGCAACGATCGACTGTACGGATAAGAGAGTTGTGTTTCGTCTACCTGGAGAAACAGAGTTTTCTTACTCGTGCGGCTCGGCGTTCCAAGGACCTATGGTCATATCGGCAGTTACAGCAAGGCACATGCTGTACTCAGGGTGTGAAGGCTTTCTCGCTTCTGTCCAAGACACTCGAATGAAGAGTGTAGGCTCGAATCAGACTGAAATTGTGGCAGAGTTCCCCGATGTGTTTCCGGACGAAATACCTGGAATGCCGCCGGATAGAGAAATTGAATTCACAATTGATACATTTCCGAATACTCGTCCGATATCTAAGGCGCCATACAGGATGGCACCGGCAGAATTAAAGGAACTAAAGGTGCAGCTACAAGAACTACTAGACCGGGGATACATTCGCCCAAGTGTATCTCCATGGGGAGCTCCAGTGCTATTTGTGAAGAAGAAAGATGGGACGATGCGGCTGTGCATCGACTACAGAGAATTGAATAAAGCAACCATCCGTAACAAGTATCCCTGCCAAGAATAGATGATCTATTCGATCAGCTACAAGGGGCGACCGTGTTTTCAAAAATCGATCTTCGTTCAGGATACCATCAGTTGAAGATCAGACCCGAAGATGTTCCTAAGTCAGCATTCCGTACGAGATACGGACACTATGAGTTTTTAGTCATGCCATTCGGCTTGACTAATGCTCCAGCAGCCTTTATGGATTTAATGAATAGAGTGTTTCGACCGTTCTTAGATAAGTTCGTTGTCGTATTCTTCGATGACATCTTGATCTACTCAAAAGACAGGGAGACTCATGTCGAACACTTGAGGGAAGTACTTCAGACGCTGAGGGACAACCAGCTCTATGCAAAGCTGAGTAAGTGCGAGTTTTGGATGAACAGCGTGTCGTTCCTAGGACATGTTATTTCGGCAGAAGGTGTTGCCGTCGACCCAAAGAAGATTGAGGCAGTTGTGGACTGGAAGCAGCCTGCATCAGCTAGTGAAATACGGAGTTTCCTTGGTTTAGCCGGGTACTACCGTAGATTTGTGAAAGACTTCTCGAGAATCGCCTCGCCTTTGACTCGCCTGACTCAGAAGGGAGTCGTATTTAAGTGGACGGACGACTGTGAGAGTAGCTTTCAAGAACTCAAGCAGCGGCTTGTCACGGCCCCAATTTTAGCACTTCCGGAAGGCTCTGAAGGATTTCAGATCTACAGTGACGTGTCGGGACTTGGGTTAGGATGTGTTCTCATGCAACATGGAAAGACAATATCTTATGCTTCAAGACAACTCAAACAGCATGAGAAGAATTACCCGACACATGATTTGGAACTGGCGGCGATTGTGTTCGCGTTAAAATTGTGGCGACACTATCTCTATGGTGTGTCCTGCGAGATCTTCACGGATCACAAAAGTCTGAAATACATATTCACACAAAAGGAATTGAATTTAAGGCAGCGGCGTTGGTTAGAATTGATCAAAGATTATGACTTGACAATCTCTTACACGCCGGGTAAAGGGAACGTGGTAGCTGATGCCTTGAGTCGAAAATTTGTTGGATCCCTAACAATAGCAAAAGAGGTACTACGGGATCTTGAAGAGATGGGCATCGAGTTCAGAATTCGTCCACAGAATGTGCAGTTGGCTCAGTTGCAACTTGAGCCGAGTCTCCAGGGAAGGATTAGGATTGCTCAGAAGGATGACCCATTTCTGCAGAAGATACGCGAGTTGATTCTAGCAGGAAAGGCGTCGGACTTTACCGTTGAAGATGACACCATTCGTGTCAAGGGAAGATTGTGCGTCCCTAAGGATGAGGATATCAGGAAGGAAATACTGACCGAGGCTCATTTCGCGAAGTACTCCTTGCATCCGGGAAGCACGAAAATGTATAAAGATTTGCGCACCACATTTTGGTGGCATGGCATGAAGAAGGATGTGGCTCTTTTTGTGTCACAATGCATGGATTGTCAGCGTATAAAGGCCGAGCATTAACGGCCAGGCGGAGAACTACAAAATTTGGCTATTCTACTGTGGAAGTGGGATAATATCTGTATGGATTTTATAGTCGGCTTGCCAAGAACTCAGAAGGGAAATGATGCGATTTGGGTTATCGTGGATAGATTAACCAAGTCGGCACATTTCATTCCAATAAAAGTTACATGGGGAGTAGAACGGTTGGCTCAGATTTACATAAATGAAATTGTTCGATTACATGGGGTGCCCGCTTCTATAGTATCGGATAGAGACGGAAGATTCTTGTCGCGATTTTGGATAAGTCTGCACTCGTCTATGGGCACAAAGTTAAACTTCGGTACGGCTTACCATCCGCAGACTGATGGTCAGACAAAGAGAGTAAACCAGATTCTTGAAGATATGTTGAGATTGTGCGTGCTCGATTCGAAGACAAATTGGGACACACATCTCGCATTAGCAGAATTTGCCTATAACAACAGTTATCAGGCAAGTATTCAAATGGCCCCGTACGAAGCCTTATATGGACGGAAATGTCGGTCACCGATATGCTGGGATGAAGTCGGTGAACGGCAAGTGCTCGGACCAGAACTTATGGAACAGGCCGTCGAGAGGGTTCGCTTAATTCGAGAAAGACTTAGAGTTGCTCAAAGTCGACAGAAGAGTTATGCAGACGTACATCGACGACCTTTGGAATTCACAGCAGGCGACCATGTCTTCTTGAAGGTCACACCCATGCGAGGTGTGATGCGGTTTGGGATGAAAGGAAAGCTAAGCCCGAGATTCGTCGGACCATTCGAGATTTTGGAGAAGGTAGCCTCAGTGGCTTATCGACTTGCACTACCTCCGGCCTTGGCTGATGTGCACGATATCTTCCATGTATCTCAACTGCGGAAGTATGTGCATGATCCAAGCCATGTAGTGAATTTCGATCAGCTACAGCTGAGCGCTGATCTATCCTACACTGAAGAGCCTGTCCAGATTTTGGGCAGGAAAGAGAAAGTTTTGCGGAATCGGACAGTATCCCTGGTCAACGTGCTGTGGCGGAACCATGCTGTAGAGGAGTCGACATGGGAATTAGAGGAAGAGATGCGGGTGAAATACCCATCGCTGTTTGATAATTTTGAGGTAGGACTTTTGCTTTAAGTTTCGAGGACGAAACTTTTTCTTAGTGGTATATTATGTAGTGTCCCGCTCCTAGCGGTTCACTATGTAAGGCTTGTGGCTTGGCTAACTCGGTCGGAACCGAGTATTGGGGAAACTTACCGTCGACACCGAATCGATCACGGACAAGTGCATAAGAACCTTTCCAACTAATGGATTGGTTTCTCTTGAAATGCGTCCAAGAGTTTTCTCTGGATGTTTTGCTGCTGGTTTTGCTGCTTGGTTTTGATGGATGCTTTTCTGAATGATTTTCGATGATTTGATTCTTGTCCGTTTTCATCGATTTGTATAGCATTCATTCTTGAGAATTCTGAGAGAAGAGAACACAACGAGATGGATTATTAACCAAACTTTTGGTGCCAATGCAGACTGACGCGTGACGGAAGGCTAAGCGTGCAAGTGTTCCTCTCTCTCTCGGCGATTCTCTAATTTGGTGAGTGTGGATCTCTGTGGTGGTATTGTCCCTCTCGCTATTCCTTCATGCCAACTAAATAATTGTCTTGCAACATCCGTTGATCGATATCAGTTGCTAATGCCACAAGTCAATACCACTAAGAAGCTAGAGATTGAACATTGAACATTGAATTGAATGCTAGTCCATAGAACATTGAAAGAATTGATTATACTGTTAACAACATTGAGAATTATGCTTGTCCCTTGAACATTGAAATGTGGGAAATGAATTGATGCCTGAGATGTTGAATATGAGAATGCTGCGTATCTAATGTTGGCTTATTAATACCATGCAATTGTGTACTGTTGAGTCGGTTATGCATTCGTGTGGTCATGGACGTCTTTGTGCACAAGGTTTGAGTAGTTTCCTCGGGACGGTACTTGGGGCACCGAGGACCGGCTCGACCTAGGGGGAAACAGTTGGTCGTGCTATGGTGGCACGAGGTATTGCGGGACATTCGACTAGGCTTGCAACCTACTCTGGAATGGTACACCGTAATACCCGTTGGAAAGTCCTTTATGGTGCAGTCTCACCAACGACCCAGTCCGAATGCATGCTAACGATTGTCTTATGCAGGGGCGGTAAGTATATTATATTTATTATCCTGTATCTTATGTAGGAAAGCTAGATTCGGCCAATGGTATAGTAAACATGGTTTATTCCATGTTACATTATTGTGATTTACTCTGAATGTTGCCTGTCCCTTATAAGTTCATATCTTTAAAATGCTTGTCATTAATAAAATGTTGGTTTAGCTGAGTGGGCCAACGGGGCTCACCAGTGCATTGTTATAATGTGCTGACCCCTCCTCCACAGGTACTGGAGAAGGCTCAGGCGCACGTCCGAATTAAAGCTTTCTGAACTGCTGTTTCCTTTCAAGTTGTTTTTCCTAAAGACGCACAAAGTATTGCGGAGTTTTCAAAAGATAGCTGCTTATATTCAAAGTACTAAGGGGGCATGATGTATGGAACGAGAAGTTATTTCATGGCAGCCTATCAGTTGTACTTCTTTTCATGAATCAATGTAGCCGAAATGGCATTTCAAATATTATCGAGAAAAGTTGTATTCTGACTACAATTATGAATAAAATGAGTATTTCTTCTTCCTATATTGTGTTTCCAATGTTTCCGCAACTGTGGCTTAAAATTTCAAATGTTTCAAATGATATGAATGTGCATGTTCTAGCCTTGTACAAGTGCAACTCCAGACTTGTACGGCATCACGCCTTAGCGAGGACGATCGATTCGGCGTGAATCGAAGCAAAGCGAGCGATTCCCCGAATCGGGGCGTGACAGTTTTGACAGGAGTACTTTGTCCATGTCCTCGAACACAGGACACACGACATGGGAATAGGAAATTAGGGTTAGGGTTATGGAATTGGGGATCGAGAATTGGGGTTGTGTCCTGTGCGACACAGTATGCAAGAAAGGATCGTATCTGTGGTGTCGGATACGAGGGACGAATGTATATGCAATAGAAAAATAATGGAATGACATGGACACGGACACGATGCACGATAATGCTTGTATATGGTAATTGTGGTGGTCTAGAATTTGTGGGTTAAGGAAAAATAGAGGAGCCTCCCTATATATAGGAGATGGGGTTCCCTAATTAGGGAAGAAATAAAATTTGGAATAATCTTTCCAAAGATTTAAATCCCATGATTTAGATTGATCAAATCTAAATCCTATAATTGCTAACAATAAATTAAATAATATCTATTATCTAATATTTCCAATAATATAAAAATAGATTTATAAATTCAAAACTAAAAATAATTAATAAATTTAAAAATACATTTTTTATAAAAAGAAATTATATTACAAATCTCTTAGTCAATCCAAATATCCTTTATAGATTTAAAAAATAAATTTATTTTCTAAAAATATTTAAAATAAATAAATAAATAATTTTTGGAAGTAGGCTTAAAAGCTTCAGGCTATTTACGCCTCTATGACAGAAGGACCCTTTCGGTTTTTACCCAAAATAGTTTTAATTAATAAATCTCGGAATATCAAGTTTTAAGTATTTTTATTAATCATAACACATTATGACTCTGAAAATTCAAGTATGCCTAATTCTCGACGAAGATAATTGAATCGATAGTTAGTGGTTTTGTGAAAATATATGCTAGTTGATGATCTGTGTCAATAAATTCTAAGCAAATATTTCCGTGTTATTGGTGATCACGCAAAAAGTGGTGATGTATTTCTATGTGCTTTATGCGTGAGTGATATACTGGGTTCTTAGTTAACTTGATAGTGCTCGTATTGTCAAAGTAAATGGGAATTTTAGTGAAGTGTAAATTATAGTCTTCTAGGGTTTGCTTCATCCACAAAATCTGAACACAACAACGTCCTACGACGATATACTCAGTCTCAACTGTTGATAATGCTACAGAGTTTTACTTCTTGCTAAACCAAGATACTAAAGCTTTTCCTAGGAAATGACACGTACCGCTGGTACTTTTACGATCTACTTTACATCCAGCAAAATCAGCAACTAAGTAACCGATTAGGTCAAAAGATGTGGTTTTGGGATACCATAAGCCGACTGTATAAGTTCCTTTAAGGTATCAGAAGATGCGCTTAATGGCACATAGGTGTGAGTCCTTAGGATTAGCTTGATATCATGCACAAATGCAAACATTAAATATGATATCAAGACGACTAGCAGTTAAGTAAAGTAAACTACCAATCATACCTCGATACTTACGCTGGTCGACTGGTTTGCCACTTTCATCAATGTCAAGTCTTGTTGATATAGCCATTGGCTTGCCGATAGGCTTTACGTTGTCGAAGTCATACTTTTTCAGTAAATCCTTCGTGTACTTGACTTGATTGATGAATCTTCACTATAAGTGATGTTTGATCTGAAGTCCTATGAAGTAGTTGAGCTCTTCCATCAAACTTATTTCAAATTCACTCTACATATACTTAGCAAAATCTTGATAGAGTTTTTCGTTAGTAGAACCAAAAATAATGTTATCAGCATAAATTTGCACAAATAAAATACTATCAACTGGAGATTTGATAAACAAGGTTGTATCAACTCTTCCTTTTGAAAAACCATTTTTAAGTAGGAATGCACTGAGGCGTTCATACCAAGCACGAGGTACTTGTTTGAGTCTATAGACTGCTTTTCTAAGCTTGAAAACGTGATCAGATTTTTAAAAATCTTCAAAACGAGGGGGTTGTTTTACAAAAACTTCTTCCTTCAAAAATGTACTTTTTACGTCCATTTGAAGAAGTTTAAATTTATGAAAACATGCAAATACACAAAATATGAGAATAGTTTCTAGTCTAGCAACAAAAGCATATGTCTTGTCATAATCAATCCCTTCTTGATTATAACCGTATACAACTAGACGTAATTTGTTGCGTAGAGCGTGTCCATCCTCACTCAGTTTATTTCAGAACACCCATTTGGTACCAATTATCGATTGACCAATAGGTTTAGGAACAAGTTCCCAAACTTGGTTTCTCTTAAATTGACCTCTTGCATGGCATCAATCTAAAACTCATCAGAAAAAGCATCTGCTACTATCTAAGGTTCTACTTGAGAAATAATTGCTACATTTGCTGCTATATCTCTAGTAGAAGAACGTATACTTACGCCTTTGGATACATCACCTATTACGAGTGTCTCTGGATGGTCTGGCATGAATTTCATCCTCTTCGATAGACTTTCCAAATAGCTCTCGTTAGTAGCAGCATCTTCGAATGTCTTGGATTTGTTTTGTACATCCTTATTGTCATTGTCGCTAGATCTCTGACTATTGAGCTCATCAAAAGTAACATTAACAGATTCTTCAACAATCATAGATATTTTATTAAAAAATTATATCCCTTACTCTTGGCAATATACCCGAGAAATATTCCTTCGTTTGCCTTCAACTCGAACTTACCTATGTTATCCTTGGTGTTCAGGATACAACAGCGACAACCAAAAACCTTAGAAATATTTGGAATCCTTCTAAACCATAATTCATAAGGGATTTTCTTCGAGATAGGTCAAATTAATACCTTATTTAAAATATGACAGGCTGTACTAACAGCTTTTGCCCAAAACTATTTAGGAAGATTATGCTGATTCAGCATGAATCTAGCCATATCGCTTAGAGTACGATTCTTTCGCTCCATATTACCATTCTATTGAGGAGTTCAGGGACGACAAAACTTGTGTTAATATCCACTATAACCACAAAACTTTTTAAAATCAGTATTTACGAATTTGCCACCATGATCACTTCAGATTCGATTAATCATGAAGCCCTTTTCGTTTTGAACCTTTTTGTAAAATATTTGAAATTCAAAAATGGCATCACTTTTGTTTGATAAAAAGAAAACCTAAGTATATCTAGAGGAATCATTGACAATAACAAAAGTGTAGAGTTTACCGCCAAGACCGACGATACTACTAGGACCAAATAAATCTATATAAATTAACTACAAAGGTCTCGAAGTACTTATAACATTGATGGATTTAAAGGATGACGTAGTTGCTTTGTTTTTTTTATAGTCTGCACATACCATATCTTTCTTGAATGTAATTTCTGGGAGTCTTTTTACCAGCTTTTTAGTGCATAGCCTTGAGATAGTGTCCATATTTGCATGTCCTAGCCTCATGTGCCATAGCTAGCTTTCATCCTGATTGGCTTCTAGGCACTTTCATGTATTGTTAGATCATTCTAGAAAGAAATTATAGATATTATCTCCCCTGATCCTTTCATATACGGGATTCCCGGTAGACATTTCATAGATAGAATATTTGTCTTTCACAAAGTTGATACCATAATCATTATCTGCCAAGTGACTTATGCTCATTTCTACTCCATGACTAGACAAACATCTTTTATTTTTGGATAGGGAGATATACCAACAGTGCTGTCATGATCTGCTACCCAAATTATTGGGCCGGGCCGAGTCATGTCCAGCCTACGCTTGAAATAAAGCATAGTTAGTTGTTCTAAAGATAACAAGATAAGACTAAAATGTGCTAACAGTTCTATATGTAATAAAGAGTCATAAATGTCCCAAACACAAAAGATGTCTCGTATATCAATAAGATCCAAGTACAAGTCCAAAATTTAAAGCTGGATACAGGTCCAGTCACAAAATACATAGTCTAACAATATGACTACTCTCGGAACTCCGAGCAACTACGCAAACTAGACGAGTTTCCCCGCAGGTACATCCTCGTAAGATAAAGTCTGGTCCTCAGCAGCAACTCCATAATAGGAATCACAAAGCAACTCCTCCTCAGTAAGTATACCTACAATATTATCCTGTCAGGATGGGAGCAAGTACTGAATCGAACAAACATATAATACTGATCATGTGATGGAAAGAGATAAAATGACAAATCTTGTTTCATTCCAATTTTAGATATATTTCATCATGGCAATAATTATTTGTTTTAAAGTTTAAAACTGTAGTAGGTGAGTGATTAGTCAATAGGTAATCAGGATGTACAGTGGTACATATCAATTTTCTGAAGTGTACATACGTACCCTTTTATGGAGCTGGGGATTCCCAGGACCCTTCATTCGGTGTGCGTATTGATCGATAGAACGTTAAACAGATCTAATACGTGTTCTAACCCTTCATAGGCAGAAACTAGGGTTCACGAATTATACCTACGGCGGAAAGAAGACAAGTAATTCCTGGAAATCTCGAGCGGACGACCCCAAGATCTTCTGTACGTATTCCTTCCTCGAGTTGGACGTCGTGTGGGCGACGGTCTCTCAACCTTTTTTTCTCCTTGGTAGCCCTCTCTTTCTCTTCTTACGTGAATCACGAATTTAGAGAAAATTTTAGATTTCTGATCAGTAATCTGGCGGCCAGAAAATAGAGGATATATATAGGCTACGGCAGGGACCATGAGAAGAAATTAGGGTTAGGCCTCCTAACTGATCTGGATATCCCGTGTTCAGCCCGAACACACAATCCAGGCCCATTAACAATAGCTCGGTCCACTAATGAGCTATTGTTGCACTACCTCCCTAATCCCAAATTATGTTTGTGGGCTCCTTTTATTATATGCTCGTTTGGCTCCCCATGTTAAGATATCGTATGTCCGTCGATCAAATTAAGTTACTGACAACTATATTGATTCGACATCTTTTATCCTTAAGTAGTACCGCTCAACTTTATTTGTCATGTCGGATATAATCCACCTGCAGGATTTACATGACAATCCTTATGAGCTCCTTAAGAGGACATCATCAACCCGATGTATCGGGACATAGATTCCATTTATAATCAACAGTCCATCATACATACAATGTTATTACCCAATTCATAGAGGTTGTTGATCCATAATGAATCTCACTCTTTTATGAGTCAAAGTAATAAACACTGCATATACATGTCCGTTATTATATCCGGATTAAGAGCACAAGCATCCATAATAACAGAGGTGTTTGTTCTCTTATGTAGTCAGTACAAAGAGAACAACCTCAAGTGGTCATGTTCAATACACACAAAGTGTACTAGTGTAAAGCTATAGTCAAGATAGACTAATACCATATTACACTACAACCTTTCCAATAGATTGTCCAAGTCCATCTAGGTTGTGAACTATTTATATACTCCATAGGAAACTGATAATATGATCTTCTGTGTGACACCACACACCATATTATCTATAATATAGAATATCAGACATTTGCATTAACACTTGCAACAAACACAATATGCAAACATTTGCCCATATGATTCTCATTCAAAATTTAAAGAAATAAGGTTACTACAAAAGTGATGCTTTTAGTATATAACCCTAACACCCTTAACGGCATCGGTGTATGTCCATACACAAATGCGGGATCAGACATACGACAAAGTTACATATAGAATGTAACAGTGCTCGGTAAATACATACGGAGAAGGGGGTCATGATCACGTACACTACTAACAGTTTCTCCTTAACCCGTTGTTTAAACATGTGAGAGATATGAAGACTTTCCTAAGCATGGTAGAGACTAAAAGTAATACAACATGTGAAAATTTAACTTGCTACCCCAAGGATCAGCATTTAACATGGTTGAAAAATCACAATTTATTGTTATAGCAGTATGTAAAGTTTGTAGAGGTACTTGCCTTTAGCAAAGCAAAGCAGTAATAGAAATGCTATAGATGCCTGGTGACTCGTCACTGTAGAAATAATACATAAACTTAGTTTTTATACTAAGTTAAACACGAAGACACTAGTTGTGTGATACGACTTTCTGACCGGACACCTAGCCAAATGATGACTTTAGCATAAGAGACCAATGTGGGGTGACACAATACTTAAACTAACATTCTAGGGTCTATACACTAGTGCGGGATGAGGTTCAATACGACTATAACTCAAAATAACACAAAATATTGCAAGTCGTAACCATTTAATAAATAAATCAAACTATACACTGTGTTCCAACAATTTTTGAGATAGACAAAAAAGCTTAACTTTACATAAAATAAAGTACCATAATGATTCTTGTTAATTATAGAAATTTATACTAATTTTTCTGGAAATTATAAACCCTCATAGATATTTATTAAAAATCAGCAAACATATAAATCCTGAAAATAAGTTCTGTTTTTCTATTTTTATAAAATGCCAAACTACTTATTAAATGCTAGAAAAATAATAATAAATTAGCTAAATTAACATAGTATTTAAATACTATTTTTTCCAGATTTTTACAGCATTTAAATATATATAGAAATTCAAAAACAGCAAGTAACAATTTCTAAAAAATAATTAATTAATTATTTACTATTTTGTGCATGTATTCGAAATTGAACCGAAGTCTAGATACAAGACCCAAAGCCATGAATCAAGTCCAATATGACTTGTACAGACTCTGAATGTATTAGACACAATTGGGCCCAAAAACCCATGCTAGGTTTGGACATCAATTGGCCATAATCTATAAAATACAGGAATTTAAATACAAATAATACATTTTAAAGTGGTAAAATATACAAATCATAAAATTACCTAATAAAATAAATTGTGAATCTATACACAACAATATTTTGTACAAAGTAGAATTTGAAATACATATATAAATATATAACAACAATATATATATATATATATATATATATATATATATATATATATATATATATATATATATATATATATATATATATATATATATATATATATATATATATATATACATATATATATATATATATATATAATTACCTAATAAAATAAATTGTGAATCTATACACAACAATATTTTGTACAAAGTAGAATTTGAAATACATATATAAATATATAACAACAATATTTATATATATATATATATATATATATATATATATATATATATATATATATATATATATATATATATATATATATATATATATATATATATATATATATATATATATATATATATATATATATATATATATATATATATATATATATATATATATATATATATATATATATATATATGTATATTCTTTATATATATATATATATATATATATATATATATATATATATATATATATATATATATATATTCTTTATATATATATTTTTTTTTTTATATATATATATATATATATAATGGATATATATATACATATAATAAATATACATATATATATACATTATATATATATATATATATAAAGAATATATATATATATATATATATAAAGAATATACATATATATATATATATATATATATATATATAAGAATATATATATATATATATATATATATATATATATATATATATATATATATATATATATATGTATATATATATATATGTATATATATATATGTATATATATATATAAATACAGTATATATATATATATAATAAAATAAACAAACAAAACATAACCAAAAAGAAAGGAAAGGGGGGCTCAAACTCGGCCAGGGGCAGGGGGCTTTTAAGCGCGCTCGGGCTGGCCAGGGGGTCAGGTCGAGTCAGTTGGTAGGGTTAGGTTTTAGTTAGTTATATTATGGTTTTAGGTTAACGGGTTGTAAACCCGATAGCATATTCTTCGTGTCCTGACAGTTAAGGACACGAAGAACGGTCAAGTCCAAGTGTCCGGGTTGTGCACGACAAGCACGACTCGAACTAGACGTGTCTAGACTTACCATGAGACTCGACGAGACTCGACGAGTCACATATGTGAATACGAGTCGTATCGGAGAAGGAAAAGTGAGGGTGACATGTACGTGTCCGACTTCGGGTCGAAGAACGGGGTTGCTGTAGGACGGAGGAGTTGTCGTGGTCGACGACGAAGGGCGGCGCTGAGTTCGTCTCGGCGAGGCGAACAAGGTGGCGGTGGTTGGGGGCGTCGAAGTGGTCTGTAGGCGTCGGGCTGGGTAGGGGGTGATCTCCGGCGAGGCTGGTCGGGGAAGACGAAGTGAAGGCAGTGGCTAGGGCGGCGCTGGTGGTCATAGGGAGTCTAGGGTTAGGGTTTTGGGGTCGGGGGTGTATTTATAGGGAAGTAGGGCGGTCGAAAAGTCAGGTTTTGACCGAAAAATTAGGGATTAGGGTTAGGGTTACGGCGAGGGTTGGTCGGAGACGACGACAGCACGGCGGTCGTCGGGGGTGGTTAGGGTTAGGTTTTGCAGAAACTCTCCCCCCCAAGATTGTTAATTACAAATAGGCCCACCGCCTTGTATAAATGCAAATGCCAAATTGCAAAAACACTCCCGCTGTTGCTCTGTGCAAAAATTAATTTGCACAGACAATTCGAATATTGCAAAGACTATTAAAACAATTAAAATAATTGCATAATGATATTAAAACAATTCAATTAATTACAAAATGATATATTTGATTTAAAAATTATATAAAAATTCAAGAAAAATTCCTAATAATTATGATAATTTATTTTAAAGATATAAATGCTATTTAAAATTATTAAAAATATTATTTTAAAAACTAGGGGCTTACAAATATCCCCTCCTTGAAAAATTTTGTCCTCAAAATTCACAAGGATAGAAGACTCTAAAAATATTCTAATATAACAAGCAATGCAAAGAATGACTAAGGCTATTATTATGACTAACCTCTAAGGTATCAAGCGGGAACGGGTGGTTCCCTCGCAGCTGTTGGGTCGAACAAGTAAGGATATCTCTCCCTCATGTCCGACTCCCTCTCCCAAGTAGATTCACCCGGAGAGTGACGGCTCCAAGCTACTCGTACTAAGGGTATAACTTTGTTCCTCAGCCTCTTCTCCCTCCTGTCCAATATCTCCACTGGCTGCTCAGTGACTGCAAGGCTCGGTCCGATCTCCAACTCTGAATGGTCTAGCACATGGCTGGGGTCCGGAACATATCTCCTCAGCTGAGACACATGAAAGATATCGTAAACTCCTGCTAGGTTGGGTGGAAGTGCAACCCTGTAAGCTACCTCTCCGATCCTGCCAAGTATCTCGAACGGCCCGATGTATCTGGGGCTCAACTTGTCTCCTCGTCCGAACCGGATCGTCCCTCTAGTAGGTGATATGTTCACTAGCACCATATCTCCGTCAGGGAACTCCATCGGTCTGCGACTAGCATTGGTCCAGTGTTTCTGCCTGTCCTGAGCGACTCTGAGCCTGTCTCTGATCATCCCGACCTTCTCTGCTGCATCCGTGATCATCTCTGGCCCAAGCATAACTCTGTCCCCAACATCATCCCAAAAGAGCGGTGTACGGCATCGTCGTCCATATAGTGCCTCGAAAGGAGACATACCGATGCTTGCTTGGTAGCTGTTGTTGTATGAAAACTCTACCAAGTGCAGATGGCTCTCCCATGATCCGCCAAAGTCTAGCACACAAGTCCTCAGCATGTCCTCCAGCGTCTGTATCGTCCTCTCGGACTGCCCATCTATCTGCGGGTGGTATGCTGTACTGAACTTGAGCCGACTGCCCAACTCTTCCTGCAAGCTCCTCTAGTAATGGGACGTGAATCTGCTATCTCGGTCCGACACGATGCTCACTGGTACTCCGTACAAATGAACTATCTGCTGCATGTACAGCTCCACCAACTTCTCGGTGGAAAGCCCCACCTTAAAGGGTATGAAGTGCGCACACTTCGTGAGCCGGTCCACGATGACCCAAATGACATCCTTTCCTCCTTGGGAACGAGGAAGCCCTGAGACAAAGTCTATTATAATGTGTTCCCACTTCCACTCGGGAATGGGTAATGGCTGCAATAGACCAGCTGGCCTCTGGCGCTCTGCCTTGACCTACTGGCAAACTAGGTATCTCGAAATGAAACGTAATACATCCCTCTTCATCCCGTGCCACCAAAGATGTTTCCGCAAGTCATGGTACATCTTGTTGGCACCAGGGTGAATAGAATATCGAGATCGGTGCGCCTCCTGCAAGACAGCCTCTATCAGCTCTTCCTTCGGTACGCATAACCGGCTGCCATGCCTCAAGGATCCATCCTCTGCTACGGTGAAGTCATCCAGCAATCTAGCTAAAGCCTGGGCTCGAAGTCTGCGAAGACTCTCATCTGTAGACTGGGCCTCCTTGTTCTGTTCCATGAAACCTGACTGAATGTCAAGCGCCATCATCTGTATCACTGATCCTGGCCAAACTATCTCGATACCGAGCTTCTCTAGATCTTCCCGTAAATACTGATCTATCATCAGATACCATGCCATCGGTTGCCTGCTCAGCGCATCCGCCACCATATTTGCCTTCCCAGGGTGATACTGTAAATCGATGTCGAAGTCCTTCATCAACTCCAACCATCGTCTTTACCTCATGTTCAGCTCTTTCTGCGTGAACACATACTTCAAGCTCTTGTGGTCAGTAAAGATTTCCACACGCTCTCCGTATAAGTAGTGTTTCCACAACTTGAGTGCAAAGATCACCGCAGCTAACTCTAGGTTATGGGTTGGATATTTCCGCTCATGAGTCCGTAATTGCCTAGATGCATAAGCAATCACTTTCCCACGTTGCTGTAGGACACATCCTAGCCCCTTTTCCGAAGCATCGTTGTATATGGCGAAACCTCCAGATCCTGAAGGTAATGTCAGAACTGGAGCGGTCGTCAGCCTCCTCTTCAGCTCCTCAAATGCTGCCTGGCAGTCCTCTGACCAGATGTACTCTGCGTCCTTCCACGTCAGTTTCGTCATGGATTCAACTATCCTAGCAAAGTCCTGGACGAACTTCCTATAATAGCCGGCTAAACCCAGAAAGCTTATGATCTCTGAAACTGACGTCGGAGCCTTCCACGTCTCAACGGCAGCAATCTTCCTGGGATCCACCGAGATCCCCTCTCCAGTAACTACATGACCGAGAAACTCCACTCGGTCCAAAAAGAACTCGCACTTCGACAATTTGGCATACAACCTCTCCTGTCTCAGAATTCCTAAAATTGTCCGTAAGTGCTCTGCGTGCTCCTCCAGCGTTTTCGAGTATATCAGGATGTCATCGATAAATACTACGACGAACTTATCCAGATACTGGTGAAATGTCTTATTCATCAAGTTCATAAAGACAGCTGGCACATTTGTGAGACCAAATAGCATCACCAAAAACTCGTACTGTCCGTACTTCGTGGTGAATGCCGTCTTCTAGATGTCTGCAGACCTGACTTTCACCTGGTGGTAACCGGATCTCAAATCTATCCTGGAAAACCCCTTCGCCCCACTCAATCGGTCGAACAAATCATCTATCCTGGGCAGAGGATATTTGTTCTTAATGGTGATGGTATTCAATGCCCGGTAGTCAATACACAACCGAACTGTACCATCCTTCTTCGGCACAAAAAGTACTGGCGCTCCCCATGGAGAAGCACTAGATCGAATGAAACCCTTTTTCAACAGGTCATCAATCTGCTCCTTCATCTCTACGGCCTCCTTGGGGTTCACTCTATAGCAAGCCCTGTCACGACCCGCACCCACTGTGAGGGTACGAGCACGTAACAACGTCCAGCCTACGCCGTAGTGTCGACGGTAGAACGCTGTCCTAGGTTACTATCTAATCAACAACTCACGCAATTATATAATGTACTTATCAAAACTCAACTCCGAACGGAAGACAAGTATAGATATAATGAATCTCAATCACAGTCTAAGAACGATAAGATATCACAGAAGATATAACTAAAGGCTAAATAACAGAAATAAAATCCAACAACTAAAAATATAATCTCAAACAATCTCAACTTATATATACAACTCCAGTTCTAAACATAAAAGCTAAACAACAACTAGCTAATCTCCCAATCACTCCTGAGTGTCGGGGCCAAAGGTAGCTAAGCCATCTCCTCGGTAATATGTAGGGCATGTGTCCTCAGGGCAATCATCTGTAAAATTTACAACAGGTCCAGTCAGGACAGGAACGAGTACAACTCATCAAGAAAACCCAAGTAAATGACAGGGAACTATAAAGCAGTTATAGACAGTTTTATTGATGAATATGACAGTTTATATACAGGTGATGGTATGGAGAACAGATAAGATACAAGGAAAGTAAGTAACTAAAACAAGAGAAGAATGATGGCAATGAAGACTGTAAAATAAATCTAGCTGAACTAAAGTAACATAATGAGTCCAGGCAGTAAATGTAAAACAAGTATAAACTACTATAAATCCAGTACGAGATGAATCTAATACAAGATGAATCCAGTAACAGATGATTCTAGGTAGTGATCAAGAATCCAGGTGAGTCCAGCTAATCTAATAGTGTGTTTTAAAATACCGAGATCGACATGTAAACGGCTGTTGGTAATCAGGCACACCTCTCACTGATCAGGCGAGAGATGGCTATGCTTCCAGTAGATTCCAGTTGGGAGATTCCAGATTTGGGATATATCTACATGTCTTACTCAATATTTCCCCGCCCCGCAATACAAATAAATCCAAATTCGACACGAGAATCGAGATGAGTCCAGCCAAAATATGATGATTCCAGAAATAGATTTTGGAATAATTCCAATGATTCCAGTAATAGAGGCCAGATAATATGGTGAGTGTGTCGCATACATGAATCCAGAAATATCCATACGTGTGGTATTAGAGAATCATATAAAACTAAATAGAACTGAAATACAGTAACTGGCAAATAAATGAGAGAACTATCAGAGAATGTACTCGCCTGATACTCTGAAAAGAGTAGTGTAATGTCAGATGTCTACACCGGAGTCACAGCGTCCTAAATAGAGCAGTACAGGTTATGAAGTGTTCAATATAAGGTAAATAAATGAACTAATACAATCTATATGATTTCTAAGCCAATCTAGGTCAAGTCAACTTTAAGTCAAACATGGTCAACTCTCGGTCAACCTAAGTCAATATCTAGTCAAACTAGGTCAACAACAAGGCTATCTAGGGTCAATTATACTCTAGGCCTATATCTAATATAGGTACAATACATACAAATACATACATTATACCTTACATTCATTATCTAGATACTTCATACATTCATACATCAATGCATTATATTACTATATACATTATGCATTACATTATCCAGGTTTTATGTTATAGGAAACTTGATTTTCAGTTCATCCATATTCATTACAACCATTAAGTTGTATACTTGCATCTCATATTTTACTACATTGTATTATCTAACATGCATACCTATATTGCATTATATATATTACATTCACAATTCACACATATAAATTTATACACTACATGTATTCATATATGCATACTTGCATACATTACATTCATTTTATATATTACATTACGTATATGTAAAATAGGAAGGGGAAATGAGAAAACAGTGAGGAAGTGGGGGACACAACCAACAAAAAAACTGAGAATATTGTCAAGACAAAACCTGACAATAGGTTAGCCCCAAGTACAAAACCTGAAATGAAATCCTAAAGGAAATCTGAGAACAACATAACTGTGTAACAATTAATCATTACCAAAAAAAAACTTAGAACTATTTCATCCCAAAGATGATTTCGAAATCAAAGCTACTAACCCAAAGCCATCAAATCCTTTTCGAATTCATTTCTCATTTGAAAACCCATATAATCACAATATCAAAGAATTGGAAAACATCAACATACATACATATATTCTCAGGAAATGGGAATCAAATCCTATTCTCAATTATCCCAAAACTGGAAACATATGAATGAAACAGTGCAACAGTTTAAATCGAACCCAATTCATGAACACCCAATTAAATGTGTGCAATGGTGTTTCAGGTGTGTGCTCTCAAAAATTTGAAAAGTGTCACCTGTGTGTGTGTACTTGTGCGTGTACTGTCACATGTGGTGTGAGTTCAAAGCAGTGTGTGTGATGAACTGTTCTCAGGAGTGATGAACTGTTCTCAGGATTTTGAAGTTCAAGTGACAGAACATAGGGGGGAAACCTGATTTCGAATTCATACAACATCTCCACTTTAAACTCATATCTACCTATATATGAAATCTTGATATCTGAACCTGAGTTTTTATGAAACCTACATGTGTACAAAAAAAACATTGAGACACACACTCAAGGGTAGCCTCTCAATATTCTAAATACCTGACATTGCATCACAAGAACCTAACATTTCAGTTTTAAAATAACATCAATACATATGTATGTATATCAACCCAAAACCCAAAAAAACCCAATTAGAACTGTCAAAAAACTGGGAAAATAAAATCAGTTAAAACAGTACAAATCAAACATAACTTCGAATCCAACCCCAACCTCAGATTACATATAGACACAGTTAGAATCATCATTTGAATCCCAAACAATTTCATTTAAACTCAGTTTGATTACTAAAAACCTGGAATAACAGTATCAGAGTTCATTGCTCGACACATCTTAACCAAATCCGAATCAACACCCGAATCAAATCAGCAAAAATTAAGTACAGATGTAAGCCACCATGCATACGTGTCTAGGGGTGTCATTTCGTGTCTACATGAGTGGACACGAAGTGTCCAAACAGTGTCTAACCCAAGTGTCAGTGTGTGACTGAACTATGCATAGGCACAGCCTCGTGCACGTGTGTTGAGTCGAAATAGACTCGACACAGTGTGCGAGACACCATGTGCACGTGTACAGTGATAGAGGAGTCATAGGGCTAGGTCATAGGATGCCTGTATCGAGTCGGGGTCGTGTCGTGTCTGGGTTTGAGTCGCGTATCAGAGAGAAATTTTCGTGTGTGCAGTGACAGTGAAAAATTAGTGCAGCCTCGATATCTTCGCGCACAGTCGACGAGGACTCGTGAAATTTCATGGGGGTGATGTCAGTGGGTGCCCGCACGTCCCTATAAATTTTCGTGGTGTCACGTGTCATTTCATGTCCGCAAAGGCACTCGAACAGCAGGACAGCCGTACGGGCCTGTGCGCAGTATCGTGCACGGGTTGCGTGTCCATTTTGGACACAAAAACCAACCTGATTCGTGCTCAGACATATATATATATATATAATCTACATATTAAGAGCTATCCAAATATATAATTTGTTTTGAAAAACATTAACATTCAATCCATTGAGGCATTTCGACAAACACCTACACAACACTACGACACGTGTCCGATACGGACAAAAACGGACACAAAATTCATCCAAATTTCAGGGACACCTAGGGGACTCCTAGATCTAGACCTATATGCAAAGAAAATCGAAATTTAAATCAATTTGAGGAGTTTTACCTATAGGTGCAAAATTACAAGAAAAGCTCCAAATGGAGGGTGTTCCTCTTGATGGCCAAATGCTCCAATTGAGCCCAAAACTGAGATTAACCTCCAGAAATATTAAATATACAAAAATTAGAATCTAATGCAAAAGACTAGGATGAAAAAGGTGATCAAATGAATAAATGGAAATTTTTGGAAGGGGAAAGAATACCTCTCTTTTCTCCAAGTGTTGGAATGATAAAAAGAGGCAAGCCCTAATGAATAAGTGTTTAAGTAGGGTGGGAATCCCTATGTGGCTGTTCATAGGTTCAATAATTAGGGTTAGGGTTCACTAAATGGCCCATGGGCTTAAGTCATGATCAGTTAAATAATTAAGCCATAAGTTATTTCATGAAACCACAAGCCATGACTAAAATTCACTAAACCAAATCTCCTCATTCTAAAAATATTCTCTAATGACTAAAATAGGTTAACTCAAGTTAGACTAGGGTCACCATGGCTAGGGTTAGCTTCTAGGCTAGTCCACTAGGTCTCAACAAGCCAAAGTCAAACTAGAATTCACCAATTCAATAAATTACCAAATAATTCAAATAAGTCAAAATAACCAAATTACCCCTAGACTAAAAATGATAATTAATCATCCTAATGACATGGTTAGGCTCTAGGTCATGCTGTCTCTAGGGTTTCACTAGCAGCACATCAAAATCATAAGTCATGACTTAAACCAGTTTTTAAATAGTTTAAAAATTACTAAAAATTACTAAAAATCATAATGTGAATCAAACATCAATAATTAATAATTATAATTACAAAATTTCAAAATTACCCTCATCTGGAAAACTGGGTGTTATAAGCCCGGGATACTGGTGATGAACCCGGTACTAAATCTATAGTTAACTCCACATCTCTATCAGGCAGAAGTCCTGGAAGATCCCCTGGGAATACATCCATAAACTCTCTAATGATAGGGTGTGGCGGTTCTATCTTTCCAACTGTCGCACAACAGTTCGGCTCTAGGCTGATCTCCGGCCCTGTCCTCATGACACTGAATGGTGCCGTGCCTGGGGGACTGAACAGAATACTACCCTCATGACAGTCTATAGCTGCATGGGCATAGCTAAGCCAGTCCATCCCTAATATGATATCATACCAGGGGAGTGGCATCACAAAGAATCGTCCCCTAAACTCTCTCCCAGCTATAGTAATAGAGCATCTATAGATAGCTCTAATGGGCACTGGTCCGCCTCCCGTCATTACTCTACTCATCTCCTCGGTAGGTATAGCTACTAAGTGGTATTTATGCAAAAACTCTAATGACAGGAAGCTATGTGATGCACCAAAATCAAACAAGCATAGAGCTAGAAAAGTATACAAATAAATATGACCTGTGATGACGTCAGCCAAATAATCGGGCTCCGAAACCTGCTCCGGCTCCGGCTCAAGAGCTAGGCTATAAGCATTCCCCTGGGGTCCCTTCTGCTGCTGCAGATGTTGCCCAAACCTCTGCTGCTGAGTCGGAAGCGGTGGTCCTCTAATCAGTGGTCCGGCACCTGGTACCCTCGCTATTAGGTAGTCTCGAAGCTGATGGGTGGTAGACCCACAAGCTAAACACTGCCCTAACCTCTTTCTACAGAAGATAGCGTCATGGCCTGGCCTCCCACAGAATACAACAAAGCTTCCTTCTGCTGCCGGGGTCCCGGGGCTCTAGCTGGTGGGGTTGGGTGATGAGGTGTGGAAGGACGGTATGTCTGCTGGTGCGGCGTCGGTGCTCTCGGCTGGAAAGCCTGACGCTTGGAGGGTCCCTCAAGGTATACAGAAGCCGGCCTCTTGCAAGACTGAAGACGCTCCTCTATGCCCCGGGCCAACTCTAGGCTCTAGTAGTAGTCAGTCGTACCGTTCGCCACTATAAGAATGCCAATATCTGGAACTAGACCATGGCAAAACCTACGCGTCATCTCTTCTGGGTCTGCAACTAGACTAGGAGCGAAACGGCTCAGGCGACTAAACTTTGCCTCATATTCGTCAACAGAACGGTTCCCCTACTGGATGTTCTGGAATCGTAGTCCCATGGCTACCCTAGCGGTGGTCGAGAAGAATTTTTTCTTGAACTGGGTCTTGAACTGATCCCAAGTGGCCTTCCCTCTCGCGAATAGCAGCTCATTCCGGAACCAAACTCCTGCTAAGTCTATCAGCAGAAATCCCGCTGTCTCGACCTAGAGGTCATTCGGCAACCTAGCTCCAAGGAGCTTTCTCTCTACTGAGTCTAGCCAGTTATATGCTACTACGATGCCCTCAGTCCCTAAGAACTCCTTGGGGTTCAGACCCATGAAGTCCTTGATTTTCCTCGCTCTCTGCCGTGGCTCTACAGGTGGTGGGACTGCTGTACGTTCCTCAGAACGCTCCATGCTCTGACGGAGTAGGGTGGTCTGCTCCTGATGGGTCGTTAGGAACCCCTGGATCAGAGTGAGCAGTTGGTTCCCGTCGAGAGTGACGAAAGCATGGGCAGGTATAGTAATAGGTGGTGGTAGGAGTATCGGGTCCTGCTGGGTCTGTGATGTGGAAGGTGGTAGAGGCATTTGGGTTGGTAGATTTGTGGAGAGAGGGAGTATGGTAGGTGGAGGTGTATCGGTCAACTGGTCAACCGACTGGATGGGAAGTGTACCATTCTCTGGTGTGACATACTGGGATGAGCGGGTGAGCACCATCTAAATAACTAAAAAGGACTTATAAGGACTCTTTTAAGTAATTATTCATAAACAACAAGAAAGTCTAATTTTTGAAATAACGAGCATATGATGCGATGTGTTTCCTATGTTGCAATCCTAGTATTCCTCTAGGTGTTCTAAGCGTTATTCCTAATGTTGTCTAGTTACCTTAAGTTCCTAATTGTAGGCAAGCTTGGTACAATGACGTAACCAAACAATTTAGTCAGGACCTACATGGGCCACCACTAAAAACATGTCACGATCCGCTACCCAAATTGTTGGGCCGGGCCGAGTCATGTCCAGCCTACGCTTGAGATAAAGCGTAGTAAGCTGTTCTAAAGATAACAAGATAAGAATAAAATGTGCTAACAGTTCTATATGTAATAAAGAGTCATAAATGTTCCAAACACAAAAGTTGTCTCGTATATCAATAAGATCCAAGTACAAATCCAAAATGTAAAGCTGGATACAGGTCCAGTCACAAAATACATAGTCTAACAATATGACTACTCTCGAAACTCCGAGAAACTACGCAAACTAGACGAATTTCCCCGTAGGTACATCCTCGTAAGATAAAGTCTGGTCCTCGGCAGCAACTCCATAATAGGAATCGCAAAGCAACTCCTCCTCAGTAAGTATACCTACAACATTATCCTGTCAGAATGGGAGCAAGTACTGAATCTAACAAACATATAATACTGATCATGTGATGGAAAGAGATAAAATGACAAATCTTGCTTTATTCCAGTTTTAGATACATTTCATCATGGTAATAATTATTTTTTTAAAAGTTTAAAACTGTAGTAGGTGAGTGATCAGTCAATAGGTAATCAGGATGTACAGTGGTGCATATCAATTTTCTAAAGTGTACATACGTACCATTAACGGCATCGATGTATGTCCATACACAAATACGGGATCAGACATACGACAAAGTTACATATAGAATGTAACAGTGCTCCGTAAATACATACGGAGAAGGGGGTCATGATCACGTACACTACTAACAGTTTCTCCTTAACCCGTTGTTTAAACATGTGAGAGATATGAAGACTGTCCTAAGCATGGTAGAGACTAAAAGTAATACAACATGTAAAAATTTAACTTGCTACCCCAAGGATCAGCAATTAACATGGTTGGAAAATCACAGTTTATTGTTATAGAAGTATGTAAAGTTTGTAGAGGTACTTGCCTTTAGCAAAACAAAGCAGTGATAGAAATGCTATAGATGCCTGGTGACTCGTCACTGTAGAAATAATACATAAACTTAGTTTTTATACTAAGTTAAACACGAAGACACTAGTTGTGTGATACGACTTTCTGACTGGACACCTAGCCAAATGATGACTTTAGTATAGGAGACCAATGTGGGGTGACACAATACTCAAACTAACTTTATAGGGTCTTTATGTCACGCCCCGATCCGGGAAATCGCTCGTCCTCGCTTAGAATTCACCCGAATCATCATCCTCGCTGGGACGTGATGCCGCACGAGCCAGGAGTTGCGCTCGTGCAAGACAAGATAACAGTTCACATAGCATTTATCCCAATTGATAACATAAGCAGTGGAAGGAAAACAGAGTATGATATAAGAATCTCTTTTATTGATAACGAAATGAAGATTACAAAGGCTCTGAATAGCCCAACATATATGCCAATTGGCTACAACGCTCATGATCTCTCTAGCTCACAAGGATTACATTGTTCCATACATTATGCCTCTTTATAGCCACCAAGTAGTCTTCGGCCGAACATCTCCATGTCGCGAGTCCAAACGCCTATACGGTAGCTCCTCTTGAACGCCAAGGACTCCATACCTCGACACGTCCAAGCCAAGCTCTGCTCCGAGCCGATCATAACCTGAGCCTACACATAAACTAGTGGAGGATTAGTGCTTTCGTCCTCGCTTCGCACTGATCAAGACCCGCTCGCACCCAAACCAAGCACTAAATATCTTTAGTGGAACATGCAACTTAATTTGTGATCTTTCTATCTAGCCTTAGGATCTTTTTCATAGCAATATTCATGCAAAGCAACTTATCATAAATGTGTCTCATATCGTGTCTCTGCGGCAGATACGGTTAGCCATAATATGAATATAAACATAGTGCTTGTGCTCATCTCCGTCCTATATTGCCTAGCCTGCACGGGTTAGAACTTAACATAGAATCATATCATTCACACAACAACCAACCATAAACTTAGACCATACATAAGGGTCACAGGCCCTGCGCCTGCACCCAACTCTCATCTCAGCCCACCGGCCCTATCTATATGAAGGTCACGGTGTTTCGCACCGTAATGGACTTGGCATCTCTTATGTGTAAGCCTACGATCACTTCGATACGGGTTGCTAGCCCAGTATCCGAAGGATCCCAAACTTATGGATATTATAGCTTATCACAGCACTGGACGGTCGTAATCCGTCCGAATGTTGTGTAACATAAATACCACACATAATTCCCTGCTAGGCCGAACGGTCCCGGTGCCCCGGCGTAACCGTCCGAGGGAAGCCGCACCCGTGCACGAAAAATCCGAGTCCATTGACCATGTAATACGTACCATAGCAAACACACATAACATTCCAACCAAATCCTCCGTTGCATAAACATAGTCTCATTCCATAAATGGTTTCCCATGCCATAAACATATTTGCGTCTCATAAACATAATCCACCATCCATATGGGGAGCTCCGTCGGCGTTATGCCCCAACACATCCATATTGATGCACGATGCCCAACGGCTTAGTCATCTCATACTCATATTCAACGCGTACCATTCGTAAGTCATTCTCATAGCCTAGTTCCGTAGTTACTTAGTCTTTTCGTAGCATAAGTGCCCGAGGGAACGCTCAGCGCCGTAATCAATGTTCTACGCCTAGTGTTCAATGATCTCGGAGGCGTGCACGTGATGCACATCTCGATATTATCTTTCAATGTTCTACCATCACCGCCCTACCGCGACCCGTGCACTCGATGCACGTCGCTTCAATTGTTCGATTTGTTCAATGTTCTATCTTAGTGTTCGACACATACTTGGACCTTTCATCGCCGAGCAACGCTCGCTAACTCGATAACATCTTATGCATACAATGATATCTTTTATTAGACGTAAAGGAAAAGGGAGAGAGAGTCAAGAACCCGCCCACCTTAAGTCAATACGCCTTGCCGTTTCGCCGAGTTGAAGCGGCTCGCTTCCATAACTTAGTCGCATAGCTAACTCTCGGACTTAGCCATTCCTTTAAACAACTCGGTTGATTTGGCCTATCGCGCCCATACCACAATCCGTTACAAGGCCACGATTTGGTTTTGCGGACACTTCATTGTATAAGGCAAAATGCCGACCTCTTATCGTCCAACGTAAAAGCATAGCCTGTACACCAGATCAACTAAAATCAGCGCTTGCTCAACGGGACTTATCTTTTACATCGATTCGATTCATAGACAATCGACTCAAAGCTTACCTTTGGCCAACGTAACTCTTGCATCGATTCGCATCGATACCTCATCGGGTCAACGTAACTCTTCGAGTCAACGACTCATCGTAATGCACCATGCAGAGCGGGGCATTACATAATATACCACTCAAAACAAGGTTCATCCTCGAACCGAAACCAACACTTAAATCCAAGTGTCTCACCAGATCGTTTTACGATCTTGTGCTACTATCGTTGGAATCATACAACTTAGTTTGGATCATACACATATTTCAGGCGTCCTACCAATATATGTTTTTCAGCCAAGCTCAGTTGTAGGATATCGGGACAACTAACAAGCTCAACTTAAATCTCAAGCACCAATCAGTCCGTACCTGACTTAGTCATATCTTAGCACATATTTCTAGAGTCCTGCTCGCAAACATCTTCGCATATAACTTGATCCAACCCATAACTTCGATCTCATAAGTTTCTCGACGGCCATCTAACACATGCATTGCATTAAGACATTGCGCATCCGATCGCAATAATTCTCCGCAATGCTTACTTGCCCAATCGTTTCCTATCTCTCACATAACTCAAGTCTTTCATCCAATCATTCATAACATTTGGCCTTAACGACATGGACTATGTCAATATGTCACAAATTCCTTTGTCTACACTCCGTACTAAGTCTCGCACACAACTATCCCAATACGACCCATATTCTCGAACTGCTTACGCATCGCGTCTGGGGCTACCCCCGCTAGGTAACTTATCCAGACATTATGCTTAATCTCTCCCGATCCAGAGGTCAACTTGAGTCTACAATGCTCAAAGGCAACAATCTTTTCGACCCAAGGTCTCTGATGACACGCCTATCTCTGATTCTCGACCGAGTACGACTCCTTACTCAATTCTCAAATCAATCCCGACTAGTTCGTTTCGTAACATAGATATCGCGCTCAACACACATAGCCTAACCGTTACTCAAACCGATCTACGATACCACTTTTCTCGTTCTACTTTCCGTTGCCCTCGCGTATTGCAGAATTCTTGCAATCGCCTTATCACGTCACTACGCTAAGCACGTTCCTCAACATCTATTCGACCATCGACCAACCAAATCTACTTACGCACTCATTCGATCGATCATAACTTTTTCTAGCCGTATCGATCTCGTTGAAGACTACTCATTAACTTTCGAAACACGATACTCGCTCGCTTAAACTCATCCTCAATATGCACTACATTATTCCTCCTCCTCGATAAAATTTCTTACGCGACTCTTCGGGGTCATCCTATGGGACTTCAATATTCACTTGTTTTAGCGGTCAAGTCTTCTAGGGTCATCTGCCCCGAAACTACGCTCGATAATTGAAGATCATCAACGAAGGACAGTTACAACGAACCATGCTATATCCTATCGCAGAGCCAAATCAATTCTCGACAATTCCTATACGACTTTACCCAATCCAACATACCAATCCATAATTTATCTACCCCCGCGCAACTGATACGCCGTTACTACTCGAATGACTCATGCGCTTGCGCGCCGTTACTACTCGAATCACTCATGCATTACCGTCGACTGTCTTTGCTAGTCGCATGACATCTACTCACCACGAATCCGAGTTTACCTATTCGTGATCATAGTCCGACACCTTCCACACTCATCAAAACCATCCTCGAACGACTTTCGCATCAAACCACCAGTCGAATCCAATTTGCCCTGCCTTGTAAGTTCGATCATCCTCGCTGGATGAATCACCGTACTAACGCTCACGTGGAATGATCGTCCTAATTTGATATGACGCATGTGCGAGGCTGGTGTTGCGCTCGCTCAAGACAAGAATGTCAATATAGTGGTGATCCACGAAACAATCCAGACACTTCCGTTTTCTTTCGAGTAACATCCATCGACTCTCAAATTCTCCGAAGCATTCCTACCGTTAGCATCCAAACTGCCATAACTTAACTTGCATCTTATTCATCCAATAACAATGCTCAACATAATTTTCGTTCATTCGATCAGAGTATCCCCGAGTTATTGCATATCGTCTTTGATACGCCTCAATACCATCGTCGATATGCATAACTTGAACATCTTCGTCTCTCATAAGCTCCAATTCGTTGCAATCACTATTATTTTCCGAACTCGAATACGGATCAATTCTCACGTACCAAAATCCATTCCGTCGTAACTAACTACCATCATCGAGACACGATTTCCCATTCATATATTCATTCTCATATCCCTAACTTGTACTTCTCGATCGTGCTACCGACTCATCGCGCTAACTCAAATTCGTTCGCACGATTTCCTCGTACCTACTTAACTCGTTCCGAATAAGTTTCGTACTAACTCAATATAATTTCGACCGGGTCGACTACTTCCTCAACGTAACATTCCTTCGCTTTGCTCCGTCTATCGTTCAACTTATACTTAACGATTCTTCGTCCGACGTATTATCTATGCATTCGACTCACGCATAATCGTTCAACTTAATTCATCAAGGCATACTAGCATCGACTCCTATCAAGTTATTCCCACTCAAGTCTCGGTACTACTCCGTCCGTTGAGGACAAACGTATCGTAATAATACAATCGTCTCGACGTAACATATCACAAGTCACCAACCGGCTTAACATAGCTATCGCTAAGTGGTACTCCATATACCACTCAGGAATCGAGCCTATCATTATCGATACAATACTTTAGCACACTGTTCGCACAAGTGGTATTACATATACCACTCAAAATTGAGTCATTACTCGACATCACATTCCGTATAGGTCCGACATCTATTCCTCAATCAACTATCCCGTATGGCGATCCTTCCGATCCTAGCTCTAGCGTTCACTTAAGTTTGACACGCATCATCTCTAACCGTATCTTGGCGATCATATCGATCACACCCGCAACATTCGCTTATTCACATCTCAATGCGATATACGGCCAACATAAACGTTCGCCTACTCAACTCGACTCGTTACTTATTGTAACTCGTACAATAACTCATTCTCGATAATTAAGGTCTTTATTCAATCTCGTGCAACATATCGCTATCCATCCGCATAGCCATACAACACGCATCATACCATATCGACTCGTCACACTGATGCAACGAACGATCCACGACTTGCTGCACTCTGTGCAACCAGCAACACATAACCGTTCTCATAGCAACATAACACGCATCGCCTCACATATCGACCCATTGCACTTCGTGCAACCAACAACACATATCTCCTCGCACTTCGTGCGACCAACAATACATAACTCCTCGCACTTCGTGCGACCGACAACACATAATTATTGTACTTCATACAACCAACATCACCATATTCGTTGCACTTCGTGCGACCAACGACTCATAACTTTCTTGTACTTCGGGAAACCATAATCTCATAACCCGTTGCACTTCGTGCAACCAACATTCTCCGATGGCACCCGGAGATAGCACGATAGTCACGACATACTTGTGGCAGACGTACGCACTTAATATACGCTTATTGTATGGAACATCCAATGTAGCGTCGAGCAGATCCATGAGCCATGCGGTTGCGGAAAAAACTTAGAGTCAACTGAATTCGATAGCAAAACAACTGAGGGTCAAAGAGATTCGTTCACGGTCCAGAGGATGGAACCGCTTTGATACCAACTTGTCACGTCCCGATCCGGGAAATCGCTCGTCCTCGCTTAGATTTCATCCGAATCATCGTCCTCGCTGGGACGTGATGCCGTACGAGCCTGGAGTTGCGCTCGTGTAAGGCAAGATAACAGTTCACATAGCGTTTATCCCAATTGATAACATAAGCAGCGGAAGGAAAACAGAGTATGACATAAGAATCTCTTTTATTGATAACGAAATGAAGATTACAAAGGCTCTGAATAGTCCAACATATATGCCAATTGGCTACAACGCTCATGATCTCTCTAGCTCACAAAGGATTACATTGTTCCACACATTATGCCTCTTTATAGCCACCAAGTAGTCTTCGACCGAACATCTCCATGTCGCGAGTCCGAACGCCTATGCGGTAGCTCCTCTTGAACGCCAAGGACTCCATGCCTCGACACGTCCAAACCAAGCTCTGCTCTGAGCAGATAATAACCTGAGCCTGCACATAAACTAGTGGGGGATTAGTGCTTTTGTCATCGCTTCGCACTGATCAAGACCCGCTCGCACCCAAACCAAGCACTAAATATCTTTAGTGGAACATGCAACTTAATTTGTGATCTTTCTATTTAGCCTAAGGATCGATTTCATAGCAATATTCACGCAAAACAACTTATCATAAATGTGTCTCATATCGTGTCCCTGCGGCAGATACAGTTAGCCATAATATGAATATAAACATAGTGCTTGTGCTCATCTCCGTCCCATATTGCCTAGCCTGCACGGGTTAGAACTTAACATAGAATCATATCATTCACGCAACAACCAACCATAAACTTAGACCATGCATAAGGGTCGCTGGCCCTGCGCCTGTACGCAACTCTCATCTCAGCCCACCGGTCCTATCTATATGAAGGTCACGGTGTTTCGTACCGTAATGGACTTGGCATCTCTTATGTGTAAGCCTACGATCACTTCGATACGGGTTGCTAGCCCAGTATCCGAAGGATCCCAAACTTACGGATATCATAGCTTATTACAGCACTGGACGGTCGCAATCCGTCCGAATATTGTGCACCATAAATACCACACATAATTCCCTCCTAGGCCGAACGGTCCCGGTGCCCCGGCATAACCGTCTGAGGGAAGTCGCACCCGTACATGGGCAATCCGAGCCCATTGACCATGCAATACGTACCATAGCAAACACACATAACATTCCAACCAAATCCTCCGTTGCATAAACATAGTCTCGTTCCATAAACGATTTCCCGTGCCATAAACATATTCGCGTCTCATAAACATAATCCACTATCCATATGGGGAGCTCCGTCGGCGTTATGCCCCAACACATCCATATTGATGCACGACGCCCAACGGCTTAGTCATCTCATACTCATATTCAACGCGTACCATTCGTAAGTCATTCTCATAGCCTATTTCCGTAGTTACTTAGTCTTTTCGTAGAATAAGTGCCCGAGGGCACGCTCAGTGCCGTAATCAATGTTCTACGCCTAGTGTTCAATGTTCTCAGAGGCGTGTACGTGATGCACATCTCGATATTGTCTTTCAATGTTCTACCATCACCGCCCTACCGTGACCCGTGCACTCGATGCACGTCGCTTCAATTGTTCGATTTATTCAATGTTCTATCTTAGTGTTCGACACATACTTGGACCTTTCGTCGCCGAGCAATGCTCGCTAACTCGATAACATCTTACGTATATAATGATATATTTTATTAGACGTGAAGGAATAGGGAGAGAGAGTCAAGAACCCGTCCACCTTAAGTCGATACGCCTTGCCGTTTCGTCGAGTTGAAGTGGCTCGCTTCCATAACTTGGTCGCATAGCTAACTCTCGGACTTAGCCATTCCTTTGAACTACTCGGTTGATTTGGCCTATCGCGCCCATGCCACAATCCGTTACAAGGCCACGATTTGGTTTCGCGGACACTTCATTGCATAAAGCAAAATGCCGACCTCTTATCATCCAGCGTAAAAGCATAGCTGCACACCAGATCAACTAAAATCAGCACTTGCTCAACGGGACTTATCTTTTGCATCGATTCGATTCATAGACAATCGACTCAAAGCTTACCTTTGGCCAACGTAACTCTTGCATCGATTCGCATCGATACCTCATCGGGTCAACGCAACTCTTCGAGTCAACAACTCATCATAATGCACCATGCGGAGCGGGGCATTACACTTTACACTAGTGCGATGTGAGGTTCAATACGACTATAACTCAAAATAACACAAAATATTGCAAGTCGTAACTATTTAATAAATAAAACAAACTGTACACTATGTTCCAACAATTTTTGAGATAGACAAAAAGCTCAATTTTACATAAAATAAAGTACCAAAATAATCCTTGTTAATTATAAAAATTTATACTAATTGTTCTGGAAATTATAAACCCTCATAGATATTTATTAAAAATCAGCAAACATATGAACCCTGAAAATGAGTTATGTTTTCCTATTTTTATAAAATGCCAAAAGTACATATTAAATGCTGAAAAATTTATACTAAATTATCTAAATTAACATAGTATTTAAATACTATTTTTCCCAGATTTTTACCGCACTTTAAATATATATAGAAATTCAAAAACAACAAGTAACAATTTCTGAAAAATAATTAATTAATTATTTACTATTTTGTCCATGTATTCGAAATTGAACCGAAGTCCAGATACAAGACCCAATGTCATGACCCGCACCCACTGTGAGGGTACGAGTACGTAACAGCACCCAGCCTACGCCGCAGTGTCGGCGGTAGAACGCTGTTCTAAGTCTCTAACTAACCATCAACTCATGCAGTATATAGTGTACTCATCAAGATCAACTCCGAACGGAGGACAAGTATAAGATATGGTGTAACTCAATCATAGTCTAAGCACAATAAGATAACACAGAATATAACTGAGAAATTGAAGACAACAAAACTACTAATAAAAAAAATAACAACAAACTCAAACAATCTCAAATACATCTCAAGTCTCAAATATCTATATACAACTCCAGATCTAAACAGGAAAACTAAAACAAGACAGACTAACTAAACTTCCGATCACTCCTGAGTGTCGGGGCCATAGGTAGCTAAGCCATCTCCTGGTCTGTAAACTGTAGGGCATGTGTCCTCAGGGCAATCATCTGTAAAATTTTCAGCAGGTCCAGTCAGGACAGGAACGAGTACATTTTATCAAGAAATTCCAAGTAAATGACAGAGAACTATAAAGCAGTTATAGACAGTTGTATTGATGAATATGGCAGTTTTATACAGGTAGTGATGTAGAGAAGCAGTTAAGGTACAATGAAAGTAAGGTAACTAAACAAGAAGAGAAACATAGCAAAGAAGACTGTAAAAATAAGATCTCACTACCAAAATACATGGATTTACCGACGGCCTTATCCGTCGGTAGTCCGTCGCCAAAAATAAATACCGACGGATTACCGACGGATATTTTGGTAAAACAGCCGTCAGGAATAACCTCGTCGCTAAAACATATCCGTCGCTACTCCGTCGCTCAGCGACGACTTAGCGACGGAATACCGTCGGTGCATTTAAATATATATAGCGACGGATTACCGACTAGCTTTCGTCAAAACATGTATCAGGATATAGGGTTAGCGACGAAAAACTCCGTCGCTAACGAGTCGGCAAAACCGTATCAGTGATTTTCTGATACCCATTATCCGTCGCTAATCCGTCGTAAATTGGTCGGCAAAAGCGTATCAGAGATTTTCTGATACCCAATTACCGACGGACATTCCGTCGCTAAACCGTCGCTCAATGTAAAATTCTCCAGGTAGCGACGGATATTACGTCGCCAATCCGTCGATACATTAAATTCCTACAGTTAGCGATGGATAGTCCGTCGGGACTTTATCGCCAGTCCATCGTAAGTTAGTCGCCAATCCGTCGCTAATGCTAACAGTAACTGCTGGGCCCCCTGCTGCATCTGCTGCTGCATCCGCTGGTACTCCGAGGCCCACCCTGCAGTAACTGCTGGGCCCCCTGCTGCATCTGCTGCTGCATCCGCTGGTACATCCGGTGGCGGAACGGATCCGCTAGCGGATGGAGTCACAGGCCTCGACGACGATGTCGGTAGCACCGAGGAAGAATGACGGCGGGAAGAGCCTGTGTCCGGGCTCTCCAAGTCGGGATCGGAGGTCACATCCGGGGAATGCGGCTGGCGACCACGACCGCTACCACCACGCCCACGCCCACGCCCACGACCACCACCACCACCACCACCGCCGCCGCCGTCGCCACCGCCACGACCACGGCCAGCACCACCAGTACGGGTTCTCGCAACCATGCCCTGTAAATAGAACACATAAACAAAATACCGGCAACATAGATTTATAAATGAATATAAAACTAAACATATCCATACCAGCAGCAGGGCGATGAGTGCCGCCCAGACGAGTAGGCCTAGGAGTGCCATCTGCAAAAAGAAACTCATACAATAATACGCAAATATCCCAAACTGAAATAAATATTACAATCAGAAGTGAAGTACGAATAAAAGCTAGATACACAAAATCTGATAAAATCACGCACCAATACAACAAAGTACAATTCTTGTAACTTTTGATGAAAGGGCATCTTGTGTTCCACTAGACTTGTAATTGTAAATCCAAATGTAATAGGGTAATTTAGGATTCGAGACTAGATATTGGGTGCTTCAAGATACAACTGAAATATAGCGATATTTAATCATCGTCATCGTCCTCTTCCTCGGCCTCGGCCTCATCATCATCATCATCCTCATCGTCGAATTCATCTGTATCCTCATCCTCATCCTCATAAAGTTCTTCTTCTTCTTCTTCTTCTTCTTCTTCTTCTTCTTCTTCTTCTTCTTCTTCAGTCTCAATACTTGGGACAAGACGCCTCTTTCTCCCCTGGTTGACATCTAAGTCTTGTATATCAACCTCTTCCTCCCCTCTATTTTCATCAGCAAGAGGTATATCAACCTCTAATTCAACATCCATGTCACAAGACTGTTGTCCCAAGTATTGGGGCTTTTCGATCTGGTCCTCTTGGTATGCTGGGTCTCCAACGTTGAATGTATTTCTAGATTTAATCTTGCATACTGCCCACCAGTCAAAGCGATCTCTACGACGCCTTGGGTAGCTTGTATAGTAAACTTGAACAGCCTGACTTGCTATCGCAAACGTGTCGGACCCTCTATACCTCCTGCGATGATTTATATCGACGAATCCAAATTGTTTATCGATTCTCCAACCGATATTTGGTGTCGTATCGAACCACTCACATTTGAACATAACAATATGCATATCAAATGGGGCACATGAGTGAAGCTCTCATCTGAAAGTTTTGTTTTCTGGAAATATCATAGGTCGTGATGCCGATATTCCATAACTGTTTCAGCTCATCCACCAACGGCTGTAAATATATATCGATGTTCTTTATTGGATTTTTGGGACCGGGTATGATAGCTGTCAAGAACATATAAGGAGTCTTCATACACATCCATGGTGGCAGATTGTAAGGGGTAAGAATGACCGGCCAGCATGAGTATTGAGATCCCGACTGTCCGAAAGGGGCGAAGCCATCAGAACATAGCGCCAGGCGTACATTTCTAGGCTCTGCAGCAAAATCTGGAAGACACAAATCAAAATATTTCTACGCCTCCCCATCCGAAGGATGTGACAATTCTCCTTCGTCCTTTATACGATCTTCACTGTGCCACGTCATGTGTTCTGCTGTATTCAGAGACATATACATCCTCTGTAAGCGCTTCGTGATCGACAAGTAATGCATATACTTGTAAGGACGTCGTTTTCTAGTTGACTTTCCTTTTCCCTGTACTGTCTTGTAACGATCCGCATTACAGAACCAACAACTTTCTAATACGCAATTCTCTTTGTAATACAACATGCATCCGTTGCGACAGCAATCTATCTTCTCGTACCCCAGTCCCAGTTGTCGGACCATCATCTTTGACTTGTAGAAGTTTTTTGGGAGCTCTTTTGATTCCTTCGGTAACACCTCATTAGTTAATTGTGTGATCCGATCATAGCAAGCTTGTGGCAAGTTAAAATCAGACTTTATGTTCAACAACTGTATCGTCACTGACAGTGTGGAATGAGTCTCACAACCAGGATATAGAGGAGTATCTGCGTCCTTAAACATATCATAGAACTCCTTTGCCTCGGGATTAGGATCCTCCGGATCAAAATTAGGCCCTGCCGCAGCATACACCATATCTCGTGCAAGGTTCTGCATGTCTCCATAATCCACAGAGCATCCGTCGTCTTCAAGGACATCCGTTGCAGCATTATCATCAAAAGCATAAGTACCAGCTTCTGCAGCCTGTCTTTCTGAATATAATTCACCTTGCGATGACCACAGGCCGTAATCACGTACGAAACCCTTACGGGTCAAATGATCTCTCACAGTCATCACTTCTTCGAAACGTCTATTGTGACAATTAACACATGGACACTTGATTTTGTTATCGTCCATGTACTGAGTTTTGCTCATGGCATACTTAAGAAATACTTCCACACCTGCCTGAAAATCGTCACTCACACCAATTCTGCTCTCGTGTTGTCGTTTGTACATCCATGTACGATCAACAAAGTAACGATTTATGCTCGATTTGATGTGAATATCTGTATCGTAAGACAAACTAAACATAAGAATTAATAGCCCGATACCGATACTCATATCGTAAGAAAAACTAAACTTGTGGATAACACGCTAGGCCTACGACGAGGCTACTTAGTATCACAATCTAACATAATTAGTATATAATCATGTAACTGGTGGATCCGCTAGCTAGTAAGCCGGATGTACTTAATATCAGAGAGTATCAGATTAGTATCAGTATATAGGTTAGGTAGACCGTATCAAACGCATATCGGAATAGTAGGCCGAATAGGAGGCCGAGATAGTCGAATGAGAAGAAGGGAAGAAAGGAGGAGCAGATGGTATACTAGACTAGTTCTGGTTCAAATTAGGAGTCCAAGTCAACTCTGTCAAAACTAACCTTAATTAGGCTAAACTTCTACCTTAGCTAATCAAATATATATACTAGACTTCACGACGTGTGTCTGTGTATATATATATATATACTATTAATAAATTACTTAAAATTATGCCTATATATATATATATATATATATATATATATATATATATATATATATATATATATATATATATATATGTCTGAGTGTGTGTGTATCCGTGTGTGTGTGTCCGTGTGTGTCCGTGTGTGTGTGTGTGTGTGTCCGTGTGTGTGTGTGTCTGTGTGTGTGTGTCCGTGTGTGTGTGTCCGTGTGTGTGTGTGTGTCTATGGGAGAGGAGGAGGAGGACTCTTGCGCGGGGAATCCAGAGTCCCTCCTACGCCCCCCCTGCCCCGACCCCCCCAACCCCTGCCCGACCCCCTCTCCTACCCCCCTGCCCCCCCTGCCCCGACCCCCCCCAACCCCTGCCCGACCCCCCCCAACCCCTGCCCGACCCCCTCTCCCACCCCCCTGCCCCCCCTGCCCCGACCCCCCCAACCCCTGCCCGACCCTCCCCCAACCCCTGCCCGACCCCCTCTCCCACCCCCCTGCCCAGACCACCCCCCCACCCCTGCCCGACCCCCTCCCCGACCCCCCTGCCCCCTCTCCCACCCCACCCTTGCCCCGACCACCCCACCCCCTACCCGAACCCCCCTGCCCAGACCACCCCCCCACCCCTGCCCAACCCCCTCCCCGACCCCCCTGCCCCCGACCACCCCACTCCACCCTTGTCCCGACCACCCATCCCGTACCCGAAACCCCCCTGCCCCACACCCTCTCCGACCACTACGACAGCCCCCCAACCCCCCAAATCGTAAAAGAGAGAGAGAGAGAGAGGGAGATAGAGAGAGAGAGGGGGGGAGAGAGAGCATACCTTAGAGAGAGAGAGGAAGATCGCCGGTCGGAGAGAGCGAGATCGTCGGAGAGAGGGAGAGGGAAGAGAGAGGGTGTTTTGGGGGGGAATGAAAATTTCCCCCCGTCGGTTCAATTTAAGTTAGGGTACAAAAATTAGCGACGGAGTAGCGACGGATTATTCCGTCGCTAAGTAGTCAGTAAATCTCGCGCCAGACTAGCGACGGATTATTCCGTCGCTAAGTCGTCAGTCAAATCTCGCGCCAATATTTTAGGCTTTTGCCGCCAAAATATGCGACGTTCTAGCGACGGATATAAAACCGTCGCTACTTGGTCGACGACCTATCGACGGCGTAGCGACGGATATGGACATAAAAAAAATATAAAAAATTGTCCACTGCTTTCTGTCGGTATTTCGTCACAAATCCGTCGGAGATCCGACGGTAATAGCGACGGAAAATTTCCGTCGCTAAATGGCCGTCGCTAAAATGCTGTAATTTGGTAGTGTCTAGCTGAACTAGAATAACATAATGAGTTCAGATGGTACAATATAAGTCGAGTGTAATCCCAATATGAGTCTAATATAAGATGAGTCGAATGTGATTCTAATCATTATTCTAATAAGGTGAATCGAATAAGGTGATACGAATAAGGTGATACGAATAGTGATTCACAATGTTCTAACAACGATTCGAATAAATTCTCCAAGTGTGTTTTAAAATACTTAGTTAGACATGTAAATGGCAAAGGGTAAATCCGGCACATCACACACCTGACCGGGTGTGGAATGGCTATCGTTCGAATATATTCACAGAGGGTGGTTCGAATAGTGGGAATGTTCACATGTCTAATCAAGTATTTCCCCGCCCATCTAATACAAATGGATCCAAAATCCGACACATCAATCGAATAAAGTCCAACCAACACATGAAGATACGAATAGGTGGTTCGAATAGTGATTCGTATGGTGATTCGAATAATAGAGGTAAGACGAGTAAGTATGTGTGTCGTATACATGGATTCAGAAATAACAATACGTGTTTGTAACAGAGAATCACATACAGCTAACTAGAACTGAAGTACAGTAATTGACAAATAAATGAGAGAACTATCAGAGAATGTGCTCGCCTGATACTCTGAAAAGAGTAATGTAATATCAGATGTCTGCACCGGAGTCACAATGTCCTAAATAGAGCAGTACAGGTTATAATGTGTTAAAATAAGGTAAATAAAGTCTACGATGCAATTTACATGATTCTAAGTCAATTCTAGGTCAAAGTCAACTCTAAGTCAACCCTGGTCAACTATCTAGGTCAAACTAGGTCCAAGTCAAACTTGGTCAACTCTGGGTCAACTGTCTATCTTTGGTTTGGTCAATATCTAAGCTAACTTGATTAATTGTTTACTCAAGGTAGGTCAATACTAGGCTATGGATCAACTCTCTAGTCAAGTCAACTCTACCTCTAAGCTAACCTCAAACCAAATACCATTAACACATAAACCAATTTACTATATCTCATCTAACCACATCCATCCATATTTCAAGTTTATAAACCTACTCTAGGCAACCCACATAACTTATGCATATATGTATAATGTCCTAACCCAATATACACTATATATCATATAGGATGCCTTATCCCTTACCCTTAGCCTAACATGTATACTCTCAAAACATAATCTATTGCATATACAATATATCTCATGGCATAACACAATACACAAGACATTTCTCCTTATCCACTACCATCCTACCATAATATCCATATATACTATTATTCATATATATCACATAATACCCATAAAATATATAGACATATAATGTATAGTCATTAGGCTTAACAAATATGTATATAACCACATACAACAACTGAACCCTCATAAGGGTCTGGACACTTGGACAGTGGGTGTAAGTATGACTCAAATGGATATAATTAACAAAAGGAAGGAAAGTGATACAATCATCAACTGTACCTGATCATAAAGGCTGAACAAAAGAATGAGGGTATGAGTATCAGTAACATGGATCAATCATTTAGTGAACTCTCACAATTTAAAACAGCTATTACTACCCTATTGAACTGGCTGATACCATGAAGGCTAATGGAACTGGACAATTTAGATGAAAGGGAAAACTGGGAATATGGCATAAGTCATGAGCATTCAAGGATGCAGAACAAAGGGTGTATAGGTCTGTACTAATGAAGTGATCAGCCAAACCATAAATAGGGCAGTAGACTAATGTCTAAACCAAGGGCATGGAAATAGATGGCAGAACATCACATGGATATATGATTGAACTTCAAGGATTGCACTAATGATTTAGGAGTGATGGAGAATGATCAACAAAAAGGAATTGATGAAACTCTGAATATTATAATAGGTAAGGAGGTTGTCCTCTGGAAATGGCTGATATATGTAGGCCAAATAGGGAATGGCCAAGATGCAGTGGATGCAAATAGGTAATCTGCAGTAAATACAAGTAAAGGGCAGAGCTCTATATAGGATAATGATCAAATGGATATATGCTATGATTGATACACATGTCAAGGGCTGATACAAATGCAACCACATCATGAGCTAACCTCTAACCCACACTAATGCACACCTCTTCCATTCAAAATACCTGATATTTACTGTCACACTCGACTACCTACAAACACCCAATGAACCCACCTACATATTTGAAATACATGCAACCTGAATATACAGGCCTGGAGAATAAAGAAGGTGGTTGAGTGTCATGGAAAGTGTGAGCCCAAGTGTCAAGGGAATGTGTCTATGTGTCAAGACAGGCAATGATCCAGGATATCTTGCCTTACAGTGAATGCAATAGGTGCATTCAGGCAAAGGGTGTCGACTATGTGCAAGAATCAAATAGCAGATGCATATGCAATGCAATTGGCAAGTTAATGCAGGACAATACATGGTGTGGATAGGATCGTCACTGAACACACTTGGGAAAGTTAACCCCAAATTAAAACCTAAAATTTAACCACTACCAACCCTACTCTGAAATCTGGAACTAACCAAGTACCACATGGATTCAAAAACATCGACCATACACAAAACTCTATCACCATTGATCTTTATCAAAAGCACACACACATTACAGACATTCTAACATATATATATATATATATATATATATATATATATATATATATATATATATAATCTATCATTTAAAACCAAAAACTCAGCTAAAATCCTAAAATGTGCACTGCACCAGAGTATCAGAGGTTCACATGTAAACATATGAATTCGAAAACAATTTTAAAAAGGAAACTAGAAACCAACAGGAAGAACTAAGTGTACAGGAGGTTGGGACAACCCCATATGTCCAAGTGGTCCCTATCGTGTCAAAAAACAGGACACATGTGTCACAATTTCGAAAAAAACAAAAGTGTCAGAAACTGTGGACAGAATAGGCCTCGTGCGGTGGTGTCGACCAACCTAGGGGCTCGTGTGTCCAACCTCGAGCCTCGTTCTCATGTCTAGAGTTAGATTAGGAGTAGGGCTACGTGTTAACGTGTCTGTATTGTGTCCACGTGGTGCACAAAGTCGTGTCCAAACCCGTATCAGAGCCTAGTGTGTGCGTGTGTGCTGTGCTCGTGCAGTCCAGTACGAGGGAGTTTTCTCTCGAACCACTCAATGATACCTCCCCAAATCTTGTGGGCACAATGTCAGTCACTACCCCTACCAGTACCAACTAGTGGCACTCAAAATCGTGTCGTATCCAGTGAGTTTGGACACGGCAGCAGCAGGGCAAATTACTGTACACAGACAAGTCCTGTCCTTGTGTCCCCGTGTCAAAATACACATCAAAACACAATAATTCCAACTCAGTCCTATACCATTACAATCTACACATAATAGGCTTCCTAAATATATAATTTGTTTCGAAAAATAACAACATTCACTCCATAGAGGCATTTCATCGAACACCTAACATTCAATACGACACGTGTCCGATACGGACACCAAACGGACACGAAATTCACCCAAATTTTAGGGACATCTAGGGGACTCCTAGATCTAGCCCTACATGCAAAGAAAACTGAAATTTAAATCAATTTAAAGGTTTTTACCTATAGGTGCAAATTGTATGGACAAGCTCCAAATTGGGGGTGTTCCTCTTGATGGCCAATTGCTCCAAATGGATCCAAAACTGAAATGGCTCTCCACCAACAGTCCATAAACTCAATTTAGAACCCAATGCAAAATACTAGGATGAAAAAGGAGATCAAATGAATAAAATAGGAATTTTTGGAAGGGGGAAACTTACCTTTCTTTTCTCCAAGTGTAGGAATGATAAAAAGAGGCAAGCCCTAATGAACAAGTGTTTAAATAGGGTGGAGATCCCTATGTGGCTGCTCATAGGTTCATTAATTAGGGTTAGGGTTCACTAAATGGCCTATGGTCTTAAGTCATGATCAATTAAACCATTTAGTCATAAGCCATTTCATGAAATCACAAGCCATGACTTAAATTCACTAAACCAAATCCCCTCATTCTAAAACTATTCTCTAATGACTAAAATAGGTCAACTCAAGTTAGGCTAGGATCACCATGGCTAGGGTTAGCTTCTAGGCTAGTCCACTAGGTCTCAACAAGTCAAAGTCAAAATAGAATTCACCAATTCAACAAATCACCAAAAAAATTCAATTAAGTCAAAATGACCAAATTACCCCTAGGCTAAAAATGATAATTAATCATCCTAATGACATGGTTAGGCTCTAGGTCATGCAGTCTCTCAGGTTTCACTAGCAGCACATCAAAATCATAAGTCACGACTTAAACCAATTTTTAAATAGTTTAAAAATTAATAAAAATCCCCAAAAATCATAATATGAAATAAATATCAATAATTAATAATTATAATTACAAAATTTCAAAATTACCCTCATCTGGAAAACTGGGTGTTACAATCCTACCCACCTTAGAATAATTTCGTCCTCGAAATTAAAATGTTCGCATCCCCACTAGGTCAAACCCCCAGCAAATCAAAGTCGAAGCAACACAATCCTACTGGTCGTGATTTCACGGTCTCGAACAGGGTAGCTATGCTATCTAGACAATCACAAGCAATATTCTGGCAGGTACTAATGGAATCACACAACAAGATGGAAAGAAGAACAGGAAGGCAGACCTGCTAACCCGTCACCCATAGCATCGGTCTACTCGACTGTCAGCACAGAAGCCCTGTCCCTCTGGGGTGTATCCCTCTGTTGGTGCGAGGCACGGTGCTGCACTACAGGTGGCCTAGCTCCCTCTATCTAATCCTTGACGCTCAAGTAATACCTACCCTGATATTCCACTCAATTATACTAGGGCACCATCTATAAGGTATCTATCCTGCAATCTGATAATCATACCCGTCTATCCAGAACCATGTTACCAGAATCCTCGTCACACCAGTAAGTATGGCTGCGATAATCCATAGAGTCAGTAATGTACATACCTCTAGAATCATGGTATTTAAAATTTTTGCATTGCCGCTAGCTTGGCTGTGAAAACCTTAAATTCCTATACCCGAGAAATATATCCAAAATCAGACTCTATCTCATCGCCCAACCAGCTGATATGGCTGTAGAAGACCCTAGATTCTATGACTGAGGCAACCTAGCCCATAATGTTATCTTGGTAGAAAATTAAGTCAATAATGAATACCAAGAATCAAATTCAACGATGAACAAGGAAGATAGACAGATACTGTCAGAATCAAATTTCGAGATAGTTTATAATGAGATTCTCAAGGGTCATCCCAGGAATCTTCTCAAGTAGTCCTAACTGTGATTGAGTGCCTCTCCGGTAAAGCCTATCTCTCAATCCTATCGCAGGCTCGCAGCAGTACAACTAAGTCGTCGTACTACCACGATATCGCACTAATACGACTCTCGACCTGCATGGGCCACCACTAAAAATGTGTCACGATCCGCACCCACTGTGAGGGTACGAGTACGTAACAGCGCCCAGCCTACGCCGCAGTGTCGGCGGTAGACTGCTGTTCTAAGTCTCTAACTAACCATCAACTCATGCAGTATATAGTGTACTCATCAAGATCAACTCCGAACGGAGGACAAGTATAAGATATGGTGTAACTCAATCACAGTCTAAGTACGATAAGATAACACCGAATATAACTAAGAAATTGAAGACAACAAAACTACTAATAAAAAAATAACAAACAAACTCAAACAATCTCAAATACATCTCAAGTCTCAAATCTCTATATACAACTCCAGATCTAAACAGGAAAACTAAAGCAAGACAGACTAACTAAACTCACGATCACTCCTGAGTGTCGGGGCCATATGTAGCTAAGCCATCTCCTGGTCTGTAAACTGTAGGGCATGTGTCCTCAGGGCAATCATCTGTAAAATTTTCAGCAGGTCCAGTCAGGACAGGAACGAGTACATTTTATCAAGAAATTCCAAGTAAATGACAGAGAACTATAAAGCAGTTATAGACAGTTGTATTGATGAATATGGCAGTTTTATACAGGTAGTGATGTAGAGAAGCAGTTAAGGTACAATAAAAGTAAGGTAACTAAACAAGAAGAGAAATATAGCAAAGAAGACTGTAAAAATAAGATCTAGCTGAACTAGAGTAACATAATGAGTTCAGATGGTACAATATAAGTCGAGTGTAATCCCAATATGAGTCTAATATAAGATGAGTCGAATGTGATTCTAATTATTGTTCTAATAAGGTGAATCGAATAAGGTGATACGAATAAGGTGATACGAATAGTGATTCACAATGTTCTAACAACGATTCGAATAAATTCTCTAAGTGTGTTTTAAAATACGTAGTTAGACATGTAAACGGCTAAGGGTAAATCCGGCACATCACATACCTAATCGGGTATGGAATGGCTATCGTTCGAATATATTCACAGAGGGTGGTTCAAATAGTGGGAATGTTCACATGTCTAATCAAGTATTTCCTCGCCCATCTAATACAAATGAATCCAAAATCCGACACATCAATCGAATAAAGTCCAACAAACACATGAAGATACGAATAGATGGTTCGAATAGTGATTCGTATGGTGATTCGAATAATAGAAGTAAGATGAGTAAGTATGTGTGTCGTATACATGGATTCAGAAATAATAATACGTGTTTGTAACAGAGAATCACATACAGCTAACTAGAACTGAAGTACAGTAATTGACAAATAAATGAGAGAACTATCAGAGAATGTACTCGTCTGATACTCTGAAAAGAGTAATGTAATATCAGATGTCTGCACCGGAGTCACAATGTCCTAAATAGAGTAGTACATGTTATAATGTGTTTAAAATAAGGTAAATGAAGTCTATGATGCAATTTACATGATTCTAAGTCAATTCTAGGTCAAAGTCAACTCTAAGTCAACCCTGGTCAACTGTCTAGTTCAAACTAGGTCCAAGTCAAACTTGGTCAACTCTGGGTCAACTGTCTATCTATGGTTTGGTCAACATCTAAGCTAACTTGATTAATTGTTTACTCAAGGTAGGTCAATACTAGGCTATGGATCAACTCTCTAGTCAAGTCAACTCTACCTCTAAGCTAACCTCAAACCAAATACCATTAACACATAAACCAATTTACTATATCTCATCTAACCACAACCATCCATATTTCAAGTTTATAAACCTACTCTAGGCAACCCACAAAACTTATGCATATATGTATAATATCCTAACCCAATATACACTATATATCATATAGGATGCCTTATCCCTTACCCTTAGCCTAACATGTATACTCTCAAAACATAATCTATTGTATATACAATATATCTCATGGCATAACACAATACACAAGACATTTCTCCTTATCTACTACCATCCTACCATAATATCCATATATACTATTATTCATATGTATCACATAATACCCATAAAATATATAGACATATAAAGTATAGTCATTAGGCTTAACAAATATGTATATAACCACATACAACAACTGAACCCTCATAAGGGTCTGGACACTTGGACAGTGGGTGCATGTATGACTCAAATGGATATAATTAACAAAAGGAAGGAAAGTGATACAATCATCAACTGTACCTGATCATAAAGGCTGAACAAAAGAATGAGGGTATGAGTATCAGTAACATGGATCAAATATTTAGTGAACTCTCATAATTTAAAATAGCTGTTACTATCCTATTGAACTGGCTGATACCATGAAGGCTAATGGAACTGGACAATTTAGATGAAAGGGAAAACTGGGAATATGGCATAAGTCATGAGCATTCAAGGATGCAGAACAAAGGGTGTATGGGTCTGTACTAATGAAGTGATCAGCCAAACCATAAATAGGGCAGTAGACTAATGTCTAAACGAAGGGCATGGAAATAGATGGCAGAACATCACATGGATATGTGATTGAACTTCAAGGATTCCACTAATAATTTAGGAGTGATGGAGAATGATCAACAAAAAGGAATTGATGAAACTCTGAACATTATAATAGGTAAGGAGGTTGTCCTCTGGAAATAGCTGATATATGTAAGGCCAAATAGGGAATGGCCAAGATGCAGTGGATGCAAATAGGTAATCTGCAGTAAATACAAGTAAAGGGCAGAGCTCTATATAGGATAATGATCAAATGGATATATGCTATGATTGATACACATGTCAAGGGCTGATACAAATGCAACCACATCATGAGCTAACCTCTAACCCACACTAATGCACACCTCTCTCATTCGAAATACCTGATATTTACTGTCACACTCGACTACCCACAAACACCCAATGAACCCACCTACATATTTGAAATACATGCAACCTGAATATACAGGCCTGGAGAATAAAGAAGGTGGTTGAGTGTCATGGCAAGTGTGAGCCCAAGTGTCAAGGGAATGTGTCTATGTGTCAAGGCAGGCAATGATCCAGGATATCTTGCCTTACAGTGAATGCAATAGGTGCATTCAGGCAAAGGGTGTCGACTATGTGCAGGAATCAAATAGCAGATGCATATGCAATACAGTTGGCAAGTTAATGCAGGACAATACATGGTGTGGATAGGATCATCACTGAACACACTTGGGAAAGTTTACCCCAAATCAAAACCTGAAATTTAACCACTACCAACCCTACTCTAAAATCTGGAACTAACCAAGTACCACATGGATTCAAAAACATCGACCATACACAAAACTCTATCACCATTGATCTTTATCAAAAGCAACACACATTACAGACATTCTAACATATATATATATATATATATATATATATATATATATATATATATATATATATATATATAATCTATCATTTAAAACCAAAAACTTAGCTAAAATCCTAAAATGTGCACTGCACCAGAGTATCAGAGGTTCACATATAAACATATGAATTCGAAAACAATTTTAAAAAGGAAACAAGAAACCAACAGGAAGAACTAAGTGTACAGGAGGTTGGGACAACCCCATATGTCCAAGTGGTCCCTATCGTGTCCAAAAATAGGACACAAGTGTCACAATTTCGAAAAAAACAGAAGTATCAGAAACTGTGGACAGAATAGGCCTCGTGCGGTGGTGTCGACCAACCTAGGTGCTCGTGTGTCCAACCTCGAGCCTCGTGCTCATGTCTAGAGTTAGGTTAGGAGTAGGGCTATGTGTTAACGTGTCTGTATTATGTCCACGTGGTGCAGAAAGTCATGTCCAAACCTGTATCAGAGCCTAGTATGTGCGTGTGTGCTGTGCTCGTGCAGTCCAGTACGAGGGAGTTTTCTCTCGAACCACTCAATGATACCTCCCCAAATCTTGTGGGCACAATGTCAGTCACTGCCCCTACCAGTACCAATGGGTGGCATTTAAAATCGTGTCATGTCCAGTAAGTTTGGACACGGCAGCAGCAGGGCAAATTACTGTACACAGACAAGTCCTGTCCTTGTGTCCCCGTGTCAAAATACACATCAAAACACACTAATTCCAACTCAGTCCTATACCATTACAATCTACACATAATAGGCTTCCTAAATATATAATTTGTTTTGAAAAATAACAACATTCACTCCATAGAGGAATTTCATCGAACACCTAACATTCAATACGACACGTGTCCGATACGGACACCAAACGGACACGAAATTCACCCAAATTTCAGGGACACTAGGGGACACCTAGGGGACTCCTAGATCTAGCCCTACATGCAAAGAAGACTGAAATTTAAATCAATTTAAAGGGTTTTACCTATAGGTGCAAATTGTATGGAAAAGCTCCAAATGGGGGGTGTTCCTCTTGATGGCCAATTGCTCCAAATGGATCCAAAACTGAAATGGCTCTCCACCAACAGTCCATAAACTCAATTTAGAACCCAATGAAAAAGACTAGGATGAAAAAGGAGATCAAATGAATAAAATGAGAATTTTTGGAAGGGGAAACTTACCTTTCTTTTCTCCAAGTGTAGGAATGATAAAAAGAGGCAAGCCCTAATGAACAAGTGTTTAAATAGGGTGGGGATCCCTATGTGGCTGCTCATAGGTTCATTAATTAGGGTTAGGGTTTACTAAATGGCCTATGGGCTTAAGTCATGATCAATTAAACTATTTAGTCATAAGCCATTTCATGAAATCACAAGCCATGACTTAAATTCACTAAACCAAATCCCCTCATTCTAAAACTATTCTCTAATGACTAGAATAGGTCAACTCAAGTTAGGCTAGGGTCACCATGGCTAGGGTTAGCTTCTAGGCTAGTCCACTAGGTCTCAACAAGTCAAAGTCAAAATAGAATTCACCAATTCAACAAATCACCAAAAAAATTCAATTAAGTCAAAATGACCAAATTATCCCTGGGCTAAAAATGATAATTAATTATCCTAATGACATGGTTAGGCTCTAGGTCATGCAGTCTCTCAGGTTTCACTAGCAGCACATCAAAATCATAAGTCACGACTTAAACCAATTTTTAAATAGTTTAAAAATTAATAAAAATCACCAAAAATCATAATATGAAATGAATATCAATAATTAATAATTATAATTATAAAATTTCAAAATTACCCTCATCTGAAAAACTGGGTGTTACACCCAAAGCCATGAATCAAGTCCAATATTACTTGTAGAGACTCTGAATGTATTAGACACAATTGGGCCCAAAAACCCATGCTAGATTTGGACATCAATTGGCCATAATTTATAAAATACAGGAATTTAAATACAAATAATATATTTTAAAGTGGTAAAATATACAAATCATAAAATTACCTAATAAAATAACTTGTGAATCTATACACAACAATATTTTGTACAAAGTAGAATTTGAAATACATATATAAATATATAACAACAATATTTATATAAATATATATAAATATATAGATATTTATATACATATATAATGGATATATATATACATATAATAAATATACATATATATATATATAAAATACTAAATATAATATATATATATATATATATATATATATATATATATTATATATATATATATATATATATATATATATATATATATATATATATATATATATATATATATATATATATATATACACAAATACAGTAGATATATATATATAATAGTATATATAATAATATATATATACATAAATACATATACATATATACATATATATATAAATACATATATACATATACACATATATAAAAAAAACATATATACATATATACACATATATAATAAAATAAACTAAAAACAAAACAAAACCAAAAAGAAAGGAAGGGGGGCTCGAACTCGACCAGGGGCAAGGGGGTTTTAAGCGCACTCGGTGTAACCCCCAAGATTTTCTAATTATTTTAGCGATTTAAAAATTATATTTTTTATATATTATTTAGCATTAAAGAGTTAGTTGGTATATATGAGTGTATTTATAGATATATAAATATATATATTATGTGTGTGATTGTGTGTTTGATATTTTAAGTGCTACTAAATATAGTCTATGATTATTATAAAGATTTTTTATTACTTAAATACAATTTATTGGAATTTTATGGGATTATATGCATTATATATATATATATATATATATATATATATATATATATATATATATATATATATATATATATATATATATATAGAGAGAGAGAGAGAGAGGGTAGTAAAAAAAAGGATGTTGTGGTGGTCGGCCCATGTGGGGACCGACCACAGTGCAAAGAAAAGGAAAGAAAAAAAGAAAAGGAAAAGGAAAAGAAAAAATATATATATATTAATAGCCACCCACCCACTTAAGTGGGCGGGCCCCCCATCCCATGCTTGTTGCTGAAGCAGCATGCTAACGTAGCACGTAGCAACCCGTGGGCAAAGCCCAATTGGGTTATTAGTAATAGTGTTTGTATTAGGTTTTTCAACCAACTTGCTATATATATAACATTTTCCACAAGCCTCAAAATCCTAATCTTCCAAAACGAAAGTTGAGGTCGATCATACCCTCTTCCCCTACGAATTTGTTTCACCAGCGACGGATCTTTGTGCACGACGAACGGAGAATCGAAAGTCAGCCCCGCGTCACCCGCGGAGCAATTTTCCCACTCAAGGTACCCTACTTCCCTACGACGTAACTTTTTACTCGTAGCATAGATTTTCGATCCATAAGATTTTTTTGGAAAGTAGACTTGACCATCTTCGAGATCCTCTAGGTGGATTTCGAAAACAACCCATCAACTTTCTCCAAAAATCGAGACGAAGTTGAACAAAAATCTGTTTTCTGTAATACTAAAAACTGTTTTAAAACGACAACTTGTCGGCCAATTTTCTTGCTGTGCAGTAAAGTACTGTAGGAACTACTTGAAAACAGTAAAAGACAACATAACCGATATCGCAACGCATCTTTTGGATCGTCGTTTCGATTAGCGTGTAAAATGTAGATAGATGTTGAAGTTGAGGAAAAACCTGTGCTTAATTATATTAATTTTCTGAATTTTGTCCGATATGGCGTGCGCCCCGACAAACCGGGCGACGTGGTCGCGCGCTATACACATCGAAAGGTGCATATGGACATTGTCAACGTGTGGGAACTGACGAAACTCAGTTTCGTCGTGTGTGCGTGACGAAATCAGTCCGTATCCGTCGAGGTACCCCGTATCGGTATTTTGCAAACTTCGTCCTAACTTTGTGTACAGTCGTCGATTCGAGACGAAACTTGTGCCAACAGGTTCGGATCAAAATTTTGGTCCTGTGTGCCATGTTTGGTTCAATTCTGAGAAGGTCGAATCGAAATCCCTTTTTGGCGGGCCTGCGACCCACTCAAACGGACGATTTTGTACACGGCTCATCGGAATCCAAAACTGGACATACCGTTGAGTTCCTCTCCCCAAACTGAATCCTTAGACATGTAGTTTGACGACTTTAGAGACCATAGACTTCGGCATACGTTTCAGTGCAAAGAGGGTCCAACGGCGGACATCGTTTTGACCCAAAATTACGATTTTGCCCCTGTTCCAGAATTAGACTTTTGGACAGGCATTTCCTAGGTAGATCTTTTACACCGAGTGCATTTTTGATGTTTGTTTCAGCATCTGGAGTTGTTTGGAGATTGTGACGTTTCTTAGCTGACATTGTGATTATCTGGACTTGCCACTTTGCACTATCAGGAAAGATACATTGCCACCTTACTCTGTGATTATTATATTCTTATTTTTAGTTGTTATTTTTAGCATTCTTGTTTTCTTGATATTTAAACTGTGCGTCCAAGTCATACTTGGGTGCAAGCGACTCTATCGGTCGTTTATCTCGTCTTATTTATTTCTCTTGTATTGACTTAGTCTAGTTACCACCCATTGATGTTGAGGTATTGGTATATCTCATACGGCCTTGATACTTGTTGTTTCACGTGATGTGAGTCGCATGTAGGACACGTATCCGCATAGTCGGCTGGCCACCGATACGTATGGAGCGTGCGACGGATAGGGGTAACTGCCAATAGAGTTGCATGCTAGAAGACTTGGCGGTCACTAGAGGTACATGTCAATCATGGAGATAATGATAATAGACAGTGGGTGGGGAGAACATTACCTGACGTATGGGCTTCGATTGCACTTCCCTTGTAACCCAGAAGCTCCGCTGGAGATACGAGTATGTTTAGCCTCTCATGTTTGCCACTGTCGTTCTTGAAACGTCATGCGCTTGGTCACTGGTGCCCAAGAGGGGACTATACCGGATCCTATATTCAGCCAGGGCTCATGCATCGAAGGAATGTATCTCAACTGCATATTCATAGTAGAATGGTCAGGAAACCGATTGCATGCATACATTTTCTCTTATTATATTATCACAGTTTATATGGCATGGTGTTTTCTTGTATCTTACTATGTCCCCTGAAGACCTGGTTATCTCTCCAGGTTTAGATGATTTTCTACAGGAGTACGGAGCAGCGTTAGAGCTATCTTACATCGATGACGAGGCAGTTCCTTTTTATTTCTAGACTATTTCTTATCTGAGACAGTTGTAGACATTATTTTTACATCTCTTTTTCTTTCTTTTTGCGGAGGTTGGACTCTGATCTTGTTAGACTATTTTTATAGCTGTTTGGAGTGATCATGTTCACTCGGCTATCTTTTGATACTCTTATTTATTTATTTGGATTCTATTATCTTTCGTGTTGAGCTGTGATGAGATTAGATTATGTATTTTTGGCCTGTAATTATTTTATTTTACAGCTTATGTGCATATATGAGGATTCTATATATTGGAGTATTCTTCGTATACGTGCAGCAGGCATGTTCACGTACTTGGTCCTACGTATTTTGGGACTGGGGCGTTACATGTTTTTGTGGTGGCCCATGCAGGTCATCGTTACTATTGTTGGGTTACATGACTGTGTCCAACAAGCCTACATATAGGAATAGAAATATCTCATCCAGAACTACTACTACCTCTTGACTTCCAATCTTTTCGAAACTTCCTTGATTTTTCGATTTACTTCATATCTAATCTTCCTAATATCCACTTATCTTCTTCATGCCAACAGTATGCATTTAAGAAGCGGACGCACTTCTGCCTTGGCCCTTACATCTGGTGAAAAGGCTACGCCGGAGGGACAGAATCCTCATATGACTCCAGCGACACCATACCAGCCAGGACAGTCGCAGCCTACTACGACACCGACGACGGAGTATCCAGAGATCGCAGCACCCTCAGGCAGCCAGGCTGGGCAAACTACTACCATGCCACCAGAAGAGAATGTACCTCTGCTACTACCACCACCATTCCTCCAGCAGTTTCCTCCACAGTCGGGACCTCAGATGCCTCCACCACCGACTGATGGGAGCCCTACTTCTCAGTTTATGTACGCCATGATGCAGGCACAGCGGCAGCAGACTGTGCTGATGAGACAGACGATGATGGCATCATTGGCTAGACCTCCACCACCACCTCTAGTACCAGCACTGGCTCTGCATCCTTATGAAGGCTCTATCAAGAATTTTACAGATATGAACCCCAAGGCCTTTAGAGGAACAGAAAAGCCATTAGAGGTGTCACAGTGGCTTATTAGTACAGAAAAGCTACTGAAGGCATCCCAGTTGCCAGCCTGAGATTGGATGACAGCAGTGGACCTACTATTAGAAGATAATGCTCACCACTGGTGAAAGGCAGAAGAGAGACGATTAGGCACTGGAATCACCTGGAAGCAGTTCTATGATGCGTTTTATGAGAGGTTCTTCCCTATTCATGTCAGAGATGGTCTCTACGACCAGTTCCTTCATCTGAAGCAAGGGAATATGACAGTCGATGAGTATGACTCAGAGTTCAATCGCCTGAGTCGATTTGGTACGGGATTGATTCCGACGGAGTTAGAGAAGGTGAGGAGATTTCACCAGGGGCTGGCACCAGAGCTCAAGTCTTATACGACTACCCAGTCTCAAGTCTCCCATTCAGCTGTCTTAGAAGAAGCTCGTGCTCAGGAGATTCTTCGCAAGGAACAGCAGTAGACATCGAGACGTCATACACCAGCAGTTACACCAGCCCAAGCTACTCAGGGTGGACCAATAAGGAGGACCACAGGACAGTACCAGCAGAGGAATACTCCCTACCAGAAGCCCACTTGCTACTATTGTGGGAAGCAGGGTCATATCAGAGATGATTGTCGACTTCGTTTGGGTTTATGTATGAGATATGGATCAGGACAGCACTTGGCCAGAGATTATCCTGACCAGCAGGCTCTAGTTCATGCACATCAGGCCCAGAAGCCCACAGCCCCAGCACCTCGTCCACCATTACCACCACAGACAGCTCAGTACCACAAGGCCAGAGCTCAAGGCCCAGGACAGAACCATGGAAAGGCATTCTCTCTAGCTGTTGAGAATATAAAGACAGAAGCAGAGGTCATAGAAGGTATAGTTTTAGTTGTATCTTTTTCTGCTATTACATTATTTGATACTGGAGCCACACATTCATTTATAGCCACTAGTTTTACCATAAGACACAGTATTCCCGTCACACCCTTAACTAAGAATGTTAAAATCCTCACTGGAGGAGGAGTTGTACCTTTTAGTGGTATTTGTAGACTTTATCCTGTAGTGATAAGTGGCAGGAAGATGATGTCTTGACTTCTTGTATTCCCTATGCCGACTTTTGATGTGGTTCTTGGAATGGACTGGTTGAGCCAGCATTTTGCTCTCATAGACTGCCATAGGGGCAGTATTATCTTTAGACCACCAAAGGCGACAGAGTTTGAGTTCACCAAAAAAGACAGGGAGAGTTGTGATACACCCGCATCGGGGACTCATATGATGATGCATGACACCCCTCAGCACCCTATCATCACCGAGTTTGAGGATGTATTCTCCGAAGAATTGCCAGGACTGCCACCTGACCGAGACATTGAGTTTTCTATTGAGCTTATCCCCGGAGCCGAGCCTATTTCATCTCGAGTCGTCTGGCACCCAAGGAGTTGGTAGAGATAAAGACGCAGATTGATGACTTATTGGAGAAGGGCTTTATTCGTGCTAGTACGTCACCGTGGGGAGCACCCATTCTTTTTGTGCCTAAGAAAGATGGGACAGTACGCATGTGCATCGACTACAGAGCATTGAATGCAGTAACGGTGAAGAACAAGTATCCTTTGCCGTATATAGATGATCTATTTGATCAGCTGAGTGGAGCAAAAGTATTCTCCAAGATTGACTTACGATCGGGCTATCACCAATTGAAGGTTCGGAAGGAAGACATTGCAAAGACAGCTTTTCGATCGAGGTATGGACACTACGAGTTCTTGGTCATGCCTTTTGGTTTGACCAATGCTCCCACAGTTTTCATGAATTTAATGAACAAGATCTTTCACCAGTACTTGGACAAATTTGTAGTAGTCTTTATAGATGATATCTTGATTTACTCTAAGAATCAAGAGGAGCATGAGCAGCATCTGCGGATAGTGTTAGAAACGTTGAGGAATGAGCGACTGTTCGTGAAGCTTAGCAAGTGTGATTTCTTTCTCAAGGAGGTATCATTTCTTGCTCATATTGTTACGGGCGATGGTATATCAGTAGACCCGGAGAAGATCACAGCAGTCAAATCATGGCCCGCTCCCACCTCAGCTTCAGAGGTGAGAAGTTTTCTTGGACTTGCAGGTTACTACCGACAGTTCGTAGAAGATTTCTCTCGAATAGCGGGGCCTATGACTCGTTTAACTTGCAAGGATCAGGAGTTTATATGGAAATACGAGTGTCAAGCCACTTTTGACGAGTTGAAGAAGCGATTGACCACAGCACCGATCTTGACACTACCATCGGGCCCGAGAGGATTTGTTATCTACAGTGACGCATCCGGGAAAGGATTAGGATATGTATTGATACATCATGGTCGGGTAGTAGCATATGCATCGCGACAGTTGAGAGTGCATGAGAAGAATTATCTGACCCACGACCTAGAGCTCGCAGCAGTTATCTTTGCTTTGAAGCTATGGAGACACTACTTGTACGACGAGAAGGTTGATATCTACACTGATCATAAGAGCCTCAAGTACGTGTTCACACAAAAAGAGTTGAATATGCGACAGCGATGTTGGTTAGAGTTGATGAAGCATTATGAGATCGAGCTTCATTATCATCCGGACAAGGCTAATGTCGTGGCAGACGCATTAAGCCGTAAGCCCATGGCACACTTTTTGACCACACAGAAGGAGTTGATTAGAGACTTGGAGCAGCTTGGTATTGAAGTAGTATTGCCTGGAGCAGACGGCGTGCTACCCAACCTCAAGTGCAATCATCATTGGTAGTGCGCATCAAGGCAGCATTGCCCAATGATGCTAGATTTAGATGGCTCGGAGAGAGGACTGAAGCAGGAGAGCAGACAGGATTGAGGATCCATCCCGATGGGACATTGCGATGTAGGGATCGCATTTATGTTCCCAATGGGGAGCTACGGCAGGAGCTGATGGCAGAGGCTCACAGTTCGACTTACTCTATTTATTCCGGAGGAACCAAGATATACCACGACTTACGACAGTATTATTGGTGGCACGGAATGAAGCGAGAGATAGCTCGTTTCGTTGCCAAGTGCTTGGTATGTCAGCAAGTGAAGGCAGAGCACCAGAGGATGGCCGGATTATTCCAACTGCTACCCATTCTCGAGTGGAAGTGGGAGCACATTACTACGGATTTTGTTACGGGTTTTCCTCGGAGTCCTAGGGGACGTGACGCAGTATGGGTGATTGTTGATAGACTTACGAAGTCAGCCCATTTCTTACCTTTTAGAGTAGGCCAGTCGACGGAGGTATTGGCAGAGATGTATATGGAGCAGATTGTGAGATTACACGGTGTACCTGTTAGTATTGTGTCGGACTGCGACTTGAGATTTACCTTGCATTTTTTGAGGAGTATGTAGGAGAGTTTGGGCACCCGATTGAAGCTTAACACGGCATACCATCCTCAGACGGACGGCCAGTCGGAGCATACCATTCAGACGCTAGAGGATATGTTGAGAGTGTGCATGCTTGATTTTGGCAGCTCATGGGAGGACCATCTACATCTTGGGGAGTTTTCCTACAACAATAGCTATCAAGCAAGCATTCAGATAGCTCTGTTTGAGACGTTGTATGGTAGGAAGTGTCGGTCTTCTATTTGTTGGAGCGACATAGGAGAGCGACAGCTATTGGGTCCCGAGTTGGTCTTGAGCACAGTGGAGACAGTAAAGAAAATTCAGGGCCACCTGCAAGCAGCGCAGGATCGTCAGAAGCAGTGGGCAGATAATCGTCGTCGACCCTTGGAGTTCAATGAGGGCAACCACGTGTTCTTGAAGATATCCCCCACTAGAGGCACGATTCGATTCGGAGGACGTGGCAAGTTGAGCCCAAGGTACATCGGGCCGTTCGATGTTTTGGAACGTGTTGGAGAGGTTGCCTATAGATTGGCTTTGCCACCGTCGTTGGAAGGAGTGCATGACATATTCCATGTATCTCAGTTGAGGAGGTACGTGGCGGACAGCAATCATGTGCTTGATCACTCCGAGATCACGGTTGGACCGAGTTTGTTGTACGAAGAGCAACCAGTAGGCATTCTTGATCATCGAGTGAAGGTGTTACGGAATCAATCTATTCCATTGGTTCGCGTGGCATGGAAGCATCACTCGCCAGGGGAGTCTACTTGGGAGCGCGAGGACGACATCCGAAATCGCTACCCGCAGTTATTCAAAGACGAAGGTATGTCTTGCATTTAAGCTTTCAAATTACTATCAATTTTCTTGCATTGCATTCGAACCCCCGACCTTAATTTAATTTCGAGGACAAAAATTTCTTTAAGTTGGGTAGGATGTAACCCCCAAGATTTTCTAATTATTTTACCGATTTAAAATTTATATTTTTTTATATATTATTTAGCATTAAAGAGTTAGTTGGTATATATGAGTGTATTTATAGATATATAAATATATATATATTATGTGTGTGATTGTGTGCTTGATATTTTAAGTGCTACTAAATATAGTCTATGATTATTATAAAGATTTTTTATTACTTAACTATAATTTATTGGAATTTTATGGGATTATATGCATTATAATATATATATATATATATATATATATATATATATATATATATATATATATATATATATATATATATTAACTACCCTATATATATATAGTGTAGTTAAAAAAAAGGATACTGTGGTGGTCGGCCCATGTGGGGACCGACCACAGTGCAAAGAAAAGGAAAGAAAAAAGAAAAGGAAAAGAAAAAGAAAAAATATATATATATATATTAATAGCCACCCACCCACTTAAGTGGGCGGGCCCCCCATCCCATACTTGCTGCTGAAGCAGCAAGCTAACGTAGCAAGTAGCAACCCGTGGGCAAAGCCCAATTGGTTTATTAGTAATAGTGTTTGTATTAGGTTTTTCAACCAACTTGCTATATATATAACATTTTCCACAAGCCTCAAAACCCTAATCTTCCAAAACAAAAGTTGAGGCTGATCATACCCTCTTCGCCTACGAATTTGTTTCACCAGCGACGGAGCTTTGTGCGCGATGAACGGAGCATCGAAAGTCAGTCCCGCGTCACCCACGGAGCAGTTTTCCCACTCAATGTACCCTACTTCCCTACGACGTAACTTTTTACTCGTAGCACCAATTTTTGATCCGTAAGATTTTCTGGAAAGTAGACTTGACCCTCTTCGAGATCCTCCAGTGGATTTCAAAAACAACCCATCAACATGCTCAAAAAATTAAGACGAAGTTGAACAAAAATCTGTTTTCTGTAATACTAAAAACTGTTTTAAAATGATAACTTGTCGGCCAATTTTCTTGCTGTGCAGTAAAGTACTGTAGGAACTACTTGAAAATAGTAAAAGACAACATAACCGAGATCGTAACGCATCTTTTGGATCGTCGTTTCGATTAGCGTGTAAAAAGTAGATGGATGTTGAAGTTGAGGAAAAACCTACGCTTAATTATATTAATTTTCTGAATTTTGTCCGATATGGCGTGCACCCCGACAAACCGGGCAACGTGGTCCCATGCTATACACATCGAAAGGCGCGTATGGACGTTGTCGACGTGTGGGAACTGACGGAACTCAGTTTCGTCGTGTGTGCGCGATGAAATCAGTCTGTATCCGTCGAGATACCCCGTATCGGCATTTTGCAAACTTCGTCCTAACTTCGTGTACAGTCGTCGATTCGAGACGAAACTTGAGCCAACAGGTTCGGATCAAAATTTTGGTCCTGTGTGCCAAGTTTATTTCGATTCTGAGAAGGTCGAATCGAAATCCCTTTTTTGCGGGCCCGCGACCCACTCAAACGGACGATTTTGTACACGGCCCATCGGAATCCAAAACTGGACATACCATTGAGTTTCTCTCCCCAAACTGAATCCATAGACATGTAGTTTGACGACTTTAGAGACCATAGACTTCGACACGCATTTCGGTGTAAAGCAGGTCCAACGGAGGACATCGTTTTGACCCGAAATTATGATTTTGCCCCTGTTCCAGAATTAGACTTTTGGACCGGCGTTTCCTAGGTATATCTTTTACACCGAGTGTGTTTTTTATGTTTGTTTCAGCATCTGGAGTTGTTTGGAGATTGTGACGTTTCTTAGCTGACATTGTAATTACCTGGACTTGCCACTTTGCACCATCAGGCAAGATACCTTGCCACCTTACTCTGTGATTATTATATTCTTATTTTCAGTTGTTATTTTCAGCATTCTTGTTTTCTTGATATTTCAACTGTGCGTCCAAGTCACACTTAGGTGCAAGCGACTCTATCGGTCGTTTATCTCGTCTTATTTATTTCTCTTGTATTGACTTAGTCTAGTGACCACCCATTGATGTTGAGGTATTGGTATATCTCATACGGACTTGACACTTGTTGTTTCACATGATGTGAGTCACATGTAGGACACGTATCCGCGTAGTCGGCTGGCCACCGATACGTATGGAGCATGCGACGGATAGGGGTAACTGCCAATAGAGTTGCATGCTAGAAGACTTGGCGGTCACTAGAGGTACATGTCAGTCATGGAGATGATGATAATAGGCATTGGGTGGGGAGAACATTACCTGACGTATGGGCTTCGATTGCACTTCCCTTGTAACCCGGAAGCTCCGCTGGAGATACGGGTATGTTTAGCCTCTCAGGTTTGCCACTGTCGTTCTTGGAACGTCATGCGCTTGGTCACTGGTGCCCAAGAGGGGACTATGCCGGATCCTATATTCAGCCAGGGTTCATGCGTCGAAGGAATGTATCTCAACTGCATATTCACAGTAGAATGGTCAGAAAACCGATTACATGCATACCTTTTCTCTTATTATATTATCACAGTTTATATGGCATGGTGTTTTCTTGTATCTTGCTATGTCCCCTGAGGACCTGGTTATCTCTCCAGGTTTAGACGATTTTCCAAAGGAGTACGGAGCGGAGTTGGAGCTATCTTACATCGATGACGAGGCAGTTCATTTTGATTTCTAGACTATTTCTTATCTGAGACAGTTGTAGACATTATTTTTACATCTCTTTTTCTTTCTTTTTGTGGAGGTTGGGCTCTGATCTTATGAGACTATTTTCATAGTTGTTTGGAGTGAGCATGTTCACCCGGCTATCTTTTGATACTCTTATTTATTTATTTGGATTCTATTATCTTTCGTGTTGAGCTGTGATGAGATTAGATTATGTATTTCTGGCCTGTGATTATTTTATTTTACAGCTTATGTGCATATATGAGGATTCCATATATTGGAGTATTCTTCGTATACGTGTAGCTGGCATGTTCACGTACTTGGTCCTACGTATTTTGGGACTGGAGCATTATACTCGGGCTGGCCAGGGGGTCAGCTCGAGTCAGTTGTTAGGGTTCGGTTTTAGTTAGTTATATTATGGTTTTAGGTTAACGGGTTGTAAACCCGATAGCATATTCTTCGTGTCCTGACAGTTAAGGACATGAAGAGCGGTCAAGTCCAAGTGTCTGGGTTGTGCACGACACGGACGACTCGAACTAGACGTGTCCAGACTTACCACGAGACTCAGCGAGTCACATATGTGAATACGAGTTGTATCGGAGAAGAAAAAGTGAGGGTGACACGTACGTGTCCGACTTCGGGTCTAAGAACGAGGCTACTGTGGGGCGGAGGAGTTGTCGTGGTCGGCAGCGAAGGGAGGCGCTGAGTTCGTCTCGGCGATGCGAACAAGGTGGCGGTGGTGGGGGCGTCGAAGTGGTCTGTAGGCGTCGGACTGGGTAGGGGGTGATCTCCGGCGAGGCTGGTCTGGGAAGACGAAGTGAAGGCGGTGGCTAGGGCGGCGCTGGTGGTCGTAGGGAGTCTAGGGTTAGGGTTTGGGGGTCGGGGGGTATTTATAGGGAAGTAGGGCGGTCGAAAAGTCGGGTTTTGGCCAAAAAATTAGGGATTAGGGTTAGGGTTACTGCGAGGGTTAGTCGGAGACGATGACAGCGCGGCGGTGTTCAGGGGTGGTTAGGGTTAGGTTTTGCAGAAACCCCCCCCCCCCCCCTAAGATTGTTAATTACAAATAGGCCCACCGCCTTGTATAAATGCAAATGCCAAATTACAAAAACACTCCCGCTGTTGCTCTGTGCAAAAATTAATTTGCACAGACAATTCGGATATTGCAAAGACTATTTAAACAATTAAAATAATTGCATAATAATATTAAAATAATTCAAATAATTATAAAATGATATATTTTGATTTAAAAATTATTTAAAATTATATAAAATTTTTAGAAAAATTCCTAATAATTATAATAATTTATTTTAAAGATATAAATGCTATTTAAAATTATTAAAAATATTATTTTAAAAACTAGGGGCTTACAAGTGCCATTATCGATATATCACCTCTCAGATTGTTGTCGTAGGAAACATATCCTTCTTTCTTCAAGGGTCTATTATGATTAGTCTTATAAATCCAAGCAAGTAAATTAGTGTCAACAAGCTTTCTAGCTTTACAATACTGTGATATGTGCCCATGTGTACCACATTATGTGCATGTGATTTTCAAAAATGTGTTATTTGTTTCTGTGTTGACATTCTTGTGTGTCTTTCTTGGAAACCTGTAAGTAAAAGCATGATTGTGATAAGTATGTTGCTTTGGTGCTTTCTTTGGTTCATTTGTGGTGTATGCTTGGTATTAGGACCAACCTTAGGCTGTGTAACAGGGATGACCTGTTTGTCTAATTTGATCTCTAAATTTTTAGAGATCGCACAAGACTCCTCATATTTGACAGTCATATCTATGAGTCTTTGCTCAGTGACTAAGTGTCTCTTCTTCTCTATGTCATAAAGTTTTTGCACCTTTACATAGTCTCTTTCTTTCTTCTCTATGGTGAGGATAACATCATGATAGTCTATTTTAAGCTTGGCTATCTCTTCTGCGTTACCAGTAGTAGATGTCTCTTTAATATCTTCAATAAGATTAGATAGTCTAGCTACTTCGGTTGTGTGTAGCTTAATCTTTTTGCAAGATTGCTTGTACTTGTCCAACACATTTTTGTGTTCTTCAAGTAGTTTGCTAAAGGTATTTTCTAGTTCATCGAAAGTAAAATCATCATACAGAAGGTTTTCGAATACCATCGAATGCCATCAGACAGACATTTGCACTACAGCTGGGTTTGTACTCCTCCTCTGATTTACTGGCCTCATTTTTGTGCCTGATGTTTATGTTAGCGTACTTTTGACCGGTTGCAGCTTTCCTGCTCGATCTTGATCGGTCATATGGACTGCTCTTCTTTGACAGTGAACAGTCCTTTATGTGCCCTAACTTCTTACATCTGAAGCAGATTATTTCTTCTTTGTTACTTTCGTGAATGCCTTTCTTCTTTCGGTTTGATGTCTCAAACTTCAAGAACTTTCTAAAAAATTTTACCAGTAGGGCCTGTTCAATACCATCAAAATCTTCTTTTTCATAGTCATTGCATGAGACTCTTTGGACTTGTGCTTTGAAGGCAATTGATTTTTCCTTAGGAGTTGCTTCTTCAAACTCTTGAAATTTCAGCTCATGGGTTATGAGCTTGTCCATCAGTGTCTTCAAAGATATCATGGTGAGGTCATTTCCTTATATATTTATAGTGGCCTTCGGGTTCTAATTCTTGGTTAGAGCCCACAGAACCTTCCTAATCTTTTCGTGATTACTATAATCCTTACCAAGCGACTGTAAAGGATTAGTAATATCAAGAAAATGAGTGAACATCTGTGTAATTGACTCACCAAATTTTATCTTAAAATATTTATATTCCTGTGTTAGTCTACTGATTTTGGATTCCTTCACTTGGAAAGTTCCTTCATGAGTTATCTCAAGAAGTCTCTAAATTTCATTAGACGTCGTACAGGTTGATACGCGATTAAACTCGGCTTTATCAATTGCACAGAATAGTGCATTGATGGCTCGTACATCTAGACTAGCCTGTGTCTGTTCATGCTCTGTGTATTTGTCATGGGTCTTGTCTACTAATTCACCATCAATTACTATTCTAGATGGTTTCTTGTAACCATCTATAACTATCGACCAAAGATCGAAGTCTAGTGACTTTAAAAAAAAAACTCATCTACGTTTTCAAGTAAGTATAGTTCGTTCCATCAAATAGTGGGGGTCTATTTGTGGATTGCCCTTCAGCGTTGAATATCGATTTAACAACCGTCATAGATATATACTTTCTAGATGATTACGTATATGTATAACCTGCTTTGATACCAATTGTAGGACCGTTGAGCACCTCTAGAGGGGGTAAATAGAGTGTGTGCATGTGCAACAGAAATTATCACCAATTAAAAATTAAGCAGCAATATATTATGGCAGATAAAAGATGGTAAATAAAATACGGTAAAGTAAGAGTCAAGAAATCAAACTCAGTAATGTATACTGGTTTTTCTCTGAGAGGACTAGTCCAGTCTCGAGTACTCTTGCTCGAAGTTAATCTACTATGGCACAAGCTAATTGAGAGCTTGTAGTCTCTAAAAACACCGAGCTTGGTGACGAGCGCACGACCGACTCCAAAGGGCGATTTTGAAAACTAAAACGTTTTCTCAATGCAGCCTCTGATATAACTCTTTAGTACCAAAACTCTAAATTAAACAGAACTGTACTAGCTTTAGCTAAGTGTGGTATATGCTTGATTTGAAAGCTTTGCTTGAAGAAAATACTTTAGAATAGATAGAGAAAAGAATGAATGAGTGATTAAGTGATTTGGAATGGTGAAAGTTTATCTCTATTTATAGTGTTTTTGCAGACCAAATTCGGACAGAGTTCGGGGTGAGTTCAGATGCATGAATCTCGCATTCGAACGTTGTAGCCAGATATGGTGGAAGACCAAACAAAATTTAAACTTTATTTGACTGAACTCGGGCTGAACTCGGGCCGAGTTCTGGCCGAGATCTACCTGAGTTCTGTCAGGGTCAAAATACTTTGTATGGGCCAATTTTGTATTAGATTTTTGGGCTTTTTGGATGGTGGTCTTGGATGTATGGATATGTTGGCTTTTTAGATAGTGGACTGATAAAAACCTAAGCCAGTTCCAATCCTCATCAACCTCACATTTATTTTCTAAACTCAATAAAATTGAAAATACATAAGAAAATATAAAAAGCTTGAGCTTGATTCTAGAGAGAAATTGGTTCTTGATGATGATGCGATGTCTGTACTTTGAAGCGGCAGTACGAAGATGTAGTAAGACGTAGAAGCAAATATTCTTCTTATTTGAAACCTGTAATCATGTAGCAGTTTGTATATTTTGCGTATCTACTAAAGTTGATGTTGATTATCAAATCAAGTGTGATCATTAACCAATGGGCCAATAGTACTTGTTATCACCTCTTCTACAGTTGTCTCCTTCTCCACGGTCAAGGCATAAGCCTGCCCACGACCTGGTGATGGTGCCCTTTGCTGTCGAGCCTGCTGAAATAATGTCCCCTGTGGTGCCAAGGGTGGCCTCGGCTAAAATCCTCCAGGCGCCAGTGGTCGCATGCCTCCAACGCCAGGCTGTGGTGCTCTCGATGCTGGGTATACGGGTCTGGGTGGCTGTAGTGCTAGCCTCGGTGCCGGTAACTGTGCCATCGGTGCTGGTCGAGGGTACTCTGGACAATCTCGTAATGAATGCTGGCCCGATCCGCATCTAAAACATAGTCCCAACCTATGTTTGCAATCCTTCACAAGATGTTCCTTCTTGCTGCAGTGATGGCAAGTAGGTAATGCTACTGCTTTGGTGCTGTATCATGGGTCTCTTTGTCGGTCCTCCCGAGAGTGCTCTGGCTGGTACAAGCGGCCTTTTCTGGCTAGCCTCTCTCCTTTGAACATGCTCTACGCGTTGTGCGACGGTGAGTACTCCCAAATAAGTAGTGGGTACAGCCGCTCCAATAAGCTTTTGTAGTCTGTAGCTCAGTCCGTTGTAGAATTTCTCCGTCTTCTCTTCCTCTGTCTGAATCAGGGCTGGCACATATCGGCTAAGGCATAGAAATTTGGCATTGTATTTCTCTATCGTCATGCTACCCTGGACTAGGTAAATGAACTTATCCCAAAGTTCTGTCCTTAAAGTAACTGGGATGAACTGTTGGCCCATTGGTCATGGTCAAGCCCGATTTTAATAATTGATCAAACTTTGTCTCGATATACAGATGTTTACTCAAAGGCATTTTGGACACTTGGACACTGATCAAAGATTGGATATCTACTCAGTCCAAGACCGAAGCTATGTTTGCCACTCGAGACTGTATTTCTTTATGCAATATAATTTTTACTTTTATTGAGTCTAGGAATACATTGTACACCAAGTCGTACTGGCAAATAGGCTATCGAAAATCGTTTTAAAAAATGACCTATGTTTTTGAAAAATATCCCTTATTTACAAAACCTTCTGAAGGATTTTAAAAAGCCCAAAAATCTTTTTTTTAAATATCCCTGACCAATCCTGATGGAACTCGGCCCGAGTTCGGCCAGATTTCGGCCAGAGTTCGGTTAGTGAACGTTGGATTTTTGAACTTGGTCTCCCTTCAGTTGCAGATTGTTACAAAGAGTTCTGTCCGAATTCTGTCAGAGTTTTGCCTTTAGAAAAACTATAAATAGAGAAGAATTCTGATCATTTCAAATCACTCATTCACTTTCATCTCTTCTCTTCTAAAGCTTACGTTTCTTCCAAAGAGTTTTCTAAAAAGCTTTTATTTTCAAATCCCAAGCCAGTTACAATTCTCTAGTCAATTTGTCGGTACGGTGCGGTCTAGAAGATTTTAGAGAAATTGTAATAAGACGCTTGATTGAAGAAAAACTCTTCAAAACTGAAGTTGGTCGAGTTCTTCGTATCAAAGCTTGCGTCTGTAGAAGTTGCAAGGACTTCGTATAAAAACTTGCAGAATTTTCCAATAGTAGATTCAACTGGAAGCTAGAGTTCTTCCGACTGGACTAGTCCTTACAAGAGGAAAACTAGTATACATCGCTGTGTTTGCGTTTGCCTTCTGATCTCTTTTCTTTACAGTTATTACTTTGTGATTATTGATATTATTTCTGTGATCTAACTACTAACAAGATTTTTAATTAGCAATATTCTGCTGCCTACTCTATTCATTCCCCTCTAGAGTATTCTACATTATGACGTCGTTCCTACAATTGGTATCGGAGCGGGTTATACAGGTAAAGCAAGGTAAAATTGCAGTTATATTTAATTATTTTATAGATCACAACATTACACAAGGCAACTGTGAAATTCACAAGTGAAGTCCAAGCCACAAACAGACCTCCACTGTTTGACGGCACAAACTACACCTATTGGAAAACACGAATGAGTTTCTTCTTAAAATCTCTTGATTTTGACTTATGGTCTATAGTTATTGATGGCTACAAAAAGCCTCCGTGTATTACTATTGAGGGAGTTTTAGTTGATAAACCCCATGATAATATACTGAGGATGAAAAGAAAAAGGTCAGTCTTGAGCACGTGCTATTAACGCTTTATTTTGTACTTTAGATAGAATTGAGTTTAACAGGGTGTCAACTTGCACAACATCAAATGAAGTATGGAAACTTCTCGAAGTAACCCACGAAGGAACAACGCAAGTCAAGGAGTCAAAGATCAGCAGACTTACTTAAGAGTACAAGGCGTTCAAGATGAAGCCAAATGAATTCGTCACTCAGATGTTTACGAGATTCCTGGATATTGTAAATACTTTGTCTTCATTAGGCAAGGAATACAGTAACAATGAGAAGATTTCCAAACTTCTATGAGCTCTCACAAAGAACTAGACTCCAAAGTCTACAGCAATCATTGAAGGAAACGATCTCTCAATAATGTCTCTGGAAACACTTATGGGTAAGCTACTCACTCACAAGTTGGAACTTCAAGACTTTGAAGATGCTACTCCAAAGGAGAAGTCAGAGAAGTCGATCGCTTTCAAGGCTCAACATAGAAGAACTATCGAAGATGATTCTGACGACAGCGACTCTGACTCTGAAGATCAAGCTCCTCTGGTAAGGAAATTCAAGAAGTTCACGAGATTCAACAGAAGAACAAAAGACAGCAACATCAATAACAACAAGGAAGATCCTATTCGCTACGGATGTAAGAAGAAATGACATATGAAGAAAGATTGTCCAACAGCATCATCATCAACAAGAAAGAGCAACAAATATGAAAAAGGTTACCTGAAGATATCTACATCAAGGAAGTATGCCAAAACAAGCATATGGCATGAGAGCGAAGCCAGCGACTCAGAAGACAAATATTCAGATGACGCTGCAAATATATGCTTGATGGCTTGCGATCAGGTAACCACTAATCCTCTGTTTGATCCGTATGATGATGTCACCTTTGAGCAACTAGGAGAGGCTTTCAGTGACCTGTTAAATGACTACAGAAAACTGCGTAATAAATATGAAACCTCTAAGAAGGTACTTAAAGAGTACAAAGGTGAGATAGGAAGACTTACCGACCAACTAACTGATGTTAGAAATAATGTTTCTTCTATTGAGTCGGGTGAGCTTTCTTTTATTAAGCTGTTGTTACACGAGACTACTAAATTATTCAAAAAAAAAGTCCAAACTATCATCCAACTAAAGGAAGACCTATCTAAGAAGAGAAAGAATCTTCAATGTGCACAAGTCAGAATGGAAATACTTACATCTGACTATACTAGATTATATGACACCTCCAAAAAGTTGGAAATTAGTTTAGAAAAACGGCCTGAAGTTGCTGCTTCCTATTCTAGCACGTGTCAATTACCGAATCATCGGAACACACCCAAACCAAACACTGTCAGACCAAACTATACCAAACCACTGCCCAAGAAGACTAATAAGCATGCATTTTCTATACTAGAAAACCAAAACCTACCAATCATGCACCTCACACAACTTTCAACACTCAACATGCAAAATGTCATTATTGTGGCCTCATTGGTCATATATCCTCTGCATGTAGAATCAGAAAGTTAGTAGATTTAAATATTTATGTATGGATACCAAAGACAAACATGTCAGGACCCTACAAGAAATGGGTACCAAGAGTTTCATCCGCAAACTGTTTTGTAGGTGGGACGCCCTTCACATGCTAGAAGCAAATGGATCCTCGACAGCGGTTGCTCACGACACATGACCGGAGATGCATCATTATTCGCAACACTGTCAAAGAAGAATAAAGAAGGATACGTCTCCTTCGGTAATAATTTGAGAGGGTACATAATCGGTATCGGTGACATTGGTAAGGCTCCCTATCCTGTGATTAAAGATGTTTGTCTAGTTACCGAGTTAAAACATAATCTGCTCAGCATAAGCCATTTAGCTGATCACAGTTATGGCATTAACTTCCTCAAAGACAAATGTACTATAGTTGATAGCTCAACTGGCAGTACTATTTTTGAAGGTATCAAAGAAGACAACATATATATTTTCTATTTATTAGAAGATGCTAACAAAGCAGGTAGATGCTTGATGGCCAAGAGCAATAAGAGTCAACTATGACATATGAGACTCGGTCATGCAAACATGGACACAATTTTAAAACTATCCACAAAGAAGTTGGTACGCGGCTTACCGGACATATCTTTCAAGAAGGATACGGTATGTAGCGAATGTGAAAAGAACAAAGCTACCCGATCTGCCTTTAAGTCCAAGAACGTTGTAAGTACCACTAGACCTCTACAATTATTGCATATGAATTTATTTGGACCTAGAAGAATTGCTAGTCTAGGTGGTAAGTTATATGCATTTGTTATTGTAGATGATTTCTCTAGATAGACATGGGTATATTTTCTTGTACGCAAGAACGATGCTCTATCAGAATTCGTCACCTTTTATAAGAAAGTACAGAATGAAAAAGGTTTTATGATTACTCGCATTCGTAGTGATCATGGCGACGAATTTGAGAATGCAGAGTTCAAGCAATTCTGTGACACACACGGTTATTTACATGAGTTTTCCTACCCTAGGACTCCACAACAAAATAGAGTTATGGAACGTAAGAACAGAACTCTATCTGAAATGGTTAGAATAATATTGAACCAGTTTAGTCTACCTAAATACTTTTGGGCTGAAGCTGTCAATATAGCGTGCTATATTCTCAATAGGGTTCTGATTCGACCTATATCGAAGAAGGCTCCCTATGAGTTATGGTTTGATAAAAACCTACTGTTTCATATTTCAAGATATTTGGTTGTAAATGCTTTATTCTTAATACTAAAGACAACATGAGTAAATTTGATTAAAAGGCCGATGAAGGTATCTTTTTAGGTTATGCGGCAAAGAGCAAAGGGTACAGAGTCTTCAATAAGAGAACCATAATCATCGAAGAATCAATTAATGTCAAGTTTGATAAACTAAATCAACATTCAGTCGATGACGATAATGAAGACGTAAGTACAACAAGTACAGCTACTGCAAAACCTTCACACAAAGATGCAAAACCTTCACACCAAGCACCAGATGAGTCTTCAAGCAAAGAAGCCGGAACCAGCAATCCTGAGGATATGCCAAAAGAGATGAGATTCTTGGTAGATCATCCAAAGGACTTGGTAATTGATGAGATTAGCAAGGGTGTAAGTACTCGTTCCTCTAATAAAGATATTGCTTCCTATGTTGCTTTTATTTCACAGCTTGAACCCAAAAACATTGAAGAAGCATGTAGTGATAATTTTTGGTTAGATGCTATGCAAGAGGAATTAAACCAATTCGAACAGAATCAAGTTTGGGAACTTGTTCCCAAGCCCATTGATCATCCGGTCATTGGCACCCGTTGGGTATTCCGAAACAAACTGAACGAGAATGGTTTAGTGACTCGTAATAAGGCTCGACTCGTAGCTCAAGGATACAATCAAGTAGAAGGTATCGACTACGATGAGACTTATGTCCCAGTTGCGAGATTAGAATCCATTCGCATGTTATGTGCATTTGCATGTTTTCATAATTTCAAATTATTTCAAATAGATGTTAAAGTACATTTTTGAATGGTTTTATAAAAGAAGAAGTTTATGTAGCTCAACCTCCAGGTTTTACTGATTTTAAAAATTCTGATTATGTTTTCAAGTTGAAAAAAGCCTTATACGGTTTGAAACAAGCCCCTCGTGTTTGGTACGATCGTCTAAGCTCTTTTCTACTTGATAACGGCTTTTCAAAGGGAAAGGTCGACAATACACTGTTTATAAAGTCTTTGAATAACAATCTTCTTTTGATTTAAATCTATGTAGATGATATTATTTTTGGATCCACTGATGAATCTCTTTGTCAAGAATTTTCAAAGTGTATGCAGAATGAGTTTGAGATGAGCATAATGGGAGAGCTAAAATTCTTTCTCGGACTGCAAATCAAACAAACCAACAATGGAACGTTCATAAATCAAGCAAAGTACACAAAAAATTTATTAAAGAAGTTCGTCCTGGAAGCAGTCAAACCACTTAGCACTCCAATGACGACTTCAACAAAGCTTGATATTGATGAACAAGACAAACCCGTCGACATACATAAGTATCGAGGTATGATCGGTAGCTTACTGTACTTAACTGCTAGTCGACCAGACATTATGTTTAGTGTTTGCTTGTGTGCATGTTTTCAAGCCAATCCTAAGAAATCACATCTGTGCGCAGTTAAGCGTATCTTTCGATACCTTAAAGGCACTTCTTTTGTCGGCTTATGGTATTCTAAAACCACGTCGTTTGACCTAACCAGTTATTCTGATACTAATTTTGCCGGATGCAAAGTGGATAGAAAAAGTACCAGCGGCACATGTCATTTCCTAGGAAAAGCCCTAGTCTCTTGGTTTAGCAAGAAGCAAAATTATGTCGCATTACCAACAACTGAGGCTGAGTATATCGCCGCAGGACGTTGTTGTGCACAAATTTTGTGGATGAAGTAAACTTTAGAAGACTTTGGATTACATTTCATACACATACCCACTTTTTGTGATAACACTAGTTCTATTAATTTGACTAAGAATCCAGTATGTCATTCTCGTACTAAGCATATCGAGATTCGACATCATTTTCTTAGAGATCATCAACAAAATGGAGATATAGACCTTGTATACATAGACACACAGAATCAATTGGCTGATATTTTCACAAAACCTCTAGCGGAAGATCGTTTCAATTATTTACGTCGAGAATTAGGAATTTTAGATGTCAATAATATTAATTAATTTTGTTTTATTAATTAATTTATGCAATACTCAATAACTATTTTTGAGACAAGCCTACAAAGAGTCTGTCTGTCACCACGACTACGGTCGAAGCGAAGCGGTACTTAATTGTTCCCCGGTGAACTCCCGTTAGCTGGGACAGTACTCCTACAGCCAATCTGAAATAGACGCTGAGTAACGAAAGTTAATTTATAAAATAATATTTATTATATTATTTGAAGTTTAAAATTACTAAACTTTGAATTAAATATTTGAAATGAGTTGATGAAAAAGATGTGGCCCAAATTTTTTTTAAAAAAATCTAAGAGAACCCCAGGCGAATTCTGCCCGAATTCGGTCCGAATTCGGCCAGAGTTCTGTTGGTGTTGTAAGTTTTTAAGTCAGAACCCGAGGCCTCATCCTCTTCATCTCTTCTAAATTATATCATCACAGCAACAGCAGCAGTCGAAGGACCCCCAAACCCTAGCTCTTCTCCACTCCTTTTTTTCCAATCTACGTGGAGAAATCCATCCAAAATTTGGATTCGTGCGGAGAATCGCATCCTCTACAACATACTTGATTCTCGGAAGGTATAACTCCTTCTTTCCTCCACTTTCGAATTATTAGGGTTATCTAGTTTTAGGAAAGAATGCCTAAGGGATTCAATCCTTTCAAGAGGAAGAAGACCAATGCCAATGAAGAGGCATCATATTCCGATCTGAACATGGATTCACTCTTTTCCTCGGTCCAATCGGGTGATAGCGTGTCGGATGAGTTTTACTTCAAAAATTATGACCAAGCTTTGCTTTGGTATACCGACTTTGCTATGCATACAATATGCACAGACGCTCCGATCAAATGGACTGTATTTCCAGATCATCGTTCTTTGTTTGAGGCATTAGGGTTACACCGTCTCGTTACCCAACAATTTCCTATAGCTACTAATGCCCTTAGACTATTCTATTGTAACTTCGTGTTAGATACTTTTACCGCAAGAACTTGTGTTGGCGGGATCGATATCGAGTTCGAAGATGTGTTGCTAGCAGAATTCCTTGGTATTCCAAACGAAGGTGCCCCGCTCGATGACATCACCGACTTCGACTTTCCTGAGGGCACGACTCTTGTTAGTTTCAAGAATGAGCTTTGTGCGCCAGCACGTGCTCGTCCTGGAAAGTTCAAGGCCAATAACTTGAACTTGTTTAACTACGAGTTACATCGCATCATCTATTCCACTATTCTTTCAAAATCCACTTCGAAAGATGATGTCACTACACTAGAACTCTCTGCTCTCTATCACATTCTTAAGGGAATTCCTTTTTCTGCCCCTAAGACTATCATCCAGATGATGGAAAGATATCGCGAAAGATACCACAATCTCTCTTATGCGATGCTTATCCCTTGCATCTTTCAGTATTTTGATATAGATTTATCCACTTGTGCTCTGGACCCTGAGCCCAAGTTTCTCAAGCTTTCTTGTCGAAGCATTGCCACTGCTCCTGCACCTCCTGTACCTGCTCCTACTGCCCAAGTTCCTCCTCACACCTGCCTTATAACTTTTGAGGGTATCCATCAGCACCTTTTGGATATACAAACTTCATTGTTGATACTTCCAGGGAACGTGAGTTCTGTGACGTGACTCGGTTCCAGGCTATTGCCAACTCGTTTGTCGATCTCCGATTTGCTCAGACGGGTCATTCTGCCAGTTCTCTTCCTAGAGACCCTACTGTATATGGTTACCATATTGAGGATGAGGCAGTCCATTCTCTGTTTCAACCAAGGAACGCTTATGATTGGTACCGTGGCTCGGGTGCTACTCCACACACCTCTGGAGCTGGCACATCTGGAGCTGGTCCATCCGGACATGGTGGACATGCTGGCACCACAGACGATGATGATAAGGATGGTATGTAATTTAGACATTCTTGTCTACTTGTTATACTGTTAACACTATTTTTATTATCTTGTTTACTTGGAAATGCTCCGACATTCCAAGCTAATATCAGTACTCTTATTATTTGCATGTGTGGTTATGATTTCTTTTGTGACTTTTTGTTTGATGAACATGTTTTATGCTTTCTTTAGCATATTTTTATTCAGTTTAGCATTATTTCATAGCATTATCTTTTATTTTGCTTCCATTTAAACTGCCTGTGAAATATTTTCTGCTTATCACATTTATTTACTGTCTGTGACATTTATACCATGCCTGTGATAAATTTTTCATATATCTATATTTTGTTTTTCTTCACTGATTGTTGCTTATGTATATATTGTGGGGGAGCTTCTCTCTTTGTAATTATTTTGCTAAGTGACAATAGAAGAGAAATAAGATCTAACAACTTATTCGATTGTAAGAATACAGGATATGAACAATCTACATGAACAATTTTTTTGGTACATTTTTTGGTACAATTTGTTTTGATAAAGACCAAAGATGTTATATCGGTCAAGGTTTGTCAATTATCAAAATTGGGAAGATTGTTGGCCCATTGGTCATGGTCAAGCCTGATTTTAATAATTGATCAAACTCTGTCTCGATATACGGATGTTTACTCAAAGGCGTTTTGGACACTTGGACACTGATCAAAGATTGGATATCTACTCAGTTCAAGACCGAAGCTATGTTTGCCACTCGAGACTATATTTCTTTATGCAATATAATTTTTACTTTCATTGAGTTTAGGAATACAGTGTACACCGAGTCGTACTGGCAAATAGGCTATCGAAAATCTTTTACAAAAATGACCTATGTTTTTGAAAAACATCCCTTATTTACAAAAGTTTCTGAAGGATTTTAAAAAGCCCAAAAATTATTTTTTTAAAATATCCCTGACCAACCCTAATAGAACTCGGCCCGAGTTCGGCCAGAGTTCGGTTAGTGAAGTTATGTGAACATTGGATTTTTGAACTTAGTCTCCCTTCAGTTGCAGATTGTTATAAAGAGTTCTGTCCGAATTCTGCCCGAATTCTGCCAGAGTTCTACCTTTGGAAAAACTATAAATAGAGAAGAATTTTGATCATTTCAACTCACTCATTCACTTTCATCTCTTCTCTTCTAAATCTTACGTTTCTTCCAAAGAGTTTTCTAAAAAGCTTTTATTTTCAAATCCCAAGCCAGTTATAATTCTCTAGTCAATTTGCTGGTACGGTGCGGTCTAAAAAGTTTTCAGAGAAATTGTAATAAGAGGCTTGATTGAAGAAAGACTCTTCAAAACTGAAGTTGGTCGAGTTCTTCATATCAAAGCTCGCGTATGTAGAAGTTGCAAGGACTTCGTATGAAAATTTGCGGGATTTTCCAATAGTAGATTCAACTGGAAGCTAGAGTTCTTCCAACTGGACTAGTTCTCACAAGAGGGAAACCAGTATACATCGCTGTATTTGCGTTTGCCTTCTGATCTCTTTTCTTTGCAGTTATTACTTTGTGATTATTGATATTATTTCTGTGATCTAACTGCTAACAAGGTTTTTAATTAGCAATATTCTACTGCCTACTCTATTCACCCCCCTCTAGAGTATTCTGCTTTACGACTTTGTTCCTACATGAACATCTCTTGAAAGAGAGCTTGGAGAACTCCTCCCAAGTGACATTCTCATGTCCAAGCCTTTTCTCCTTTGAGAGCCACCAGTCATAAGCGTTGCCGGTCAGCTGCATCCTGACGGCGATCATCCAATGGTTCTAAGCTCTGCTACTTCCCACTGATGTTGGATGTTGGTAAGCCACTCATAGACCGTTGTAGGTTTCTCTTTGCCTGAGAAAGGAGTTGCCTTCAGCTGGCAAAAGTTGGTAATAGTTCCCGTCGATAGCTGATGAGCTGGTGGAGGTGCTTGCGTTATTGCTGCTACTATGCTGTCTCGCGTGCTCTCTGACTACCTCAATTACGCCTCTACCTAGATTTGTTGTTGTGCTTGCATCATAGCGTAGAACATCTGAAACATCTGTTGGGGATCCATCTTCTGTCCCATCTAGGAAAACAACATTGGTGGTATCTGCAGCAACAGTGGGATCGGTGGTATGTCATCTCTTCTAAATCTCGAAGATTATGGGTCCGTTGTATTGCCATGTTAGACAGGAAAACCCCCAACCGGTGGCGTAACTGCATCATCATGGGTGATGATTGTGTCCTGAGGAGTATCTACTGGTGTCTCGTTGCTCTCTCCATCGTACTGCAGGTAATAGAAATTATACGATTAGGACATATGATATCAAAATAGGATGCAATTCAAGCAAATAATTTAAAATATATGTAAAGAGATCAAAGACGAGTAATATATGTGGATAAGATCCTGTGGGTCCTTCCTATTCCTAGTTACAGGCTCACATCGGTACAGTTACGTATCTGAAGTGGTATTTCTTGACCTGCATGGGCCACCACAAAAATTTGTAACACTGAAGTCCCAAATGAGTAGGACCAGATATACGAATACATGCCAGCAATATGTCACCAATGGACCAAACTACCTATCAAGCCCAATAGTAAATGCTTAAGCTATAAATTATGATTTCAACCTATAATAACAACAAATGCCATAAATCTAGAACTAATCTCATCCGTGTAGAATAATCAAGTAATACATAATAAGTAAGAGAGTCTAAATATCATAAAAGATCCGTCCAGCAAATAAAGAACTAAGAGAATGTCTCGGGTACATTTTGGCAACAAGTGAAAGAAATAAATGACAAGTCTCATCATAATGTCTGCTAAGAGATAATCATGCAAAGATGGATGAACTACATACTCAGGCAAAGTCCTCTGGAACAATCTCGTCCTCCTATGTAGGTATGTCTCCTACAACAACACTTGATCCATAGACCTCAGTATAAGCCTCCTCGCCTACCTGGTGGAGGTGACCAGGTCCTCAGAGGACATAACAAGGTACAAAATACAACATGCCAAGTGATAGTAATGAATGTACTAAGAACAGATCTAAAAAGGGTAACTACGAGAATCCATCTAAGTGAAATGCATGTGAGAAACAGCTCTGTACATCGGGCTAACTACGCCAAAGGCACCATGTTAGAGGACCTCAGGCATAAAGTAAATACTGAAGCTCTGCTACAGAGACCACAACAAACAGTATGGGTAACAGCCATGTCCCGGCTATAGAGACGATGACTAACATGTATCTATAAAGTAGCCCGATGAATCAGTATATGTTCTTCCCCACCCCATATTTTATTCTATCGGTCAAATCAGGTAACACTAACAATGTCAAGTAAGTAATCATTTAACCTATCATAGAGTCAAAACCATGAATCTGTCATGTCTAGGACTCTGTCTCATGATCATGTCAGTATCTTAGGTCCATCGTGTCTCAAGTTGTCATGACCTGTACCCAATGTAGGGGCACGAGAAGTGGTTACGTCCAGCCTACGCCACAGTGTCGGCGGTAGAATGATGTCCTAGGTCACATACATCTAACAATTATAAGGTACATGTACAATGTATACGCTCCGAATGGAGGACAATATAGAAATGTACAACTCAATCACAGCTAAGGTAGAAAGTACCACAAGATAGATAGATAGATAGATAGATAGATAGATAGATAGATAGATAGATAGATAGATAGATAGATAGATAGATAGGTCTGAAACCACAATGAAATACAAGATAAAAGAGTGAATCTAAGTTTCTAAGATAACAACTCCATAATATCCAGAATAACAAAATCCCCAAATAAATACAAGTGTATCCAAACATGATAGGATAATAAGTAAGATACTGGTCTAGCTAACTAGCCTAGACTACTGGAGTAATATCCTCTGCAATTGCTGGGTCCTCCTGGGAGTCCAGCTCACATGTGTCATCTAGGCCTACTCCATAGTATGTAGGACAGAACTCCTCAATGTCATCTGTAATATTTTCAATAGGTCCAGTCAGGACAGGAGCGAGCACAGTACATCTCACACAGTTTATATCATGATAGGAATATAAAACAGGCAATAGAGTAAAATATATGAAACGCTAAAAGAAAGAACATGAAATAGAGAGAAGACTGTAATGGAAATATCTACTATAAGTAAAGAGCTATAGTAAACTAGTGATTTAGAGTACAAGATAGACATGTGAACGGCTTGATAATAAACATGAGAGGTTGTATATGGCTACACTACTTTGGAAATATCCACATGACTACTTCTACTCCCCTATCCCCAATCAATACACAAGGATCCGTTTAAGTTATGTTATTGTACATGATTTCACATGGGGGCCCATAAATAGGTGCACATGAATATAAATATGGGGGCTCCGGGAACATGAGAGTACATGAATCACGAGAGTGCACATGAATGGTAAAAGCACAGGAATACATGATGAAAGTGAAACGCACATGACATGATGTTCTGATGCTCCCGAGGGGGATAACATCGTATGAAAAGATCCATATAGTACTAATCTGTATTTCCATCATGACAGCATCAACTAAAGTAATCTAGAGCAAGAATATAGTCCTAGCAAGTATGAAATGGTCAGAGAATGTACTCGCCTGATATCTTGAGTATCTAAAGTGAAATACTGTCTGAGGAGAGGTGTCTGGCTCCTATTTAGAATAGCACAAGTCACAACATATCCAAAATGGTAAAATAGACTACTACAATGCATTCTATATGATGTTTGGGTCAGTCTAGGCTAAAGTCAACCTTTGGTCAACTCTAGTCAACTATACTTGTCAAACTAGGTCAAATCCTAACTAGACAAGTCTCACTAAGCCTAACCATGTCTACCTAGCATTCACATACCATCACAATGCCATACAAGCTATCAACACACAATCTCATGTGTATACATACCCATATACACATAGGCTTACATATAGGAAACCATATAGGCTATATGCCTATATACCAATCTACATTGACAACACATTAGCATAAGTTCACAACATTCATATAGACTAAAATTCATATAGGCAATATACATATATATATTATATTATTATCATACAAGAATATAGATATTTATATATATATATATATATAGAGAGAGAGAGAGAGAAGGATAGAGTGACAGCAGCAGTAGGGTGTGTGTCATGTGTGTGTGTGCATAGGTTTCCTGTGTGTATGTGGCAGTAAGGGGGGTATTCTCAGATTTTTTGTGTACTTGTGTGTATGTGTGTGTCAATGTGTGAGTGAGTGTCTCAATGTGTGTGTGTGTGTGTAACATAGATATAGGGTGTCAGGTTTAGTATAAATGTGTGTGTGTGTAACATAGATATAGGTTCTCAGTTTTTAGTAGAGTGTGGGTGTGTGTGTGTAGGTCACAACCTAGGTTCTTAGATTTGTACATATATGTGTGTGTATAATATCAGGAATCAGTGCACACACATAACAGTTTCTAGTTTACAACAGTCCAATGCAATTTTGAAAACCCAACACCTAGCTAATATGAATCCTAACGTGCAAACTTAAACTCAGACCTAGAATAGGATCAAACATTGTAAATTAATCATTCAAAATCAGTTAACCATAATTTAAATCTCATAAATTCGAAAATCAGTACCTAGTATCAGAAATTTAGGAAAATCACCAATTCTAATTCAAAACACATTAATAATCAGTTTTAAGGGTTGGTAATTAATGTGTCATAAGTGAATGTGTCATGCAAGTGTCCTAGTGTCCATAAACTGGACACAAACGTGTCTAAGACAATTTCCACACTCGTGTACATCGAAACAGTGCACAGTCTCGTGCACGTGTTTATCACATTCGTGGACACGACACGTGTGTCCACGTGGTCACGTCCATGTGTAGCCCAGCACTAGGGCTACACACTGAAAACACCACGAAATGTCCATGTCGTGTCCAGTACGGACATGAGACGCGTGTCAGTAAGGGATTTTCGACTGTGCGTGCACAGTATGAATCTAGTACGGGGCCAAGTTCTCTTCGTGTGGTGAACCATTGGATCCCAAACTTTGGGAGGTTGATGTCAGTCATTGCCCTGAAATCCACCCCAAAATTCTCGTGTCAACGTGTCCTGAGTAGGGAGAACTCAGTGTCGGGCAACAGGATAATGTCCGCACGTGCATAGTGAGCGTGTTCGTGTCCTGTTTGGATACAGACACGGCTCAAATTTGACTCAGTCCAAGGGGAAATCATTATATGCATATAAATCAACATTTCTATTCAATTACTTTTCAAAAACAGCAAAATAAATTCTATTGAGGCATTTACACAAACACTTGAAATTAGAAAATGATACGTGTCCGATACGGACACGAAATCAATGCAAAACTTCACCAATCACACATTACAGCTAGGGGACACCTAGATCTAGGCTATTATGCAAAAAAATTAGAATTAAAATATAGTTTAGAGTGTTTACCTATAGTGTATCAATGACAAGGAAAAAGCCCCAAATATGATGATTCTTCTTGCAAGCCAAAAGCTCCAAATTGGACCAAATCTGAGATTTTTCTCCATGAACAGAAAATAGAGTAGGATTAGGCTCTAATGCAAGAAAATAGAGTCAAAAAAGAATTAAAATGAAATAGTTATGGATTGGGGAAGAATGACCAATACCTTTCTTTTCCAAAAGTTGATTTGATGCAAAAGAGGCAAGAAACTAGGAAGAGAGATTATATGGGGGGAATCCCTATGTGGCCGGCCAAGTAAGGATAAAATTAGGGTTATGGTTATGACTAATGGGCTTGGGCCAAGTTTCAATGATAAAGGAAATCACTCCTTACGTCAAAAGTCCATGAACCTAATCATTTATTCTCCTATATGAAACTTGATTCTAAATAACTTAACTTGGGTTGACTTAAGTTAGACTAGGGTCCCACCATGCTAATCAAGTCACCATAGCTAGAGTCAACATCTAGGTTAGTCTCCAAAGTCTCAACTAGCAAAGGTCAAAAATAACAACCATCACTCCAATAATTCAAAATAAATCCAAAATTCTCAAAATAACCAAAATACCCTCAAGCTAAAATGTGGTAGTGACACAAGTAACACGATAATCAATGCAACGCTATGTCTAAGGTCAATACCCAAAATTTGTGTTCGGTCATTGACACCCGAATATGCTCGAACGTAAAGTATCAAAAAGATCATACGTAAATAGTAACTATAAACTAAGCTAAATATGAAGCAAGAAAAGTAACTAAAATAAAGTACAACAAGAACTAACAATAGCAAGGTACACTTGCCTGGGTCTGGTTATGATCAGGTAGAGTCCTAGGAAATGCATAAGTGCCTCCGGATGCTGTAAAAATATCACAAACTATTCCAGAATAAGAAAAATAACTACAATGGATATTTACACGTCCAAGTCTGGATACAGGGCAAATTGGTAATTTTAAGTTAATGCAGGGTCTAAGATGGCCCATGTTGTGTCGAACAACATGCCGGTGTCAAGTATCTCATAATTTTACAAACTTGGTGTCCGTAAAATTAGTTTGACGCTACGAACCCAATTATACTCTCAGAATTGGCTTCTGACATCCCGTTAACAAAATCGCCCGTTAAGTCAGACCGTAGGTCCCACAAAATGGTGTTTCGGTCAACGATCTCAGATTTACACCAAACTTGGGTCACAGGACCATTGTCACGTGACGAGTCCGATGGCGCAAGTTTCGTGTCAATCTGACGAGTGAGAGAAAATGGTCGAATAAATTAAAAATAGGACGATAAGGAATTTATTATTATTTATTATTAATAGAAAGGTGAAGGGCTTATATAGAAATTTTTATTTATGCCATGCGTAAGGAAGATAGGGGTAATATAAAATTTAGTCTAAGTTTTGAGCTCTTATTTATATACTAACAATCTTTAAATATCATTTTCTCACGTGAAGAGTTGGTAGAATTATAATAACCTTCTAGTATATATGCAAATTTTGTTTTTACTAAGTCCCTATCTTTGGTAGGTGGTTATTTGTAAAAGAAATGAGAAATCATTTCATCTTCCTGAAAAAGTGAAACAACGAGGGAGAGAGAGACATAGCATGAAAACATATAAATTAGTAAACTATATTCTCTTTTGGGTTTGCTCACACGTGAATAGTAGAAATGACTTTGGTTATATTAACTATCCTATGTAAATAGTGCAGTAGCTACATAGAGGAATTGCAAAGACTTCTATAATATCATAAATGTTCTTCTTCCTTGGAAGAACCCGCTGTAGGTGCTATAGGTAAATATTGAAGGTAAACTTACAAAAGTGGTTCCTCTGATGAACATGCGTATAACTTCAAAGCTACAAGGTCTTTGGCTGGCTGAGAGTTGGTCGACCTCGAACTGTGGGTGGACAGGGTGTTGCCGATCGGACGGACAGCGGACGATGTCGTCGAAGTGCTGCCGAACGGCATCGTCGGCGGACAGCGTTGGGTTGCGTCGAACGGCATCGTCGGACGGCTCGATGGTCGACGGCTCATGGACAGACGGGTCACAAGTCAGCGGCTCGACAGCTCGGTGGGGTTGGCTCCGGGAGGACGATGGTGAGGACTTGAGTTTTGTCTTAATATTTTCTCTTTTTATAGATAGAAATAAAAGGAGTTACAAATGGTGAAAATGAAAGGAGGACATGGGGAGTTAATGGATGGGAGGGAAAGGGTCGTACGTTTAGGGAAGAAGGGGAAATGGTTTGGGAGGTTGGGAATGGGAGAAGTTTGGTTGAATGTAGCTTTTTGGTTACTTTTTTTCTTTTTTGTTTTCTTTTACTTGCTTTTATTAACTTATAACCTTCACAAATATCATTTGTACTCTATTTCTATTTTATTTATTAAGTAAAAAATATACATTTATTTTAATTCTACTAACATTTACTAAATTATAAAGTTAATTACTAATCCAATCATTTGGTGTTTAGAAATATCTATAATAAATAAGTATATATATATCCATTAACAAGTATAATTTTTTTAAACCAAAATAAATAAGACAAAATTTTAGGGCATTTACAAGGTTAGAAGCATATCCATGTACTGGCTCCCTCGTAACTGGATCCTATGTAATATCCTCTAGAAACGTCTCGAAGCAAAATAACTCTAATTCAGGCAATTCCTTAGCCTTGTAAGGTAGCTTAGAATCTAGAGTGTTGGTCATGGTCTGATCCTTGACGAAGACAATATCTCTGCTTCTAAAGAACTTTTTTTTAATGGGTCATAGAGTCTATAGCCTAACTTATCCAGGCCAAAGCCAACAAAGACACACTGCCTCATCTTCGGCTCATGTTTGGATCTATCGTCCTTCGATACATTCACCAAGGCCATACAACCTAATACTCGAAGCTGACAGTATGATGGCTCCTGGTTGTACCATAATTAGTCAGCCACATTATCTTGTAAAGAGCACTAGGAGATAAATTAATATTTTATATAGTAGTGTTGAGAGCCGCACCCAATAATTGCTCAAAAAATTTGCTTTTGACAATAAACACCGTACCCTCTCCGTCAGTTTCCTGTTCATACGCTCCGCTACACCATTGAGCAGAGGTGTCTTTGGCGAGGTCTTCTAGTGTCGTATCTCTTGTTATCTGCAATACGCATCAAAGGGACCAATGTATTTACCGTTATTGTCGGACCGAACGCACTTCAACTTCTTGTCCGTCTCCCTTTCAATAGATGCATGAATCTGTTTGAAAGTAGGCAGCACCTAATCCTTGGTCTTTAAAGTATAGACCCAAACTTTTCTGGAATAGTCATCAACAAAAGTTACAAAGTAAGAAACACCACAAATAGATTTTACCTTCATTTGATCGCAGACATCTGAGTGAACTAACTCGAGAAACGTCGACTTTATTGAAGATGGGTGACTTTGGAAAGACACCCAATTTTGTTTTTCTGCCAAACCATGCGTGCATCTCTCCAACTTCGTAGACTTGAGCTTCAGAATTATTTTTATGTTCAACGAGTAGCTTATTCCATTTTGTTGATATACCTAAGACGCTTATGCCATAACTCGGTAGACGTATCACTGACTACATTCATCTCTTGTACCCCATGTACGCTCCCTTCTATGTAGTAGAGACCAAATTTTTTTGCTTCCTCTAGCAATCACCATAGAATTCCTGGAAATCTTCCACTAACCGTTTTCGATCGAAGAAATTGAAAATCCTTCATCATCCAACCTTCCAACTGACACCAGGTTGAAAAAGATATCGGGGTCATAACGAATACCTTTGAGAACAAGATTTGTACCTATCTTGGTTCTCAAAATCATATCTCCAATAGCAACAACTTCTAATATATCTCCGTTGCCTATCTTCAACACTCCATAGTCTCATGTTGTGTAAGTGGCAAACTTTATCCTGTTATAAGATACGTACGCTAGAGCCCCTGAGTCCACCAACCAAGAATTGTCATGGCAAGTGAGGTTCATGACTATCTCGTCTCCTACAATGTTCATATCGCCTCCATGTGTCGAGGCAACCACTGTTGTGTTCTCGCTTTGCTTCTCCTTGTCGCACTTCTTTTCACTTTTTCCAGCAAAATAGTTTCGTTTGATGTGACCCTTCTTACCATAATGGTAGCACTCTGAATCATCATAACAACTCTTGAACTTATCGTTGCTCCTATTTTTGTCACTAACTGGACCCTTGCTTTTACTCCTTCTATGATTCTCTGAAACAGGAACATTTGAATAGGATGAAGAAGATGTGCCCTAAGATTTCCTCCATATCTCTTCATTCAGTACCCCGCTCTTGGAGAACTCCAGACTAACCATGCATTCTTGAGCATAAGAGATCATGGATACTCGTATTGTCTCCCACGAGTCTGGCAAAGTACACAACAACCATAGCCCTGGACTTTGTTATCGAACTTGACTCCCATCGAGGATAATTGGTCAAACACTCCCTCTAACTCACTCACATAATCCGATATAGACGTTCCATCTTTGTACTGCAGAACCATCATCGTTCGGATCAGGAACAACTTGTTTACCCTAGTCTTCTTTGCATACAAAGATTCTAGCTTCTCTCAAGGTATCTTTGCATGCTCTATATTGGCAACCTTATTACACACGTTCTTGTTAATGAACTATTGTATGTATCCACACACACCTTTATGTGCTCGAAATTCTAGTCTATTTTTGGATTTATCTCTGGCCTTCTTAAAAGCAAGTATCGGAAGACAAACCTTCTTGACAAATAACACATCCTTCATCTTGCTTTACGAATAGTGGTAGTTGGAACTGTTTAGGTTTACCATATGCACCGACTTCACTTCCATCTCTTCTCCTTGGTTTGTTTGTCACCCTTAACACCAATAAATAGCTCTGATACCAAGTGCTGGAAACGAAACGTGAAAACTATTCCTAAAACTAAAGTGACTGCGAGTGTCACACCTCAGTCCCAAAATATGCGGGAGCAGGTCACGTAGCAATGACTAGCTACATATTCAACCAGACTCTAGTCCGACTCAAATACATATAAGCTATAAAGATCAGAATAAGTGTCCAAAATATCTATAATACACATCCACAATTTATAACTAAACTACTATGAAACTAATAGAAAATAACTACGAAAGATAGAGTGAGAAGGCATCACCAGTCGATACCTGAATCCCGAAAAAATAGCCCCAAATATCCTATGTCAAATCTCAGCAATTACTTGGAAGGAAATCAGGTCCTCAGAAGGACGTAGCAAGATACATAATATACAAGCCAAAATAAAGTATAGTAAATAACATGTGAAGGTAGTACACAGGTAAACCAGGTGATAAACAGGCAATCAAGTAATACTACTTCTAGACATGCTAACTAGTATGTGTGAAATGTACTTAATGACAATGTTCGACGCAGGGGTTGTCTAACGGGTATTCATGCAGTGGCGCTCCCTCAGGGCGTCCGTCATGCATCAACATCAAAGTGAACACTACTCGGAGCCCCTATACCGAATGAATGTCCTCCCCATCCAATGATACTGCCCGTGTCGCATCCATGACACATGTAGTCCAAATAATAAGTCCAGAAGTCTAGTCAAACATGTACACAGGAAAATCCATCATCAAGTAAACATCCAGAGATCATAAATGAATCACTTATATCCCGTGTAATATGGATCCGTGTATCATGTCTATGTATCTCAACATGTATAATCATGTAAGCATACATATAAAAGGAGGTGAATCATGTAGCAATATATCCAAAGTAAATGACTGGTAAGGAATACATGCATATAAATACTGTAAATCAATAGGCAAGGTATACTTGCCTTGGTTTTGTCCAATGTTGTTGAGCTGAGACTGTGGTACCAAAAAGAACATATATATATATATATATATATATATATATATATATATATATATATATATATATATATTATATATATATATATATATATGGTGGCACACCAGTAAGACCGCTGGAACTCGGGGGTGAGGGCGCAGGTTCGAGCCCCCAGTCCTACGGAGGCGGCTGGGTGGCCTTATCCACGGCCTCCGGGCTAAGGCTGCCTGGGTGGCGTTGTCCACGGGCCTTGATTTTTAAGAAAAAAATAATATATATATATATATATATATATATATATATATATATATATATATATATATATATATATATATATGCCTAGGCTCGTGCTAATGCCGCTATGGTCCATAACAATCTACCAAACCCAACAAACAACCAAGAATCACATATCCACACTTTATCCAAACAAGTTCTTACTAGGTTTTCTACAATAGTTTCCTTATATATCAACATCTCTTGTTAGGTTAACTAGAATAACAGACAATCTTTATATTTGTAAGGAAATTGTTATAATAATTTTGAGCTTTAAATTCATTCTAACTTGAAGCAAAATCCCTATTATGAGTGATAGGAAGTCCCAGGCGCATAGTTTGTTTACTCCAAATCTCCCAAATAAAGTCATGGCAGAAGCAATTGTTGTTGATTGTCTTATTTGTGGTTAAGTTATAATTTGTCAAAAAATTATGTTTTGCCTAATACCTATTATTCCTACCGAATTGATTTAGTGGTCAGAGTCGATGACTACAAGTGAGTTTTCCTAAAAGACCTATTGAAATCAGTCACTGCCATTAGGTGAGCTTTATAATTTTTTAATTCATTTTTACAAAATGTTGTTGAAATATGCAGTGGTACCTTAGAAAATAGTTTATTGAAACATCCCGTAATTGTCGTTTAAATATCTAGTAGTTGCTGTATAGTTGTTTCAATGCTAAATTATTGACTTATTTGTGGTTGACTTATAATTTATTAAAAAAATGTTCTTGCTAATGCCTATAGTTATAGTTGCTGAGACGTTTTAGTGGCTGGAGTTAAAGACTACAAGTGAGTTTAGAGGGCACCACTTTAAGCTTTGAGGATACCATTTTTAGAGTTCGTCTCAGGTCTCAAAAATTGAAGCCCGACACTGCTAGATCGTTACAATAATAACGTTTTGAATAATGCTATTTGACCCTCCAAATTATCTCTCAAAGCCATCCGTCCTTACGTGGTAGCTGACATGGCTAATTTTAAAATTAAAATTAATGTTAACATTAACATTAACATTAATATTAACATTAATAATAATATAATTAATATTAATATTAATATTAATATTAATATTAACATTAACAGTAATATTAACATTAACATTAAAAAAATTAGGTAATTAATTTTTTGGATTAAAATTTGCCATGTTACATGACACATAATATTATTTAATATGCCATGTTAGCTGCCACATAAGAAGTGATGGTCTGGAGGAACAATTTGGAGGTACGAATAACTTTACTCTAAGGGAACGTTGTTTGGTATGCGGTATTTTTTTTATTCCTGAAAATTTTAGGGTAGAAACTTACTACCATGTTTGTTTGGGCTATAAAAATTTATTTTCGAAAATTAAAAATATCTGGTTAAATAGTTTACCCATAAAAATGGGAATCATATCGCTTAAAATAGGTGGGTATATTTTTTTTGCCCAGGAACAATAAAATTTGCTTAAATTTCTTCTTCATTTTTGATCAATTTTTAATGTTATTTTCTTTTTGATCATTTTCTCCCTTTTTTGTCGTTTCTTGTCTTTTTTTTGTCGTTTCTTGTCGTTTTTGGTCATTTTTTTGTCGTTTTTAGTATTTTTTTTATAAGTTTTTGTCCTTTTTTGGACTTTTGTGTCTTTTGTCGTTTTAAATTTTTTGGCCCTTTTTTGTTATTTTTGTTTGTTTTTTTATCTTTTTGTCGTTTTTGTAATTTTTTTGTTTTTGTCCTTTTTGTCGTTTTTATAGTAGTTTTTTTTTTTGTCTTTTTTGTCATTTTTTCATTTTTTTTCCTTTTTGTAGTAGCTTTTTGTCAATTTTGGAATTATTTGTCTTTTTTGATCATTTTTGACGTTATTTTCATTTTGATCATTTTTTCCTTTTTTGTCGTTTTTTTTTTCGTTCCTTGTCGCTTTTTGGTCGTTTCTTGCCAGTTTTTGCTCATTTTTTTTATCGTTTTTATCGTTTTTTGTCTTTTTGTCGTTTTAGTAGTTTTTTTTGTAACTTTTTGTCCTTTTTTTAGACTTTTTGTGTTATTTGTCGTTTTTATCTTTTTTTGGCCTTTTTTGTCATTTTTGTCGTTTTTTATCTTTTTGTCGTTTTTGTCGATTTTTATTGTTTTGTCCTCTTTTCATTTTTTTAGTAGTTTTTTTTTTGTCATTTTTAGTAGTTTTTTGTCTTTTTTTGGACTTTTTCATTTTTTGTCATTTTTTTGTCATTTTTAGCCCGTACTGCCCTAGACTTCTTCGACTTAGCACCCGAAGGTGCGTAGTAGGAAGAGTCCAAGTTGGAAGGAGGGAAGGAAAGTTGGTGCCCTTTTCAAAGGAGAAAAGGGGGCTCTACATATAGAATGGAGTGAGCCCTTTCTTCTTCTCCTTTTCGATATAGGACTAAAAGCAATATCCTCTTTTCTATGCTTCTACAATTGGATCGTTCTGGCAATCTTACATTCCCAAAAAATGGTTCTTTCTGATGTGGAAAGCGTTTCGTAAGAAGCTCCCCACTGACGACGCTCTCAATACCGTTGGCTTTAGTTTAGCATCTGCATGTCACTGTTGCTCGGCGAGACAGTATGAATCGGTTGACCATATTTTGCACTTAGGAGACTTGTAACAAGGGTTTGGATCGCTCTCTGTCACCATTGCAGACAGGTCAAGATCGGTGGAAGCTTCAACGATCTACTGGCCATTTGGAGTAGTGCTTCTCACGGCCACCAGACCATTGCAGCCGCCATCACGTGGGTCATTTGGAAGAACCACAACAAATTCAGATACGTGGGCCATCAATATTCATCCAACCAACTTATTCGGGAGATTCTCCGACAGATTCACAAAGTCAGTAGACACTGCAAACACGGTCAAGTGGACTTCTGGCAGTCCCTCATCTCCTGATGCTTTGATCGTGGAGTAGGCGACTGCCTTCTTTCTTGTTCCTTTTCTGTTTTACTTTTGCGCTTACTTGTAAAGACTTCGACATTTTGCGCGCCTTGTTATGAATAAAGTGGGGGGGAGGGTTTTATATATATATATATATATATATATATATATATATATATATATATATATATATATATATATATATATATATATATATATATATTTTATATATGGGGAGGGATATTGCACCAAACTTATTGTATCAATTATTGCACCAAACAATCTCAACCACACATTTATTTCAATCATGAGGTTATAAAGCATGCTGACGTGGCAACAACTTTATGGAATGCTTTATAACCACATGATAGAAATAAATATGTGGTTGAGATTGTTTGGTGCAACAATTGATGCAATAAGTTTGGTGCAATATCCCTTCCCTTTATATATATATATATATATATATATATATATATATATATATATATATATATATATATTTAAAACCCCCCCACTTTATATATATATATATATATATATATATATATATATATATATTGTCACCCTCACTTTTTCCAGTTAGGGGTAAAATGGTAATTTTCCATTTTATAATATTTTTGGGAATTTTATTTCATGAATATTATTATTTAATTATTATAGGAGTCGGGTTCGAATTTCATCGCATTCCGAGTTAATTCGGGACCCCGGTGAATTTCGACTTGAGCTGTAATTAGCCTGTTAGCTAACCATGGCCCACCACACTAAACTTTAGGGTTTAAGAGTTTGGACTAGTCCCCCATGAGTAATTTAGTTTAATTATGATTTTTAATTAATTTTAGCATTTTTCTAAAACCCATTTGGATTTAAATTAACATTAGGCTAGCGTAGGGGCAAACTTGTAATTACAAGTGCCCCTACCTTTGACCACCATGGCTGGTCATATAGGCCACCTATAGCCCCCTCTCTCTTCCTTCACCACCAAGCAACTTCTCCATCTCCATTTCTTTCTTTCTTCCAAGCTTTTCTCAAGAGAGAACCCCTTTGTTAGGTATATTTTTAACTCTTCATTAGTTTCTCTTTTGCATTCATGTCCCACACAATAAATGGAGAGGAGCTCCTTCTCTACCATTTGCCCACAAATTTGTAGGTTTTCCCTAGAAAAATAGGTTAAGGATTTATTAGGATTTAATCTTTTGAGAGTGGTATATATATATATATATATATATATATATATATATATATATATATATATATATATATATATATATATATATATATATATATATATATATACACATGTGTATTTATGTGTGTGTATTTATATATGTATTGTGTGTGTGTAGAGGAGGGTGATATTGTGTCATGGGGATGATGGTGTTGAGAGAGTGGTGTGTGTGTGTGTGTGTTTGTGTTGTGTATATGGATGTGTGTGTGGTTTATATATATATATGGATATGTATATATATATATATATATATATATATATATATATATATATCTATATATATATATATATATAGTTATATGAGTGTATTTATATATATACATGGATGTGTGTATATGGATGTGTGTGTGTTATATATATATTTAGAGGGATGGATAGATATCTAGATAGATTGTAGATAGATATCTAGTTATATATATATATAGATAGATATATATATATATATATATATATATATATATATATATATATATATATAGAGATATATATATATATAGATATATATATATATATGAAGTGTATATATATAGGGAGATAGAAGAGGAGAAGAAGAAGAAGAATAAGAACAGCAGTAACAGCAGCAGCAGCAGAAGAGCTACTGCCAGGAAGGAAACCCCCCCTAGTGTTTTGGTCCATTTAACCCCCCCTTTTTACCTATACATATAGGTATATATATATATATATATATATATGTATTATATATGGTTGGAATCGTAGAGAAGAGTAGAAAAAGATTATGGAATGAGAAGTTAGAAAAGGATTTGAGGTTGGGAGGAAAGATTGAAGAAGTTGGAAGAATAGGAAAAAGGCTAGAATAGAAAAAGGGAAAAATCGAGTTAGAGGGCGAAACGGAGTTCGGAGTATCCGATTGAGTTGAAACTTGGCGTGGGGCATGAATACGTGATTTAAATTTTGCGGGTAGGCTTCCGGGTGGAATTCGGGGTTGTAGGGCGCCCGTATCGCGCCGTATCGGTGCGTATCTTGAAATATTCAAGATTTTGACAACGGGCCGTATCATGGACCGAATGTCCACGTTACCTAGATATTTTGGTAGATATTATATGTATAGGCTAGTATCATACTACCCTAGGGAGATCGGTTCAAAATATCAAGCGTAGGTAGGCTAACTGGATAGTTGTCGAGGCTAGAATTTTACCCTTTTTAAGGGTAAAATAGGATATTGGCCTACGGCCAAGATATGAGTTTCGAAGTCCAAGATGGACTTGGATATGGGTTGTAGAGGTTGGTAATAGTTAGAAATAGTCGCCTAGACTTAGTCTTGGCCCCGGTTGACCACGGTTGACTTTTTGGACCAAAAGTCAACTTTGGGTCAACGCTTTACCCAAATTAGTCCCGATTTCCATTAGACTTTTGTAGTTGACCAAAAGTCAACTATTAGTCACCATTGACCTAGGGTTGACCATGGTTGACCATGGTTGACCTAGAGTTGACCAGAGTTGACCGAAATTGACCAGTTGACCAAAAGTCAACTGTAGGCCAACTCTTGATCCCGTTTGACTTTCTTCGACTTGTTTTGACCCGTGATGCCTGGTATGACCTAGGATTGACTTAGTTAGGCTTAGATTGACTTGATATAACTTGATTTGACCTAGATTGACTTGACAGGACTTAGTGTGACTCAGTGAGACCTAGTTTGACCTAGATTGCATATCATTCATTGTAAATCATTCCTAAACTTGTTTAAACCTAAATTAACTTATAGTATCTCATATTTAGGTCTTCTGATGCCGCTCTGAGCATTGATATACCATACATCTCAGGACAGCAGGCGAGTACATTCACTGATAGTTTTCATTGTCTTGATATCTGCTATATCCGATTCAGTTGTAGTGTCTTACTTGATTCCTGACACGATGGTTCACGGACTAGTATATGTCGGATCCTGTCATGAGATGTTGTTCCCCGGGTTACTTGGTATATTGGTACATGACTCGACTTGTTACTTGTACTTGTATAGACATGGACTTGGGAGTGGGCTGATCACCTGCTTTTGAATCCCGTGTTATAACGTGTTATGTCCGGATCCTTTATACTATTCGGGGATGGAAAATTATTAGTGGTTGTGTGATCAAATTCCCACATTGTTCTACTGTATACATTGTTCATAGCTATACCCTCGCCTTACGACGGGTAAAGCCTGACCCTACATCGTTCATAGCTTTCCATGGTGACCGGCCTTACCGTTCTATTGTACTCATTGTTCATAGCCGGTCAGATGGAAGGCCTGATCATGTTTCCCAAGCCGATCACATAACGCTCTAATAATTCAAATCACATTTTATATTTACTTTATCTTATCGTATATCCTGCTCTGTTCTACATTCAGTATTTTCTCACCATGCCGTGATATACAGTTACTCACATGCTCTACTTGCCTTTATATTGTACCTTGATTGGAGACTAAGTTCTGCTCGGGAGAAGAGTTACAACCCCGGTCCTTGTTTGGTTTAAGGGTTGTAACTCGGCTTCCGAACGGTTCTCAAGTTTTTATATATCTTTGTCTTGTAGTTCATTATACTGTCTCTTATAGAATTTGTCAATTCACATGGAACTGCTGTTAGTGTTTGTACTTGCTCATTTTCCTGACAGGATACCGTTATGATATATTACAGATGACTCTGAGGCGGACTGCTCGACCTATTATGGGCTCGAGTCAGATGGAGTAGCCTTAGATCGTGGCCTTATAGTAGAGCCACTAGATTTTGTACTTCCAGAGTAGTGTAGGTTAGCTAGGTTTGACTGGACTGCGATCCAGCTAGCTTATCAGACTGTAGTTCTATATTCTATTTTGATACCCTGTGATGTATATATCTGGCTTGTATTGGACTCTGCACTTATTTACTCTTTCATCTATCATATGTCTTTCCTCTGAGCTATCTACCTTAGTTTTATTCTGTGATTGAGACTGTATTGTTATGTCACCTCCATTCGGAGAGTATATACTGTACAGGTACATTTTAACTGTTAGTCGTAGGCATTTACAGACCCTATATACAGCGTTCTACCGCCGATACTGCGGCGTAGGCTGGACGTAACCACGTGCTCGTGCCCCTCTTTAGGGTGTGGGTCGTGACACGTTTTTGTGCAGGTCCGGTGTCGCAATTAGTGCGATCTCGTAATGGTGCTCGACTTAGAGTACTAATTACGAGCCTGCGATTAGGACGTAGGACCAAGGATATGATAGGAGTTTCTCAATCACACCTAGGAAAATTTTCTGATCTTTGATTATCATGATTACTCCCCTTGTATTAAATTAACTGTCCTTCTTTGATAATCTACTCATGTGCCATATTGATCTCTTTGTTTCGATTCGTCTCCAGGATGACGAAGACGCATCCGCAGGCCTCTGGATCGAGTAGCTTGCCTGAGAGATCTGATCAGGCCGAGGAGGAGGTTCATGAGACTGCCCCCAGTGATTCTACTATTCCAGAGACCCAGGCAGTTGCACAGGAAGGTCTACCACCTCCACCCCAGAGGGTTACGGCCGTTCTTCCAGAGATACAGCCGCTACCACCACCGATACCGACGGATACACATCACATGTTCCTTCTCCTTCAGCAGATGATGGAGACGCAGCGGGCCCAGGCAGAGGCATCGCAGCGCCAGTCGGAGGCATCACACCGACAGATCGAGATGCTGAGACAGAGTATGGAGAACTCGCATCAGCTTGCCCTAGCAGCAGTAGAGAGAGTGGCACCCGGGTATGGTGCAGGGCCCTACTGGCCAGCAGCCGTACCAGCAGCAGTCCAGGCCGGGGACAATATTGGACTTCAGGAAGATGAGCTCCAGGGACTTCACAGGCACGGAGGGCGTCCTCTATGCAGACGACTGGCTAGAGGATGTACAGCGGAGCATGGAGCTGGCAGAGCTTCCTAGAGCGCTTTGGGTTTCGGCCGCAGCCAGCCGATTCTTCGACATTGTGCTGACATGGTACCGCACGGATCCTCGTGCGTCGGTGAAAGGGCTGACTTGGAAGAACTTCCGGAGGCTCTTCAAGGAGAAGTTCTTCCCGGACGTGGCTCTTACAGCATTGGAGGGCCAGTTCGTGGGTCTAGTTCAGGGGAACTCGTCGGTGGGCGAGTATGCAGCTGAGTTCTTCCGCCTTAGCAGGTTTGCTCCCGATATGATCCAGGATGAGGGGCAGAAGGCTCGTAAGTTCCGCAGGGGACTTATTCATGCAGTGCGCACCCGCACCTCAGGTCGCCGTGACGCGACGTTCGATCAGATATTGATGGACGCACAGATCGCAGAGGAGGACTTCGGCCTCAAGCCGAAGAGGAGCGGAGATACTATGGGGGCGAGTTCCAGTACGGGACCGGCCAAGCGCCCCCACATTCAGCAGCAGCAGCAGAGGCCGTTTCAGCAGCAGCCTCTGTTGCAGATTCAGCAGGCACCAGCGCGTGCCCAGCAGCACCAGGGACAGGGCCAGAGGCAGGCCATCCAGTGTGCCTTCTGCAAGAAGATGGGGCACACCCGAGAGGATTGTAGGATGAAACAGGGAGTTTGTTTATTCTGTGGAGCTCCAGACCACCAGGTGAAGAACTGTGCTGCCCGTGCAGCCAGACAGGCAGGCCAGGACGGAGTGCAGCAGGCTAGAGGAGGCCAGCAAGGGCGTGCTTTCGTCATGACAGTTGAGCCCACTCAGGCAGTAGCAGAGCAGATAGCAGGTTCCAATCTTTCGATCTCCTTTCCGCATTTGCCTTCTTATAAACTGTCTTGAAATTCGATTCTATCTGTTCTTTGATCGTTGGATGAAAATTGTTCTTGTGATGTGATTTCCTTCTGAGATAAGTCGTATGGGCTAGGTCGCCTCGATTATGAGATTTTAGAATACTCTAGGGTCATGCTAGCAGGCATAGTGAGGACACATAGTCAGATTATGGTCGTATTTCTTGGTATAGAAATTTAAGGTTTTCGCTGCCAAGCTAGCGGCAATGCAAAAATTTTAAATACCATAATTCTAGAGGTATGTACCTTAGTCGAGGACTCTGTGAGTATCGTAGCCTTGCTCACTGGCATGATGGAGATTCTGAGTATCATGATGATTGGACAGACGTATACGATTATCGAACTGCATGATTTTTTTCTGTGTTTACTTGTTTTAATTTTGGAGGATGAATTCTTTTAAGGTGGATAGACTTATAGCACCCAGTTCCTAGTTGAGAGTAATTTTAAATTTTATCATTTTAGTCATTTAATTCATGCTTTGATTTTGAGATTTTAAACCATTTAAATTTTAAGCCATGACTTGTGATTTAGATAATTTACTATTGTTTGGTTTCAATTTCGAGGACGAAATTTTTTTAAGGTGGATAGACTTGTCACCCTCACTTTTTCCAGTTAGGGGTAAAATGGTAATTTTCCATTTTATAATATTTTTGGGAATTTTATTTCATGAATATTATTATTTAATTATTATAGGAGTCGGGTTCGAATTTTATCGCATTCCGAGTTAATTCGGGACCCCGGTGAATTTCGACTTGAGCTGTAATTAGCCTGTTAGCTAACCATGGCCCACCACACTAAACTTTAGGGTTTAAGAGTTTGGACTAGTCCCCCATGAGTAATTTAGTTTAATTATGATTTTTAATTAATTTTAGCATTTTTCTAAAACCCATTTGGATTTAAATTAACATTAGGCTAGTGTAGGGGCAAACTTGTAATTACAAGTGCCCCTACCTTTGACCACCATGGCTGGTCATATAGGCCACCTATAGCCCCCTCTCTCTTTCCTTCACCACCAAGCAACTTCTCCATCTCCATTTCTTTCTTTCTTCCAAGCTTTTCTCAAGAGAGAACCCCTTTGTTAGGTATATTTTTAACTCTTCATTAGTTTCTCTTTTGCATTCATGTCCCACACAATAAATGGAGAGGAGCTCCTTCTCTACCATTTGCCCACAAATTTGTAGGTTTTTCCTAGAAAAATAGGTTAAGGATTTATTAGGATTTAATCTTTTGAGAGTGGTATATATATATATATATATATATATATATATATACATATATATATATATATATATATATATATATATATATATATATACACATGTGTATTTATGTGTGTGTATTTATATATGTATTTGTGTGTGTGTAGAGGAGGGTGATATTGTGTCATGGGGATGATGGTGTTGAGAGAGTGGTGTGTGTGTGTGTGTGTGTGTGTGTTTGTGTTGTGTATATGGATGTGTGTGTGTGTTTATATATATATATATATATATATATATATATATATATATATATATATAATATATATATATATATATATAAAATATATATATATATATATATATATATATATATATATATATATATATATATATATATATATATATATATATATATATAGTTATATGAGTGTATTTATATATATACATGGATGTGTGTATATGGATGTGTGTGTGTTATATATATATTTAGAAGGATGGATAGATATCTAGATATATTGTAGATAGATATCTAGTTATATATATATATATATATATATATATATATATATATATATATATATATATATATATATATATATATATATATATATATATATATATGAAGTGTATATATATAGGGAGATACAAGAGGAGAAGAAGAAGAAGAATAAGAACAGCAGTAACAGCAGCAGCAGCAGCAAGAGCTGCTGCCAGGAAGGAAACCCCCCCTAGTGTTTTGGTCCATTTAACCCCCCCTTTTTACCTATACATATAGGTATATATATAGATATATATATATATATGTATTATATATGGTTGGAATCGTAGAGAAGAGTAGAAAAAGATTATGGAATGAGAAGTTAGAAAAGGATTTGAGGTTGGGAGGAAAGATTGAAAGAAGTTGGAAGAATAGGAAAAAGGCTAGAATAGAAAAGGGGAAAAACCGAGTTAGAGGGCGAAACGGAGTTCGGAGTATCCGATTGAGTTGAAACTTGGCGTGGGGCATGAATACATGATTTAGATTTTGCGGGTAGGCTTCCGGGTGGAATTCGGGGTTGTAGGGCGCCCGTATCGCGCCGTATCGGTGCGTATCTTGAAATATTCAAGATTTTGACAACGGGCCGTATCATGGACCGAATGTGCACGTTACCTAGATATTTTGGTAGATATTATATGTATAGGCTAGTATCATACTACCCTAGGGATATCGGGTCAAAATATCAAGCGTAGGTAGGCTAACTGGATAGTTGTCGAAGCTAGAATTTTACCCTTTTTAAGGGTAAAATAGGATATTGGCCTACGGCCAAGATATGAGTTTCGAAGTCCAAGATGGACTTGGATATGGATTGTAGAGGTTGGTAATAGTTAGAAATAGTCGCCTAGACTTAGTCTTGGCCCCGGTTGACCACGGTTGACTTTTTGGACCAAAAGTCAACTTTGGGTCAACGCTTTACCCAAATTAGTCCCGATTTCCATTAGACTTTTGTAGTTGATTAAAAGTCAACTATTAGTCACCATTGACCTAGGGTTGACCATGGTTGACCATGGTTGACCTAGAGTTGACCAGAGTTGACCGAAATTGACCAGTTGACCAAAAGTCAACTGTAGGCCAACTCTTGATCCCGTTTGACTTTCTTCGACTTGTTTTGACCCTTGATGTCACGCCCCGCTCCCGTAGGAGCGATCGTCCTCGCTAAGGCGTGATGCCGCACGGGCCTAGGTTGCGCCCGTGCAAGGCCAAGTCCAGAAACGGCCGATTTGAGTTCTAGGCCACAGAGTCGCACAGAGTGTCCCCATTTGCAGCGGAATATAAATGAACACAATTGAAGCGAAACCAAATTCTTTATTGATATTCAACAAGTTTACAAGCGGCGCTAGGCCGATATAACAAGTCGCTCAAGCTCTCTCTCTCTCTGAAACATAAAAGGCGTGCCAAATGGCTTACAACATGGAAGGATACATGGCGATGTTCCGATACATTATGTCCTGTATAGGGTGCTTCAGCTTCTTGCAACGTTCCAAGGCCCCAGAGTTGGCTCCGCGCCTTGACACGTTCGATGGAAGCTCCGCACCCGCCGACGTCTCCTGCTATCCTGCAAGCATACTGTGGGGTTATCAGTACATTGTTATGCACTGGTGGGGAGGCTGGCTCGCCCACAATGCCATCATTACCAAACACGTTCTATAATCTTTTGTGCATCTCTATCATTCATTGTCTTTCTAATCTTGCCTTAGGATCAATTTCATGGCATATTGCATAGCCTATCTCGTGTTACCGAATTCAAGTGTCGCATGAGAAATATATGTACGACTTACCCATACTTACCGTCCGGCCTTCCCTGTTCAAGGTAAACCAAGTTAAACCACAATTCATGAATAATAACATAACACGATTCATGCACGCATTCAATATCAAGTGTGTGTCCATGTCTCGGGATTCTAGCACGTCGGGGGCATGTTCTAACACGTCGTAGGCACGTTTTTAGAGTGTTACAATTCAAGCATGTTTCGGGTATTTCGTTCAAGCATGTTCAGGAGTGTTATATATCGAGCATGTTCAGCAGGTTACATTTCAAGCATGTTCTGGCATGTTACATTTCGAGCATGTTCATGTTCAGGATGTTACTTTGCAAGCATGTTCAAGAGTGTTATATTTTGGGCATGTTCAGGAGACACTTGTTCATTTAACTTAGATTACTTTGATTTCAATGCAAGAACTTGCACGTGGATTGCCACCAGCATAGTCCACTTAATCTACATGCACGGGTCGCTGGCTTTACAAGCCATTTAGGACATTCCCCTGTGGCAATTCTCAACTTAGCGTAGGGTGATGGCTGGTACACCCCGTTAAGTCTCTTGAATATACCCTCCTACTTACGTCTCTTGGTGCCCAAGCCCGCACCCAAGCAGCCCGTAAGCGCCGTTGATTCTGCCTAGGCCGGCCACGGTTTACCCCCCCAACGCCCGTGCCGCAGAATCCTTCCACACGACGGCCACGGTATTCCCCCCCATCGCCCGTGCCGTTTGTCCACGACCATTTCGTATTGTCTTGTCATTTTAACTTAGCGGCTATCTCCGAGCCGTAGGCTAACCCTTAGCCATAATGCGTTAACGACCAGGTTGGCGTCCGTACAGCGCGGGTAGCGAGCCCCGTTGCACGTGCCCGTCATACCTGTCGCTAGCGTCTTCCATGTCTTATCTTTCATGCCATAATGCGTTAACGACCAGGTTGGCGTCCGTACAGCGCGGGTAGTGAGCCCCGTTGCACGTGTCCGTCATGCCTGTCGCTAGCGTCTTCCATGTCTTATCTTTCATGTATTCTTTCTTTCATTTCATTCTTTAACTTGTTCGTTCGTTCATAGAGTCATTCATGAATTTATTAATTCGTTCGTGGATTCATTCTTTCACGCATTATGCCACTCCCAGTGTGGGAGTCGCCTTGGCGACCCATCGGTCCCATAGCCTTCCAATGTTGCTAAACTCTACTCGGAGCGACTATGTTGATAGCCTTCCCGTTTCATTGTTGTAAACCATTCATTGTTTCATTGTTTGAACGTATAAGGGACATGAACGTGAGCTTGTGCCGTAGCACGAGCGTAGAGCGTGGTGCGAGCGTTTCTATAATTGCCGAGTTCTTTTCCATGTTCTAAACAAGCATGCAAGATAGGATTATTCCCTTAGCTAGGTGCGTTGAATCATTTATTAACATGCATGGTGTTGTCGCCTAGCGATTCTCGTGATAGTGTCCGCATTTTTATGTGTCTAGGCTAAGCACAGACGGGTTCATCGGAGCCACCCACCTTAGCGATGTTCGCATCGGCCGAGCGATCCTCCGAGCACGCCTTCGATAGTCTAAGTCTGGATTCTTCTTGACGGGCCAATGCAAGTCTTGCATCGATTTGCATCGATACTTCATCGGGTCGAGGCAACTCTTCGGGTCGACGGCTCGTTTTGAGTCGTTGCACGCGCCGTTTGGAATCGGCGTTCCGCTAGGGCGGAGCGGGTCGTTACATAATACACCACTCAAAATAAGTCTCGTCCTCGAGACTTTCTGAGTGCAGGTCATCTTACCATTTCTTAACTCGTGTTTTTCGTGTTTCTTAGACAATTTCATCGAGCGGCCCTATCGTTCGACGACATCGAACCATACTTGATATCTTTCTAAGTTCCGTGTCGCACGCGTTGTGTCGATTTATCGAATTGCCTTTCATTCATTTTAGAGTTGATTGTACTTATTCAATTCGAGTATTTCTTCGTCTTGGTTGCCATTTCGACATGTCATGGAACTGGAATGGCTGCACGAGGCACGTTGTAAGTCATCAAATGCGAGGGTCGCAGGCTAAGGCAATTTCACTTTTCGCTCATCTCGGTCATCGAGATGACCCGACTCGCTTCTCAAGCGTTCTCGTTCATGAAATCAGTATGATTTCTTCTTAGCGGGGTCGACCAAGTCAAGTACATTTTCGTCCAATTCAAGACCAAGTATTGCACTATCGTCGAGCATAACTTCCTATCAATGGTTCAATTCGTTGTACCAACTTTTTACTAGCACGATTTCACGTTCACGATACTCGTTCACTCCCCAAGTCGTGCTAGAACTCAACGTATCACTTGGTTGGATCGTGCACGCATTCCAAGCGTCCCCAAAATACATGCATTCAGCCAAGCCGCAGGATAGTGAGTTTGTCATTCTCACTCGAGTCGCATCGTGCACATACTCAAGCGTCCCTGAAATATATGCATGTCAGCCAAGTCTCGTGAGCAGGGTTTCCTACATTTGTGATTCACACTATCCATCCATGCCAATCCTCAAGATCAATCCTTCGATTGATAACTCATGAAACATGGCGTCTCGCCTATCCGCTAGGCCATCTTTTCGAGGCTAAGTCAATGTCAGGATTGGAATCATAGTTCCCCAACAATAATGCCAACACTGACCCCAAATCCTAGGGTCAAACCAAAGTCGGTAGTACGGGATTTTCTACCCAAGCTTGCGTCACTCAGATTTCTAAACATCGAGCACGATCACCTATTCGCATCAATGTATTCGTCGCACACTGCAACGAATTCAAATCCATTCAAATTACTAAATTGACATACTTCACATATCCATTCTAACCAATTCACGTATTCGATCACGAGTTCATCAAACTTGACAATATGTTGCGCCCCAATCTCACGCGAGTCCGATTATCCACGGTGGTTCATGAATCACCATGCAACGCTCCCGCGGAATAATCATTCTCATCGGGGCGTAACTCTTGCTTACGTCTAGACTGATTCATTCTCGATACGCGGATTGGACCTACTCAATCCTCAAACTTCATCATTCAAGCACACCGAATCATTCTCAAGTCATCTTCGCGTCAAACCACAAGTCGAAGCAATCGTATTGCCATGCCGTGCAGGTTTGATCACCCCCGCTGGATGAATCACCATACCCGCGCTCACGCGGAGTGATCGCCCTAATCGGCACGACGCATGTGCGAGGCTGGAGTTGCGCTCGCATAAGACAAGAATGTCGACGTTGGGGTTATCGTCGAAGTAAATCCAAGCATTTCATTTCATCCAAGTCAAGATTTCAATTTGACAGTCCGACCGTCATTCATTCAACCAGAAATCCTCGAGTCACGTCTATATTTTCCTTGACACGTTTTAATACCCCGAGTATAGCATCCAACGGAACAATGACATTTGCACGATCGTCATTCGCCGAGTCAGAGTACCCCCGAGTTATCGCATATCGATCTTTGATACGCCTCAATACCATCGACGATATGCGTAACCTGACGATCTTCCTTTGCAACCAATTTCGAGTCATGCGACGATGCCGTTGTCCGAGTTGGATATTCCACCATTTCTCCCGATACTCAAGATCAAGTTCAGTCGCTTTTCCTCAAAGCTCGTTTCAAGATCGTTATTCAAAACTCAAGTCACATTTCATTTGCATCAATTCGACATCGCACGCACGTTCCTCTAAGTTTCCTCGATCAAGACCATTTATTTTCATCCATCGTTCCGAATCATTTCTAACACGCGTTACCCATTCACAAGTTGTCCGAACGATATCTCGTTCGGGACACACGAAGTCACGATCAACTAAGCGTGACACGTTCTAAAGCTTTGCGCGACCGCATCGCTTCGCCGACATACTTGTTCTATCCGAAATTCCTTTAGTCTCGCTCGAATAATTTCTATAACGTCCATACACCACTCAGGGTTCGAGCCACTCGACTAGTCGTTGACACTCATTCTTATTCTTCTTCGAACCTATCACATACACCACTCGGGTTCAAGCCATACGGTCTAATCCTCAATCACGTTCGCACCATGCACTAAGATATCCTTCAGATTCGTTCGACGAATCTCTAGCGTACTCGCTTACGTCGTCTCGACGTACTAAGTCGTTCACACGAGTCCTCAAAATCCAAGTCAATCATTCGCGTACGCCTAAGCGTTAACTCGATAGCGTTCCTATCGATATACACTCAAAGTGTATCTCCGTTCTCGATCGAGCGATACTTGATATCGCTCGCAACCCGATTGCACCCAAGAGTCGAGGTGCGCGACACGCGGACTAAGTTTTGTACCGCTTAACCATCCCGCATGGACTATATTCATGTTTTGCACGCTCAGTTGCTAGGGTCAACGCAAGACTAGTTAGGCACGTACGAGACATGTTAACTTTGCATGTGTTCTCAATCGAGTCATGTTTAACGTCGTCCGGCACAAAGGCCTTTGCCTATCGATCCCGTGCAACCGAGTACTTGTACGAGCTTTTGAAAGTATTAGACTTATTGTATGGAACATCCCAAGGCACAACGAGAGAGAGCGTATACTTCTTTTCTTCCAATCGAGCTTTCAAAACTGAGATAATCGAAATAAAGTCCAAGGACGTAAAGCCGTGCTCTGATACCAAACTGTCACGCCCCGCTCCCGTAGGAGCGATCGTCCTCGCTAAGGCGTGATGCCGCACGGGCCTAGGTTGCGCCCGTGCAAGGCCAAGTCCAGAAACGGCCGATTTGAGTTCTAGGCCACAGAGTCGCACAGAGTGTCCCCATTTGCAGCGGAATATAAATGAACACAATTGAAGCGAAACCAAATTCTTTATTGATATTCAACAAGTTTACAAGCGGCGCTAGGCCGATATAACAAGTCGCTCAAGCTCTCTCTCTCTCTGAAACATAAAGGCGTGCCAAATGGCTTACAACATGGAAGGATACATGGCGATGTTCCGATACATTATGTCCTGTATAGGGTGCTTCAGCTTCTTGCAACGTTCCAAGGCCCCAGAGTTGGCTCCGCGCCTTGACACGTTCGATGGAAGCTCCGCACCCGCCGACGTCTCCTGCTATCCTGCAAGCATACTGTGGGGTTATCAGTACATTGTTATGCACTGGTGGGGAGGCTGGCTCGCCCACAATGCCATCATTACCAAACACGTTCTATAATCTTTTGTGCATCTCTATCATTCATTGTCTTTCTAATCTTGCCTTAGGATCAATTTCATGGCATATTGCATAGCCTATCTCGTGTTACCGAATTCAAGTGTCGCATGAGAAATATATGTACGACTTACCCATACTTACCGTCCGGCCTTCCCTGTTCAAGGTAAACCAAGTTAAACCACAATTCATGAATAATAACATAACACGATTCATGCACGCATTCAATATCAAGTGTGTGTCCATGTCTCGGGATTCTAGCACGTCGGGGGCATGTTCTAACACGTCGTAGGCACGTTTTTAGAGTGTTACAATTCAAGCATGTTTCGGGTATTTCGTTCAAGCATGTTCAGGAGTGTTATATATCGAGCATGTTCAGCAGGTTACATTTCAAGCATGTTCTGGCATGTTACATTTCGAGCATGTTCATGTTCAGGATGTTACTTTGCAAGCATGTTCAAGAGTGTTATATTTTGGGCATGTTCAGGAGACACTTGTTCATTTAACTTAGATTACTTTGATTTCAATGCAAGAACTTGCACGTGGATTGCCACCAGCATAGTCCACTTAATCTACATGCACGGGTCGCTGGCTTTACAAGCCATTTAGGACATTCCCCTGTGGCAATTCTCAACTTAGCGTAGGGTGATGGCTGGTACACCCCGTTAAGTCTCTTGAATATACCCTCCTACTTACGTCTCTTGGTGCCCAAGCCCGCACCCAAGCAGCCCGTAAGCGCCGTTGATTCTGCCTAGGCCGGCCACGGTTTACCCCCCCAACGCCCGTGCCGCAGAATCCTTCCACACGACGGCCACGGTATTCCCCCCCATCGCCCGTGCCGTTTGTCCACGACCATTTCGTATTGTCTTGTCATTTTAACTTAGCGGCTATCTCCGAGCCGTAGGCTAACCCTTAGCCATAATGCGTTAACGACCAGGTTGGCGTCCGTACAGCGCGGGTAGCGAGCCCCGTTGCACGTGCCCGTCATACCTGTCGCTAGCGTCTTCCATGTCTTATCTTTCATGCCATAATGCGTTAACGACCAGGTTGGCGTCCGTACAGCGCGGGTAGTGAGCCCCGTTGCACGTGTCCGTCATGCCTGTCGCTAGCGTCTTCCATGTCTTATCTTTCATGTATTCTTTCTTTCATTTCATTCTTTAACTTGTTCGTTCGTTCATAGAGTCATTCATGAATTTATTAATTCGTTCGTGGATTCATTCTTTCACGCATTATGCCACTCCCAGTGTGGGAGTCGCCTTGGCGACCCATCGGTCCCATAGCCTTCCAATGTTGCTAAACTCTACTCGGAGCGACTATGTTGATAGCCTTCCCGTTTCATTGTTGTAAACCATTCATTGTTTCATTGTTTGAACGTATAAGGGACATGAACGTGAGCTTGTGCCGTAGCACGAGCGTAGAGCGTGGTGCGAGCGTTTCTATAATTGCCGAGTTCTTTTCCATGTTCTAAACAAGCATGCAAGATAGGATTATTCCCTTAGCTAGGTGCGTTGAATCATTTATTAACATGCATGGTGTTGTCGCCTAGCGATTCTCGTGATAGTGTCCGTATTTTTATGTGTCTAGGCTAAGCACAGACGGGTTCATCGGAGCCACCCACCTTAGCGATGTTCGCATCGGCCGAGCGATCCTCCGAGCACGCCTTCGATAGTCTAAGTCTGGATTCTTCTTGACGGGCCAATGCAAGTCTTGCATCGATTTGCATCGATACTTCATCGGGTCGAGGCAACTCTTCGGGTCGACGGCTCGTTTTGAGTCGTTGCACGCGCCGTTTGGAATCGGCGTTCCGCTAGGGCGGAGCGGGTCGTTACACTTGATGCCTGGTATGACCTAGGATTGACTTGGTTAGGCTTAGATTGACTTGATATAACTTGATTTGACCTAGATTGACTTGACAGGACTTAGTGTGACTCAGTGAGACCTAGTTTGACCTAGATTGCATATCATTCATTGTAAATCATTCCTAAACTTGTTTAAACCTAAATTAACTTACAGTATCTCATATTTAGGTCTTCTGATACCGCTCTGAGCATTGATATACCATACATCTCAGGACAGCAAGCGAGTACATTCACTGATAGTTTTCATTGTCTTGATATCTGCTATATCCGATTCAGTTGTAGTGTCTTACTTGATTCCTGACACGATGGTTCACGGACTAGTATATGTCGGATCCTGTCATGAGATATTGTTCCCGGGTTACTTGGTATATTGGTACATGACTCGACTTGTTACTTGTACTTGTATAGACATGGACTTGGGAGTGGGCTGATCACCTGCTTTTGAATCCCGTGTCATGACGTGTTATGTCCGGATCCTTTATACTATTCGGGGATGGGGAACTATTAGTGGTTGTGTGATCAAATTCCCACATTGTTCTACTGTATACATTGTTCATAGCTATACCCTCGCCTCACGACGGGTAAAGCCTGACCCTACATCGTTCATAGCTTTCCATGGTGACCGGCCTTACCGTTCTATTGTACTCATTGTTCATAGTCGGTCGGATGGAAGGCCTGATCATGTTTCCCAAGCCGATCACATAACGCTCTAATAATTCAAATCACATTTTATATTTACTTTATCTTATCGTATATCCTGCTCTGTTCTACATTCAGTATTTTCTCACCATGCCATGATATACAGTTACTCACATGCTCTACTTGCCTTTACATTGTACCTTGATTGGAGACTAAGTTCTGCTCGGGAGAAGAGTTACAACCCCGGTCCTTGTTTGGTTTAAGGGTTGTAACTCGGCTTCCGAACGGTTCTCAAGTTTTTATATATCTTTGTCTTGTAGTTCATTATACTGTCTCTTATAGAATTTGTCAATTCACATGGAACTGCTGTTAGTGTTTGTACTTGCTCATTTTCCTGACAGGATACCGTTATGATATATTACAGATGACTCTGAGGCGGACTGCTCGACCTATTATGGGCTCGAGTCAGATGGAGTAGCCTTAGATCGTGGCCTTATAGTAGAGCCACTAGATTTTGTACTTCCAGAGTAGTGTAGGTTAGCTAGGTTTGACTGGACTGCGATCCAGCTAGCTTATCAGACTGTAGTTCTATATTCTATTTTGATACCCTGTGATGTATATATCTAGCTTGTATTGGACTCTGCACTTATTTACTCTTTCATCTATCATATGTCTTTCCTCTGAGCTATCTACCTTAGTTTTATTCTGTGATTGAGACTGTATTGTTATGTCACCTCCATTCGGAGAGTATATACTGTACAGGTACATTTTAACTGTTAGTCGTAGGCATTTACAGACCCTATATACAGCGTTCTACCGCTGATACTGCGGCGTAGGCTGGACGTAACCACGTGCTCGTGCCCCTCTTCAGGGTGCGGGTCGTGACATATATATATATATATATATATATATATATATATATATATATATATATATATATATATATATTATATCCATAGTATAATATAGATAATTAAATTAACTAATAGATTAAACCACACAAAAAAGATAAGCAAACTCAAACTAAACAAAACCAAACAAACAAAGAAGAACCATAATAATTCGTGTGAAAACAAAATTTGGCGCCAATCACACTAGCGCCCAAATTTTTTTGAAAAAAACACAAGTCTGATGCCAGTGTCATTGGCGCTAGGATTTTTTAAATTTTTTTAATGTCTGACACCAGTATCACTAGGGCCAAGATGTCTTTTTTATTTTTTTTAATATTTTGTGCTAGTGTCAGTAGTGTAAGGATTTTTTTATTTTTTAATGTCTGGTGCTAGTGATGCTGGCAACAAGATTTTTTTAATGTTTGGCGCCTGTGTTATTGGCGCCAGATCATCTTTTTTTAAAAAAAATCTATAACATGTCATGTTATGTGAAAATTGGATCAATTTTATCACCCCGGATGAAATTTTCTAAAAATATTATGGTCAATCAGATCATTATGCTTATGTCCCAGTACATGTCAACAAACTCTACTCTACACTCCAATCATGAAGGCCAAACCTCGCATTTTCAGCCACCATCTCTCTCTATAACAATTTTTTGTTGGATAGAACGAACTCCAACAGGGTAGAATAGAAGAAGCTTCTCTCTACACCCATTCATATGGACATGAAATGTTAAGCAAAAATGCTATTTGGCTCCCAAAAAATTTGGATGATATCATCTTTCATTATGTGGCATATAACATGATTGATGACATGGCAGCTGACATGACAAACTTATACATTAAACATTAAAATTAAAATCAATATCAAATTAACATGAACATTAATATTAACATCAACATTAATATTATTAATATTAACTTTAACATTAACATTAAAATTAATATTAACAATAAATTAAAATTAACATTAATATTAGAATTAATACTAATATTAAATTAAGATGAATATTAATATTAGTATTAATATTAACATTAACATTAATTATCATTAACATTGATTTTAACATTAACATTAAAATTAATATTAACATTAAATTAAAATTAGCATTAGCATTAACATTAAAAATAAAAAAAATAGGTAATTAATTTTTTCGGTTAAAATATGACATATCAGCTGTCATGTCAGTTGTCTTATCAGATGCCACATAATGGGAGATGGCATCACCCAGAATTTTTGGGAGCCAAATAGCATAATGTTAAGGCTTGTGTTAGTAGAAATCAATGGAAAGCCAAGTACCCATATTTTGTAATGGGTTTGCCCCCTCAAAAGAGCCATTAAATAGAGTAATAGACATCAATTTAAATTATTTGAGAGAACATTGTTTAAATTATTTGAGAGAACAGTGTCATCCAAAGTTTCAAAAAAATAATCACTAATCACCATACATATCTTACAATTATACCTTACCATCAAGCATATATGGCTGTCAATTCGTTTGCCATGCGTGAATCTTTACTGCTTGAAATATGGCCGAATTCATGATCCATTCTCGCAAGGAAACCAGGTTGCTTAGGCTGCCGTAACGATGTAATATCAGCACCCAACATTTCGATAACTGATGACATTAGTGGCCTATCATCCGAATTATCTTGCACGCATAATAGACCAATTTTTATACATTTTAGGACGTCGTTCATAGGAAAATTATTATTTATTGCTTCATCAACTAGCTCCAAGATTTTACCTTCGTTCCATAAGCTCCATGCCTGAACCATAGCACAAAAGATGTGAAAAACTTTTACTCAAGTCAAAACTATATACATCTGACTATATTTTTAATTTCTCACTTACATGAGCTACAAGGTTTAGATGCTGAGAGAACGCGTATGGCCCTCTATTCTTCCTTCCACTTATAATCTCTAGTAATAATACACCAAAACTATACACATCTGACTTCAAAGAGTAGATTCCTTCCATAGCATATTCAGGTGACATGTACCCACTGCATCAAGATAAGACATCGAGATTGAGTTATACAAACATAGACATAGACTTGATAATGAGTTACAAACATATTTATATGAAATAACATATGCAATTATGGATCATACTTACTATGTCCCAACAACTTTTCTTGTATTATAATCAGTCACATCACCACCAAAAAGTCTGGCCATACCAAAGTCCAAAAATTTTGGATTCATCTCCTTGTCCAGTAGAATATTGCTAGCTTTGAGATCTCTATGAATAATCCTGTATCTAGAGTCATGGTGAAGATAAAGAAGTCCACGAGTAATGCCTACAATAATTTGATACCGTGTTTGCCACTCTACTAATGCAGCTTTTTCTTTCTCTGAAAACGATCAATGCAAATTCCAAATGGTGTTAATTTTGTTTTCATCAATCAACTGTTAACAATAAATATACACCCTTTTCAGCATTTATGATCCATATAAGGGGAACATAAGAAATTACATTACTTTGTAACATTATTATATATCAATGATGATAAACACGATTAATATGAACGATATAAAGTGAGAAAATAAAACAGCAAGGAAAACTGAAAGTTCAAATAAAACAACAAGGAAAAACTAAAATTCAAACATATTTATACCTTTTCCTATTACTACAAAAATAGAAATTTATTTCAAAAAGACATTCTAAACAGGATATTGTATTTTAATTTCTTGTATGTATTTTGGAAATTTCTACTAAACTATAATATTCTATACATACATTTCTTAAAATGTTGACCTCCTTTGTTGTTTTTATTTTGTAATAACATATACATACATGATGATGGTCTCATATATTGGATTCAAGGAGTTTATTCCACTCAGGTTTGGTTGTAGTATATACATACATGATGATGGTCTCATATGCAATGTTCTTGTCGGCCGAGCCTCAATGAACTTCAAAAGTGTGGCAACTGCATCATATTAAGTATGAAGTGTGCTAACATTCATTTAATAGGTAAATCTAGTGCATATTTGAATTTGAAAATAAAACCTTTAGCCTTCTACGTGTTTCCTGTAAGTGTAATTTGTATCATGTATTAAGCAATATTAATTGAATATAAGAAAATAACTGGAGAAAACAAGATTATACCAAATAGGAATGTGTCTAAGCTTTTGTTCGACATATACTCGTATATCAACATCCTTTCCTCTCCATGAATGCAGCAACCAAGTAGCTGAACAAGATTTCTATTTTGCAGTTTTGCAATGAGTGTAACCTCATTCTTGAACTCCTCTGCACCCTACTGTGAACTCTTAGCAAGTCTTTTCACTGCTATCTCTTTATCCCCATCAAGTGTGCCCTGTCAATTGTGGCATCCAACAATAAGAACATATATTATCTAAACTTAACCCTTGAAAATTAGCCAAAACTTCCTAAAATGGCTGATTTTTCTTTTTTGACTATTTATAGCCCATATAAAAGCATTACCTTGTATACAGGGCCAAATCCACCCTATCCAAGTTTGTTTTCAGCCGAAAAGGACTCTGTTGCAGCTACAATGGTGTCAAAACTAAACAAAGGAAGATCTAGTTCTTTTCTCCTGTCATCTTCGTCCAAGTTTTCACTAAGGAAAATGGTCCTTTCCAAAATCACTACATGAAATACTTAAATATTAGCTAATATGTTATTAAGAAAAATATATAGTGGCAAAATAGTGATAAAGATAGAAAAGGTGGGTTGTTACCTCTTCAACTTTTCTTTCTTCTCCAAAGGAAGAAAATGAAACAAGAAAGTAGAAATGGCCCTGAAATAAGGCTCATAATGATTGCTAAAGTTCTCCGACTAGCCTTTTGTGATTGCGGATGTGAAGCGGGAACACCATCATAATTATAAGTAAAAATTATATGCAGAGTCATTTAGAAATTTATATTTTCAAAACCTAATAAATCTCTTCTCCTTCAAATTACATATTTATATTCACTTCATTCAAGGTGATAGGATTAGCACAACCTAAATCCGTTAATCTACTCATTACAAGTTGTTCTCAAACTAACATAGTAATGAGGTTGTTTTGTTAATGATTTTGTATCCTAGTCTTTCCTTTCTAACAATAACTTAAGAAAGATGGCTGACCATCTCCTTCATTCTCGCTTTATTATGACCATTGGCTATGACGGTACTAAGTCGAGCCAACAACCAAGTTCGCATGTCTGGCTACCGACATAGTTCATTGCATGACGTCGTTGTACCGTACTCCAATATACCCATTTTTGATGGAGTGAATCTTATACACAAAGTTGAGTTCTAGAGGAAATTGGTTTTCATTGTTAGCATGGTACAAGCTGGAACATAATGAAGGAAATTATGAAGGACAATAATCTACTACGATATTGTAGTTATATTCCTCCATATCTTGGGAGTAATTTGAGCTATATTACGGGATTTTTAAGGTTGTCACTATGTTGATTAGAGATGAATGGAAGAAAATGATTCTGATAACGGACACAAAAAAGTTGTGAAAAAGTCTTTTGTTGTTGTACCATGTCGATTAGAACTAATAGGAGCCTTGGTATCGTGTACTTTGTAGTGTTGGGATTACCTTTACTATGAAAATGAGGGATTGATGAAGTTGCCATATAGGTATGTACAAAGTAGGGTGGGAAGAGACGTTCTATATATCTATGCATTACCCGAGGCTCGAAAGTCCATAGAAAATTGTAACCGGTACAAAGGTAGTTAGTTACCTATGTTACACGAGTACACACGATAAGATATGGACATTATTTTGCAGTGTCCTTGCATCATACCCTACATGAATTTCCTATTACATGTTATATAGTTTTTTTTATTCTAGTTACTTAAGTTATTGCCTAAAAGTAGATGGTTGTCTAGTTGTTTAAGTTAATGTGTTTTTAACCAAGCGGTTTCAAGTCCAATTCTTTCTATCCTCATTATGCCTTATTTACTGTGTTTCTTTTAACTTGTATAATTATAAATTCTATATAATGTCTCAAAATTCTAATTTATGGTATTTTTGCCCTTGCCCCCTCTTAATTTTTTTTTCTTTTACAAAAAATGCTATTTGGCTCCCAAAAAATTTGGGTGATACCATCTCCCATTATGTGGCATATGACGTGGTTGATGACATGACAGTTGACATGGAAAAATAGCATTAAACATTAAAATTAAAATTAATATTAATATCAAATTAACATGAACATGAACATTAATATTAAAATTAACATTAACATTAACATTAACTTTAATTAACATTAAAATTAATATTAACAATAAATTAAAATTAGCACTAACATTAAAATTAAAATTAATATCAAATTAACATGAATATTAACATTAACATTAAAATTAAAATTAAAATTAAAATTAAAATTAAATTAAAATTAGCATTAACATTAACAATAAAAAAATTGGATAATTAATTTTTTGGATTAAAACATGACATGTTAGATACCATGTCAGATGTCACATAATGAGAGATGACATCACCCAAAAATTTTGGGAGCCAAATAGCATAATTGTTTCTTTTAAGGATCATAAGTGGATGAAGCCAAGCCGATTCAACCTGCACCATAAGTGCATTGTGTACCTGTGTCAGCGGATCCATTGCGGATATAGAGATCTAGCCCAGCACCACCAGAGAGCTGCACCACGTCCAAGAGATGGGTCACCCAAATCACACACCCAGCTCCACCTACACTAGTAACAGCGTATGAAGCACAGGAGCAATTCTTCGAACACTCTGACCTGCATTCATCAAGGTTAGAGGTCGGGTTCACCGAAGAGATTGAGAGGACTCCGGCAGCTTCACCCCTTTAACAGCCAGAAACGTAGCGGTATCGGTATCGGTATCGGTATCGGTACCGGTCTGCTTTCTGCAATCCAATCCTACTACTGGTACACACCCGTCGTTGTAGTCTCTTGACTCCCAATGTGCTGGGTTCTTAGGCACGAACCCTTCCAGGCAGCGGCATATAGTAGGTGAGTTTGTACTGTCGACACAGATTGCGTAGCTACCACACCATCCGATGTTGTCACACGGGCTTGCCGGAGTCTCCCATAACAATTTCCAGTTGCCACCATCCTCCGACGACCAAATTATCATATATATCTTGCCAGAATTGGTAACCTGCAACGATGGTAGAAAGGTTTGGCCACTTGCTTGATAAGAGAACGCCACCTCTTTATGGTTGTTCACGAAGCTATAGGCGAAACCATTAGAGTTCCAATTTTTTAGGTCGCCTAGCTGGATACCATCCCAAGGTCCGCTGCGCCATAGCTTACTTGATCTGTTGAATAGGTACATCTCGGGACTGTTGTTATCGCCGATGACCAGTGCTGCACAGTACTCCCCGGGGGATGGGTCGTCCTCACTTTTCCATGCCGTAAGGTTGCGGTTGACACCGGTGGCGGCGGCGGCGGCTTTATCCACACCAAGCTTCATGTCTGGCAACAAAGTGTCGGTTGGGTAGTCGAAGCTCTGCCATAAATAGTTCCGAGTGCTGTCGCCTTCTTCTCTCAGCACAAAGTTTCCGGTCTCCAACAACTCGACAACCGGATTGGATAAGCCAGTAGAATTAGTAAATACCGACCAGACTACAGTCGACGTCTCTCGGTTGGTGATCGTAATTGCCCCATGGGCTGCGACAGACAGTTGCCCGGCCGATCTAGTGATGGGACTGGCCCGATTAGCCACCCACAACACTATTCTTTGGTCTATGCCGTTGGACCGGCTGTCGGAGTTGAGGTTGTACCATATGCCGATGTACCTCCGGCGATCACCGGAGTTGTTTGGGGTGAAGAAGCCCAAGGCAAAGGTACCGCCGGCTGAAACAAGGGTTTCGTTGTCGGCCATGGGTTGGGTTGGCGTTATTTTGTCTCTTGTTGCTGCAGTGAAGTGGGGGCGGGGGTGGGGGTGGGGGGACGGGGAGGAAGTGGGAGTGGGAGAGGGACAGTACAGTTAGTACAACTGTGAAGAAGAGAAGTGGACGAAGGAGGAGGATCGAATTGTTACGCTGGAACGATGCCATCCTAGCTACTCCACTCCTTTGTTAGTAGGAATACCAAGCAAGTATTTAACAATAGGAGTACTTTATCAAGTATTGACCATAGAATTATTATAGTCAACACTGCAGACCAGTCGACGAGAAACATAATGCAGAATTGGAATATATTTAAAGAGCTGAAAAGTATGTATGTGGGCACAGACAGTGGAAGAGAGTTAGAATGGAGAATAATATAATGCAGAAATTGATTTCTCATATTTTATGAACAAATCATCGTTTATTACAGGAAAGTGACATCGGAACGCAGTACATTGTTTGTTTGTTATTAAATTCCTCAATGTCAGGAAAGTGACAAGCAATCTATTTGTTTACATGAAGAATGTAGTTAAATTCCAATATATATATATATATATATATATATATATATATATATATATATATATATATATATATATATATGGGAGCGGATCAAAAGCTTTTCTTAGAAAATCTCCTAAAAACCCCTCTCACTCTAATTCGTAATATTAATGTTAATATTAATGTTAAAATTAATGTTAATGTTAATATTAATGTTAATGTTAATATTAATTTTTTATATTTTTATATATTAATGTTAATGTTAATATTAATTTTAATGTTAAGTTTAATGTTAATTTTAGTATTTAATGTTAATATTAACATTAATATTAACATTAACATTAATATTAACATTAAATTACGGATTAGAGTGAGGGAAATTTTTAGGGGGTTTTCTAAGGGGGACTTTTGATATATATATATATATATATATATATATATATATATATATATATATATATATATATATATGGGTCGTTCTACGATACATTCCCTGAAAAAGTATGTATCGATACATCCCAAATCTGGACCATTGGATGTTGATCCAATGGTTCGGATTGAATAATAGAGTAGAAACATCATTTAATGCTAATTTTGACTTTTGACCAGTTGGTAACTTGCTTTAGCAGGTCATTCTCCACTTTAATTTTTTTCAATGAACAGCCTAAATTAACTCATATTTACTCTCTTTCGTCCATCCAATTTAATATTTTGTGCATCAACGTATAAATTTCGTAAAAAATTTTTTTGATTACAGGCCGTGGTGGGGGTGGTGTTGTTGGTGGTGGTGGTGGTGGAAAGAGAAACGAAGATTAAGAAGGAAATAAGAATCGGTCCGGATCACGTCGAACGTCGTCGAGCCCTCCTAGAACAACGAGTAGTACCAGCGACGCCGAGAATAATCGGTCTGGTTCGCGTCGGACGTCGTCGAGACCTCCTCGAACAAGGAGGAGTACCAGCGGCGCCGCTCTAATTTTTTTGTCCATGCCATTGTCAGAAATTTTATTTTTCATCTAACAATTTAATATTTTGTTAATAAAGTTACATGTCATGGTGGTGGTGGTGAACTGAGAAAACCTGCTTCTGAGGTCGGGCGGATCATCTACTTACATATTTTTTAAAAAAAATCTGTATTGATCGGACGAAATAGTTTTTACTTTTCTAATGATAATATTTTCGAATAGAATATTTTTTTTGGACGGAGCATGACAATTCTCCTTGCTTTTAACACGGAGAATGGCTATTCTCAAGGAGAATGGCCATTCTCCGTTCTTTTAACATGGAGAATGACCATTCTCCTTGCTTTTAACACGGAGAATGGCTATTCTCAAGGAGAATGGCCATTCTCCGTTCTTTTAACATGGAGAATGACCATTCTCCTTGCTTTTAAAATGGAGAGTGGCCTTTCTCCGTTCTTTTAACACGAAGAATGGTGGTCATTCTCCGTTCTTTTAACACGGAGAATGGCCCTTTTCCGTGCTTTTAACACAGAGAATGGACACTCTCTGTGCTTTTAACAAAGTATGGTACATTTAGGACTGGAAATGTTCAAGTATCTTATATTTTTTTCACCAAATATTTACAGTATTTTTAATATCATTTACCAAAGTATATTCATTTAATATTAAATCATGTTCAAGAAAATCTGAATATCATTTTATCAGGCTTCCACTGTATGGCTGCACAAAATTTCTTGCGAGTGTTTGAATAAAATTAACCTACTATCCAAGAGAATTTTTCTTACATTACATTATGCATTACACTGGCATCGAATTCATACCGATGGCATCGATGTACTGATGACAATAACAAGGGATGAACAGGCAGGATTACAATTTTTCTTCCGCAATAACAAGGGATGAACATACAGGATTACATTATGCATTACACTGGCATCGAATTCATACTGATGGCATCGATGTAATATTTTTTTACAGAAAGCAAAACATATTACAATCAAATAAAGTTTTAGTGATCCCATGAATGCATCCATATTGAGGCCATCTGTAAATCCTAGAAATGTACCCAGGACTCATGAAATCTGTGAAGGGCATCTGCAAATCAAAGGAATACACCAAAAAAATCAATATCATTTGTGAAGGCCAACTACAAATCAAATAAACGATTCAACCAAAAAATCATAATCAAATTAAGTATACTTCATTCCAAGTCCAATAAACTGCGTAATCCACGTTACAGTAATCTGCCCAATCCATGTTAGTAATTCAACATAGAACCTACATAATTCACAATACAATAATCCAAATAAATATTAGACCTACTCTAAATTCAAGACCATATTACATTTTCTAAATAAATTACGAACTATGCACTTGGTACAAGCGAAAAGTTTAGTCTTACAATATTTCAAACACAAAATTTAGTTTGACCTCCAAGACCAACAAATATTCAGAACGATATTACAATTCAAATATTACTTCCAAATAGAAATAAAAGCTTCAAAACTCAAAAGATGAATCTTCATAGCCATCTCCATCTTCTTCTTCCTCTTTCTTCTTTTTTCTTCTTCTTCCTCAAAATATCCTTCACCTACACCTTGAGGGACGAGATAAGAAAAACTATAGTCGGTATGGACTCTCTGTATATGTAGAAATGACATCCAGAAACATAAGTAGAAGTATCAAAGTGAGGGCTAGCATTAAAGTGTCAATGTGCACAGTGTGTATTTTTACAGAAGAGTTTGGGCGCCCCATTTACCTTCTTCAGAGGGAAGGAAAATCTTATTCTTGTTCAGCAAATTCAACCTCTATGTGGTTAATCTTATCCAGAATCAATTTCTGGTTGTCGGATATAGTTTTCATCTCTTTAAAGACATTCTCAAAGTTTGCAGCAATAAAATTGTATAGATCATCAACCATGTCCTTAATGTTTTTGATTCCATAAGTTGATGGTTTTCCAGATGTTGATGGTTTGCTTGCAGCTGCTGTCCATTTTTCAAACATTCGAGTGAAGGTTAGTTTTCTCATGTGGCCTTTGTTTTTAATATAAACATTCCCTGCTAAGCTTGGGACAGAATGTTTACTAGCCATCGAGCATACAAATCCTCCGAAAGGGAGAGCTGTCCTTGCAGTTGGTTTTTCCACGAGATCCATCATTCTACTGAACATGTAGGAACCTATATCCATCTTCTTTTTTTTCTTCCACATATAATAAAAATTTTTTACTCTCTCAGGATGGATGAAAAACTCATGTCCAGTAGGGTTGAGTGTTTGAGATACGTAGGCATGCAACAATTTATACAAAATTTTTAATTGATCTTTGTATACATTTTGAGGGGTCTTGGCACCCACCGATACACCTGTAATCTCATGAATTGCATCCTTTGTGGAAACATTATCAATATCTTTCATATCAAACTCAAAAACTGGATCAAATCCATAAATTTCGTTGACGACAGCAACATTTACCCTAATCAGTTTTCCTCTCAGAAACACCAGTTGTTGATCCTCTTCTTTTTTTTTAATTTCAGCCGAAAGATTTGAGTAAAATTCTCTTACTATTGTTTGGAAGATTTTCTCAAGACAGGATTTGTTCAGTTTCTCCAATTGATAGAATTTCAATATATCCAGGAAAGCTTCGTCTTCGACATCATCCATCTTAATTGATCTTTCAGGCATAACAATCTTTTTCTTGAAATATTTATTTTAAATCTTCTTAGATTTAAAGTATTTAAATTTTTTACCTCATCTCCATCCTGGGACTTATTTGTTGATTGCTCTTCCTCTTCATTTTCCTCTTCTGATGAGTATTCAAAATCCTCAGAGTACGATGATGACTCTGTATTTGTTGCCACCATAGCCTTCGCTTGAGTATTCCTTCGATCTTCATAAGTTGAGTCTTCCGACGACTCTGTATCGAAGATAGATTTTTTGGACTTTGTCGAGTAATGAGTTTTTTAGCCTTTTTTGCAGGTGGCTTGGCTGCTGCCTCCTCTTTCGTCGTCGCTGCCGCCGTCACTGCTTCTGCCTCTGCCCTTTCGGCCTCTGCCCTAGCGACCATAATCTTGGCTTTCACCGTCCTTACAAGTTTTGTCCTTCGGGCCTGTATCGCATCCCTTTGTGGATTTTTCTCCTTCGGAGATGGTCGTTGTTTCTTCGACGGCATTTTGATAAGAAAAGGGTTTGGGAGAGGGTTTGGGAGAAGGAAGAGGGTTTGAGAGAAGAAGAGGAAAAATTCGACCGTCTTATATGACCTTGGGAAGTGGAAAGAATTAGAATAGTTTGAGTCTTAAATTAAATTTATTACTATTATTACTAGTATAAGACGGTCGAATTTATTACTATTAAATTTTAAAAACTACTTTCCAAAATTAAATTTATTACTATTATTACTAATATATATCCACGTGAAATCACTACATAACCCTTTGGGATTCTGAGACCCTAATTTTAAAAACTACTTTCCAAATTAAATTTATTACTATTATTACTAGTATATATCCACGTGTTCCATATAAATTATTGAAAAATTTGGCACAAAAAATGGGATGGAAACATGTTCAATTAACAAAATTTGACAACATATTTAAGAATGCAAAGTTTTTAATCTCAATATTTCTATTTTTTGAATATTTGATTAAATTTTGGAACGTATTTTTTTTTACATTGAGCCGTTCTATACTCGTATTTTTGTCGTCCCGAATTTTTTACGTTTGACGACTTGGTAACAAGACTATGTACTTGAAAAGAGTAAAATTAAAACACTCAAAGTTGTCCTCTAGTTTACTTTGTAATCATATTTAAGATGGATTTGACGACAAGATTGACACTGGCAGCATAATCAATTATATGACGTAACAAGTCATTGATGGGAATATCGTCAATGATATATGGATTTGACGTAACAAGATTTGTTAATTAAAAATAGATAAAATAGTTAATCGCTTGCAGCCGAAACCAAATTGAGTTAACAAAATATTATACTGCATTAAATTCCAGCTTCTTTGTCGGAACATTCTCCGACGAAGGATACAAGAGGAGAAAAAAAACTGTAAAAAACTAAAAAATAAAATAAAAATAAGAGGTCTACTCACTAGCCTCATGGAGGATCTCCGTAAAGTCCTACAGGGTGCGCACACCCGTCCTATGGCACAGGTGGCAAAATCCTTCCCTCTTCTCCAGGAAATTTCGTTCCTCCGGAGTGATCGGCAACAGGTCAAAGTTGGGCGCCGGATGAAGAGGTCGAGCGATGACCTCCAGTGACAACCTGCAGGAGGTCAGGAAGTCCGTAGCCTCTGTCATCTAGTCATGGGCTGGAGGAGGCGCAGAGGGTGCTCCATATGGAGAGGCTCGACGACGACGAGAAGAAAACTCTGGCCATGGTTCCCAACCAGATGATCTTTTTGGAGCCATGTTAAATGTGCAACCTACTTAAATGAATGGGAACCCCTATGTATATATATACACGTTTCTAACCGACTCTTCTTATTCCTTATTGGAAGTTGGGAATATTCAATTTCTTATTCCTTATTGGAAGTTGGGGATATTCAATGACCTCCAGTGACTCTTCTTTTTCCAAGCTTAGTTGGTTGTGCTGTTTGGCTTTACATGGAAGGCCTAGGTTCGAGTCTGGTGTGTGGGTTTTGTAGAATTTTTCTATTGTTAACATTTTTTGGGTGCTATTATATGCTTTTAACTTAGTATGGAACAATTTGGGATGGGTAATGGCCATTCTCCGTTCTTCTAACACGGAAAATGGTACATTTAGGACGGAGAATGGTACATTTAGGACGGAAAATAGTACATTTAGGACGGATAATGGTATATTTGAGACTGTTATGAAGGGTTGTGAATTTTAAATAGTTTGACTGTTTAGTTTAGTTTTGAATCTATATAAATTGGTTTTGAAGGCTGGTGAAGATGAATAGTTTGGCTGTTTGGCTGTATAAATAGATTTTAAAGGGTTTTGAAAAAGAAACCAATTTTTTCGTATCTTCTCCGGGCCACTCTTCTTGTATAAATGTCTATCGATCACCATTAATTATGGTGAATGGCACTGATACCGTAAATATGAGTAGAATTTGCACCGCCAAAATTTATCTTGAAGTAGGTAAAATCTGTGTTGGAAAATGTCAAAATATCTTGGATATGATTATACTGAGATATTGTATTAATGTTAAGATACTGATATCATATTTTCTACTATATAATGAGGTTTCAAAACGGCTCAAAAGTGAGTCGTCTTAGCCGTCATTATATCACAGTCCATTTTATTTAAAAAAATTAATCATGTAAAAAATTGTTGAAAAAAGTAAAATTTTGTCAAAATGGAGAATCGAACTCAAAAAAATACCTTGCACCTTAACCAAATGAGTTAGAAGCGTATTTAACTATAATTGGATAAAATTCATATTATATGTTTTTATATCTATTCTACTATATAATAAGAAAAATTGGTGGTAAAACTTTTGAATTCCTAAAATACCCTTGAGTATTTATAAATATGATGTTATTATGTCAACTTGCATGTCATTTATGTTTAAGAGTCAAAGGAATAAAGTTTGCATGCAAGTTTCATATTTTCATATAACATTATGTTTCAATGGTAATAAATTTTTATGTCATTACCATTTACTAAAGGTTATTATTCTCAATAGAAAATAAAAATTAAAAAAATTGAACTTCGAATCTCTTGACATATAAATAGTCACCTGAAAAAGACGAAAAGATGACAACTGACTTTATAATATTCTAATTAAAATACGTATATGTAGACTAGTAAAAAATAGAAAAAAATGCATGCATGCATGCTAATGTCAGAAGAACCATTCACCCCAGGACTGATTGATGATATCTAAATCACTATACATCTCGTATCCAGGTTCCCTTGGGATTACATCATCAAAGGGTCGCTTAAACGTCTGTATTAAATCACAAATTTTTCTGAGGTTGTCGTCGAAGTGCACGTTGAAGCACCCACGTATGTCGAGCACGCGAAGACCCTTACAGTTGCATATGATAGATCGCAGCATGTCTCCATTGAACATGCCTGATCCCATCTCTAGGTGCTCGAGATACAGCATCGAATCAGCCACTGCCTTTCCCTCCGTCTAGTTCGACGTGTTCAGCACGAATCTGTTCCTGACCATGAAATATGGAGGGGGCATGTTCCTCCTCAGCTTGACCAGACGGTGACAATACTTACCGACAGAAAATATTCCAGTCGACGTGATATAGAGGCAGTAGCTAATGTCGAGTTCTTCCAACACCGGAAGAAACTCCAAGTGTCTCACAAAAGTTTCATCACTCACGTCGCACTTCGGAATGTGCAATACCCTTAGAAATTTCCTACTATATTATAAAAGGGGGAAAATATCAATAGAAATTAACAAAGTATACGTAAAATTTTGTAATAGAAAAAATAAAGTATTAAAATAAGACCAAATAAAATTTTGCACAGGCCTTAAACATGCAAAAGGGAAGGCTGCTTCGTCGAGCTTGTACGCGAAGAAGGACAGTAGATATCCCCCACTGCGAGCCACGAGCTTCTTTATGGTCAAACTAATCTTAGCGGTTTGCTAGGTCCTCCGGCACCACTGTACCAAGTCGACGTTGGACCAATAGTCAAAGGAACCGTTGAGCGCCTTCCACCACAAACGACATGTAGAAGCATAAATAAACTTCATAGACCAAGTCAAAGAAGTTGAGAGCTTTACGCAAAGTCAGTTTCAGACTCTATGCGAGGCCCATTTAAAGACTCTACGCAAGTCAAACTGAGTCAGATTCAAACTCTACGCGAGAGCATTCTTAGACTTTACGCGAGAGACGGGCTATCCATACCGCATTTAATGCGCGTGATACTGCTCTGACAGAATAATTTTCTGATAGAACATTGCACAGAAGCCAAGAAGATTTTTACACCAAACCCAACGCTTGTCGTTTAGTGTGCAGATGGGCTACTTTACGCTCAAGAGACCGCTTCCTTTATGCACGAAAGTTATTTAAGTTTTTTACGCTCAAGGCTATCTCAGCTACTTTTGTGTGCACATAGTTTATTTGAGCCAGCTATACGCTCAAGGCTACTTTTTAGCCGCTCTACGCAGAAAGTTTATTTTGGGTTACTTTACGCTCAGTTTGCTCCTTTACGCAGGAAGTTTGTTCTGGGTTATTTTACGCTCAATTTTTCTGGCTATGTGAGAATGTGGTCTGCATACGTGGCTTTCTTGCCACACTTATCGAGGAACGTGTGTACGTGCTCTCCCCATATTGTTGAAGTTGTGCGATACGTGTCACCATGCGTAGAGACCACAACTCTATATGGGATACGTCTCATCACACGTAGAGGTCGATTTTCAATCGTGGGTAGCAGTTACTTGCGTAGAGACTCAACATTGATGCTTTTTACGCACAGAAGACAGGTCTATATAAAGACTTCTTTTTTAAGAAAAGAAAACAAGCTTTTGGAGCCCAGATACTTTCAGAGTAAAGTGATTTTTCAGAGCATTTCTCTTCAACTTTTTCTCAAGAATAGAGTGAAGCAAAACAGGAAAGCATTCGACTGTGCCATCAGTGCCAATTTTGTCGATACCTTTCTGGTGACTTAGTTCTTCCAGTTGTTCTTCTTCTCTAAGCAGTTCTCGTCATCATCATCGTGTGGTCCAAGGAACAAAATGATCGTTTTCATATTAGACTTTTATAGCAATACTTTTCAGAAACTACTTGTACTTTTGTACACTTTTTCTCGTTTTCTTTCAAAAGCCTTTTAAGGACATTTTGTTAAGTGAAACAAAATGACGACTCTGCTGGGGACGACTTTTTCCTCTGACGAGAAGGCAATTGCTCAATACGATGATGTGTCGATTGGATCGACGAAGAAGACTCTGGTCGTTCAATTCCACCATACTGCTTACAAAAAAATTCTTCGAACTGGGGGTAGTGCTCGCTGCTCCAATGTGCAAAAATCACGAAAGGTGCGTAAAGTTTGGATTCCTAAGTCCAAAGCACCCTCTGAACTCCTTGTTGTCTCTCAAGGTAAGGAAATTCTTCCCATTCCTGTTGTTGGGGCTCCCGTCTGTGATGAGGCAGTTCCTACTTCAATATTACGCCCTGTGCGTAAAATTCAGTCTCCCGTCTGTGACGTGGTAGACGCTCAAGTCTTGCGCTCTACGCATAAAGGCAAATCTTTCGTCTGTGACGTGGCAAATACTCCTATTTTGCGCTATATGCATAAAATCTCATGTCGGTGACATGGTAGATAAAGTTTACAATAGTGCTTTTGCATCTAAAGTGAACTTGCCTACAAGCGTACAGCGTAGAAACAAGTCTCCTGTGGCAAACAATTCCTTTGTTTTGTCCAAAGAGACAAGATTTTGGTAAAACTTCTGTTTTACGCCAACAATCTTTTAATGCTGTGTTACGGAAAGTGCCTAATCTTAGGATTACGTGCACTGCTGATGGTGTCCGCAGTGCACAAAAATCAACTCAAGATTTACGCACACAACTCCAAGCACGTAAAAATGTTCAGCTTTTTTCTGCCAATGAAGCTAGTAATCTTTTTTTTACGCAAGGGACTGGATATTTCTCTGTCCTAAATATAAAAAAGAAGATATTACCTTCTAATTCTTCTGATTTACGCGAGTTACTTATGCAAAAGCATAAAAACAGAAAATCTCCTGTGACATTCTCTCAAGAAAATTATTATTGTGAATGTCACCAAATTGTTATCAAATGTTGTTGTTCTGCTACTAAACGGTCAGTTTTGATCGATTAAGCTACAATGTACCTCAGCAACAACTTGATGACCAAGAATATGAGTTGTCTTATGCATCAGTCAATATAGCATCTCATATCAATAGAGGACGAAGTCCAAGACGCAATTCATCTCGGACTCCAAGTCAACAAAGGTTTAACCAAATTCTTGACACTTTTGAAGGAGTATATCAACATACTCGGTCAAGAAGTCAACGACCTTTAAGCATGCATTCTTCAGATTCAGAGGCTGGGGGTACCCAGTATTTGGAGTCAGAAACTGATAGCGTTGATTTATACCTCTACACTAATCCCTCTGTATGTTCAAGGGAGGTTGAATCTTATGTTATCGGAGAAGAACCAGAGACGTATACTTCTAATACAGAATAACATCTTTCGGCAGTGGAACAATCGCTGAAGGATATGCTTGCCATGATGCAAAATATGCATCAAATAATAATGACTCAGCAAAACAGTCCAACCGGCAGTGGTAACACCGGTATAGGTAGCAGCGCAAACTCAAGATAGTCAAGGGATTGACATACCTTTGAATAATCTGAGTCAAGAGCCTGCTATCAATCAAAACTTCGCATCTCCAGATCCACTCATTCCAGAGGATGTATCACCTCCGATGGGGGTTACGGTACATCTAGCCACTATTCAATCAAATGTGCTTCCTCAAACTAGTGAATCTATTCAAGCAGTGCGTGAGTTAAAAGCACAGTTTGAGGTTCTTAAGCACAAAGATCAGCTCCAGAGGTTGGGAATCAAGCAACCTTATCCTCTCCATTGGAATGATGTGCCTTTTCCTCCCAAATTCAAGCCACAATCTATGGTATTATTTGATGGAAAGGCTTCTCCAAGTCAATATATCAATTATTTTGATATTATGACTGTGCATTTACAGAAGAATGATGCTCTTCTCACCCGAGTCTTCATTGGGTGTTTGACGGGTACAGCATACGATTGGTATCGTAGTTTACCCGATAATTGTATATCATCTTTTGACAAATTCAAAGCAATATTTCTCTCTCGTTTCTATGAAGGAGGGATGGACATGAATATGTCCTCCTTAATAGAAATTAAACAAAAAGAGAAAGAAGATACTCGAACGTTTATTGAACATTTTCGACAGGCTACGTTGAAAATGCCTCCTGGTATGCCAGATTCAGCATTAATTGATACATACAAAATAAATATGCGACCATCCATCGCTGTTTTTACAGGCTCTTAATTCACAGATTAGACCTCGTTTATTATAGCAACAGTTTAGTCTGAAACCAATGGTAGATTGGCTCGTGAATATGGGATGATTTTTGCCTCAAAAGACAAGGGAAAGAAGGCCTCTTCAGGTAACAACTCTGGTAATCGCAATGGGAAAGGAAAGGAAACCCTAGTGGTAAATGTTTCAAAATCTAAAAGTACCCCAAGTAATCCGGAGTCTTCTAAACCGAAAGAAGAATACTCTTTCGATGACAGTGATATTCCTGGGATATTTCAATGTCTCGTAAAGAATGGTAAACTTCAAATCCCAGATCCGAAACGACCTAATGAAGTAGATTTTGTTGATAATCCCAAATATTGTATCTATCATAGATACATAAATCATCCTACTAAAGCTTTCTATGTCTTGAAGAAGAAGATTCAAGAGTTGATAAATGCTAAAGCTATTGCTTTAACTAATGATGAGCATACAGTTACAACCAATATGATTTCTCTTCAATTCGAAGGTTTTCCTCCACAGCAAGTGCCTGATGGGATTGTTCCGATTTCTAAGGCGACGATGAAGATTGTGAATCTTCCACCTATCAGAGATCAAGGTAAAGGACTATTGCCTCTCACCTTAAAAAATGGTGAAATCATGTGGGTACATCCTGACTTAGTACCTGAAATGGAGCATGAAAATAAAATTTCAAAATCCAAGAAAGGTCGAAAAGTCAAAACCTGTAATATGATTTCTCATGTTGTTACCCCAAATCATGATGATTCTGATCATCTGTGGGATGACATCCCTTTGGAAGATAGGTTAAAGGCTTGAACATATGCCCTCCAAATTTGGCTCCTCCTACCAAACTAAAGCTTACTCATCAACAGTGGTTAGCAATGAATAGTATCCTTTTGTACAAGGTACAACAAGTTTTTGCTGCTTATGAAAAAGCTCCGGTTGGGATTGTACCTCCTGTACCGAAAGTTTCCACTCGACGGATATAGAGGTCTCCATTCCTTCTTCATCTGCTGAAACATCTTGTGAAAGTCCTCTACCCACTCACATGTACAGTTAACAATCGGTCCATTTCATGAAAAAGATGAGCTATGACTTCAAAAAATAGAAGGCTTGAACTATGGTAAAGGTATGTGAGTTCCTTTACCAATTCAAGGTCAAAAATCATCCGTCGGATTGGAATTTGAAGTTCCTCATAAAAAATCCCGTAAGAAGAAGACTAAGGAAAAGAAGACTAAATCCTGAATATGGTACTTCATTCTCCTGAGTCTGAAAAAGAGGCTTTTTCTGGTACCAGATCCGAAAAATACTACCACAAAGATTATGAGAGAACTTTCAAAGAAGCGGAGGACGTTACCGAAACACTACCAACTCAGTCATCTTCTGTTCCTGCCGAAGCAAGGCCTTCTAAACCCCCAGTGGTTGAAAAAGGAAAACAAAAGGCAGTACGTTTTGACGTTCCTTGAAGTCTAGTTCAAATCAAGGGTCAATAAAACCCTATAAATTTGACATACTAGCCAGTTAGCCAATACTCCGGCTAGGCTCTCCATCATTGAGTTACTTCGTCTTTCTAAAGAAAGTCGAGAAACTTTGAGTGAAGCTTTGCTACATGCAGATTCATGCTGAGCTCAACTCAAAAGTCCTGACAATATACTAGTGTCGTGTCCTCAATGCCACAGTGTGATGGAATCAATTCCTAACATCACTTTCACACAAGAGGATATGCTGTTAAAACATAATCAACATGATAAGCCTTTGTGTTATACATGGTATATTGATTCTACTGAAATTGATAGGATTTACATCGATCCTGGGTCTTCTATTAGCATTATTCTTCAAAGTATGCTATGACCCTTGAGGATTCCTACTAGTGAGTTGACTTACATTAGTACGACAATTGTTGGTTTCAATTCTGGAAAGAGTAAACCATTGGGGAAGATTCGTCTGAAGATTCAAATAGGTGATCTTCGAACCATGGCAACCTTCTATGTTATCAATTCAGATGTATCTTACAACATCCTACTCGGAAGACCATGGATACATGAGGATAATATTGTAGCTTCAATTCTCCACCAATGCTTCAAGTATATGGATTCTCAAGGGGTTGTGAAGACTAAATTTGCAGACATCAATCCTTTTAAGGGTGTTGAAGCTTATTTCTCTGATTCAATACTCTACAAACAGGAGCATGCGAAGGAAATATCTGATATGGTTGAAGCTTGATCACCTTCAGAAGATCAATATGTTTTAGAAGATCAATCACCTTCAGAAGATCAACCTTTGATGATTAAAGTTAAAGGTCGAATTCAACCCCAACCTGTCAATGATGAACCTTTGATGATTAAAGTCAAAGGAAAAACTCATACTACGTCCAACGAAGTTGTGAGGGTTCCAGTCAAAATTCAAACCAACACTGGAGATCAGCCTCTCATGATCAAGGTTAAAGGACATACTTCTCGTACAACTGATCCTGAACCACTGGTTATCAACCTTGGCAAGTCTACGCTGAAGACGGATGACGGTCCGTTAATGATTAATCCAAAGCGTAGCAATCAGTCTGTCAATGATGTAAATATTAATCACTCTGTCATTTTAATAAATATTTCCTTTTGGAGTATATGGCTGTCAAATATCTTGAACGAATGACATTATCTGATAATAATCATAGTCATCAACAAAAAATTATTATAAATACAGAGGAAACCTTATATATTAATCATAAAGAAAATTCTTTTCCTCCTTATGTTGATGTTGGACCCTATGCTCAAAGGTTCCTAATATCTTCTCCTTATTTTCTACCTGTAGTCTCATCATCACAAGCTTGTGTAACTTATAGACGTCACGAAGAATCTTATTTTGTAATCCCGTCTAATAAGAAAAACAAGTGTTAAATTGTGTTTGGCTTGGCTAGAAATATCCCTGTTATTCAGACAGATAATCTTGTAGAGAAAGATAAAGAAAAAAAATCAGAATTGATAAATATAGTCAACAATCTCTTAAGATTATCCAAAATATGGATATGACTTGAAAACCATGCTAGGTCTCAATCAAGGCAAAGGTAGACGATTACTGTTATGTGGTGATCCATTTTATCAACGAACTCGTCATGGTTAGGGATACGATCCATCCTACATGTTTAATGAAGATATGGAAGAAGAATTTTCTTCAAGTTCATTACAATCCTTAAATTTTGAAGAAGTCCAGTATGTTGAATATGAGTACGTCTTTTTAGTCAATATGGTTCAAACCGTGGTGAATCTGAACTATTTAAAAATGACCCTTGGGCACAACAAATGGATACTCAGTAGGAACTTCGATTTGAACAACGACAGCCACCCATAGAAGATAAAATCGTCCAGATTGATGTTGGAGACAAAACCACGTCAAAGCCAATATTTATCAGCAAAAATCTTTCTGAGAATGAAAAAAAAGAGTTGATAAAGATAATTAAAGAATATATTAATATTTTTGCATGGAGCTATGAGGTTATGCCAGATTTGGATCCTAAAATAGCTACCCATAAGCTTAATATCCTTCCTAATGCCAAACCTGTAAAATAACAGCAGCGGCATTTTCGACCGGATATGATGGATATAATTGAAGCAGAAGTTAAAAAAGCTGATCATATATGGTTTTGTCCGTAAAGAACAACACCCAGATTGGGTTTCCAATATTGTTCCTGTCATGAAGAAGAATGAAAAAGTTTAAATTTGTATAAATTTTCGAGATCTCAATGCAGCTTGTCCAAAAGATAAATTTCTACTTCATATCACTGATGTCATGATATGTGGTTTTGAACGCATGTCTTTCATGGACGGATTTTCAGGATATAACCAAATTAAGATGCATCCAGGAGATAAAAAGCATGTAGAATCCTAGAGGGGGGTGAATAGGAAAATAAAAAATTAGCTAGTACAACAGAAGCAATATATGACAAATAATAGTAAAGAGTGAGAAGATCAAACACAAGATGTATCCTGGTATCCTCGCTTGAGGCAATCCAGTCCCGGAACTCTCTCCGACTTAAATCTACTATTTAATCAAATAGTACACACGAGTTTGGATCCGAAGAACTCGCCAACTTCAACACGAGTTTGGATCCGAAGACTCGCCAATTTCAACACACGAGTTTTCTTACGACGGCTCGCCAACTTCAAACAAATGAGAAGAGAACTTGTTGATCTTCTAACACGTGAAGATCGAAAATTACAACTCTTAAATACTCTATCACTTCGGGAGAGGATGACAATTAAAAGCTTGGTAGAGTATTAATGGTGGTGCTCTTGGTTGTTGGAAAATTTATGGCAAGAGTTGGTGAAAGCCTCAAGAGAGAGAGAGAGCTTTCTTTTATAGAGAAACCAAGAGTGGGTGGCATTTAATGCTCTGGATATAGATAAACCGGCATGCCGTCGGTATGCAGCTGCATACCGTCGGTATACCGGTCAAACAGTAACGGTCATATTAATGACCGTTTGAGAGCATTAAATACGGCCATAAATGCTAGTCAGAGCAATTCAAAAACCAAATATTTGAAACTCGGTATGCCGTCGGTATGCTGCGGCATACCGTCGGTATACCGACGTTTTGTTACAGAACGTTTTTGTGGTCCACTATGCGGTATACCGCCGGTATACCGGAGCATACCGTCGGTATGCCGACAATTTGTCACAACAAGTTTTGGGGCGATAAAAATGGTATACCGTCGGTATGCCGGAGCATACCGTCGATATGCCGACAATTTGTCACAGCAACTTTGTGGACGATAAAAATGTTATACCGTCGGTATGCCGAAGCATGTCGCCGGTATGTTGCTCTGTAAGTAATTATTTTTTGACTTGTACTTTTACTTGTCATCCGTCCTTAGGTGTTTACACATATACCTAGACTTTGTACAGACACGAAGACTCTAAGCAGGAGGAAGCCGTCTTATGCAAGGAGCGCCGGTAACTGCTTCAGTCTTCGATGCAAAGGATGGTTGCACTTGAACGGAAAGACTTTGTGTAGTAGAGCTTCTGAGAAGATATGAATCTGAAGACACAGAAAACTAAACTACGAAGATGCTGTTAATATATCAAAATAAAATGTGCCAACAATCTCCCCCATTTTGATAATTGACAAAATAGAGAGATAGCATCTTCAGGGAGTAACTCCTCCGTAGGTAGACAACTCTCCCTCAATACGTTTTCTTCCCCTCTGTCACTTAGTCAAAGATGGAAAAAAAAACAGTAACAAAAGATAGCAATAATAAGGACAAGATCATAGAATAAACAACATGTATTGATATATGGAAGTGAAAGAGAATACATGCAAGACATTCATACTACATAAGACACTTTAAAATACTCTCCTCGACGAGAGTTTTAGTAACAACAGAAAGACACAAACCAAGTCCCCGCAGGACTGCAAAGTACTAGAACCAACAACACATAGGTCCTCGAAGGACCGCAAAAGACAGAATAGAAAACAAACATAATAAACTAAGACACTCATTATTCGACACCATCATCCAAAAGAAAGCCACCCCTAATCGTCTGCCGGATCGTCCCCACCATCCTGAGCTTATTGAAAGGCACCGTAAGGATCAATGTCGTCCGGGTACATGAACCCATAGGCATTGGGATCGGAAAAGTGCATAGCCTGGTACATTGGATCTTGAAGATTCAGATCCAGAAATATGTCCCGGTCCTGAATGGTGCACTGAATAAAATATGCTTGGTCGTGGACGCGGAACTGAATCAGATTGTCAAGGCCACGAGTATGAGCCCTTATCTGTTCCTCTGCCTGCGCCATGCGCATGTCGAAGTGCTGCTGAGTCAGCAACATGTAGCGGCCGGAGGCAGGAGGAGTAAATGCGGGAGCAGCAGGAGTGGAAGCTGGGGGCTTTTGGAAAAAGAAGCACGCGAAGTAGAGGCACCACTAGCGGAGCGGAAAACAGCGATATAGAAAGGGATGCCGTCCGAAGAGCAAAGGGAGAGATCGACTTGCTTGGCTTCCAGAAGGAGAGTGATGAAGGAGCCGTAGTAAAGGTTCTGCTTTCCTGCTGGCATGACACGTTTGAAAAGATGAAGGAGAGTCTTGGGGAAGGAGAAGGACTTCCTTGCATACAGGTAGTACATGCACACCAGGGCGTCGCCGGTAATGGCGTCGTAGTTTTTGCCCTTAGGAAAGAGTGTGTGGCACATAATCCTATGGAGCTCGTAGTAAAATGGCTCCAGTTGTACGAAAAGGGCCAGGATAGCAGGAGGGTTGGGGCCCTTGTAAATAATGTGGCAGAACTCTTCGAAGGGAGACGCCGTCGAAGAGTAAAGAGCAGCCAAGGACGGCAAGGCTTCGCCTTTGTCCGGGATGCCGAGGATGTTGCCGATGTCCCAAAACATGAGACGGAAATGGCGATCGTTGACCATTGACTGTATGGAGCCGTGCTCGTCCTCCAGAACCAAGTTGCAGTAGAAGAGACTGACGGCGGCGGAGTATATGGGAATCTGACGTCGAAGGAGGCAAGAGAGTCCGGCCTCGTCGAATAGAGGGACATGGCTGGGGAAGAGATTCCAATTGATTGCTCGGCCCTTGAAGACATTATGATGGACGAAGTGTTGAAACAAAGACTAGGCCGCCAAGGAGGATGTAAAGACCTGCTGATCATATCCATGAGGGAGAGCCACCGGAGTGAAAGGGTTGAAGAAGGTGGAAGAGGAGCGGGGACGCTTCGGATTGGCCATAGAGAAAAGGTGGAGAAGGAAGTTAGGGTTTTGGTGAGGGTGAGAGAATGATAGATAATGAAGAAAAAAAAAGAAAGATAGGGTTTTTAAAAGGAAGGAGGAAAGTGAATGGTTGTGGAGTTGGGAATGGAAGGGGTGGGTTGGGGAACGGTTAAAGAGAAAGTAATGGGGGATATGAAGAGATAGTGGGTTGGAAATGATGAAAGGGGAGTAAGAAGAGGAGTAATGAGGGATGTGAAGAGATAGGTAATAAATGTGATGGAAAGTTACGAATTGGGAAGATGAGAGGGTAATTAATAGGGATGAGATGGATGTGAAAGAATTAAATGAGGGTTGAGAAGAATAAGGAGAAGAAAGAGGAAAGGTGGGCCCGGTTATGGATTTAAAAAGCTGTCCACCGCGATCTGGCATACCGTCGGTATGCCGACGTATACCGGCGGTATGTCGAGTTTCGAGACAGAACCTAATTCTGAATCAAAAAACGGCATGCCGTCGGTATACCGTCGGTGTGTCGGCCAAGAAGAATTATGGGTCAAAAGATAAAATGCCTAATTCTTGGCAAAGGAAGGTGAAGCGATCTTCCGAGAGCGGTTTGGTAAAAATATCGGCTAGCTGATAAGTAGTATCAATAAATTCAAGACGAATATCTCTCTTTTGTTGATGGTCACGAAGAAAATGGTGTCTAATTTCAATGTGCTTCGTGCGTGAGTGACAAATTGGGTTTTTCGTGAGATTGATTGAGCTAGTGTTATCACATTTAATAGGGGTGTAAGAATGAGAAATGCCATAATCTAAAAGTGTTTGTGACATACAAAGAATTTGTGCACAACAACAACCAGTCGCAATATACTCGGCCTTAGTGGTTGAAAGAGCAACATAATTTTGTTTCTTACTAAACCACGATACCAAGGATTTTCCAAGGAATTGGCATGTGTCGCTAGTGCTTTTTCGGTCAATCTTGCACCCGACAAAATCTGCATCCGAGAAGCCGTGAAGCTCAAAGGATGAAGATTTCGGATACCAAAGGCCCATGTTCACGGTACCTTTGAGATATCGAAAAATACGCTTTACGGCACATAAGTGCGATTTCTTTGGATTTGCTTGATAACGTGCACAAAGACATACACTAAACATGATATCAGGACGGCTAGCAGTAAGATAAAGTAGACTACCAATCATACCACGATACTTACGAATGTCAACCGATGTGCCATCTTCATCATGGTCAAGCTTTGTCGTTGTTGCCATAGGAGTCCTCATTGATTTGGATGAGTCAAGTTCGAAATGCTTGAGGAGATCCTTTGTATATTTTGCTTGATTGATGAAGGTCCCTTTGGGTCCTTGTTTAATTTGTAATCCCAAAAAGAATGATAGCTCACCCATCATACCCATTTCAAATTCTTTCTGTATAACTTTAGCAAATTCTACACAAAGTGTGTTGTTAGTAGAACCAAAAATAATGTCATCAACATAAATTTGAACCAATAAAAGAGTGCCATTATGGGATTTGATAAAGAGTGTTGTGTCGACTTTCCCTTTTGAAAAATTGTGTGAAACAAGAAAGGAGCTAAGGCGCTCATACCAAGCACGAGGAGCTTGTTTGAGGCCATAAAGGGCTTTGTAGAGTTTGAACACATGGTTAGGAAATTGAAAATCTTCAAAGCCGGAAGGTTGTTTAACATAAACTTTCTCCTTAATAATACCATTCAGAAAAGCACTCTTAACATCCATTTGAAAGAGCTTAAAGTCATTAAAACAAGCAAAAGCACAAAGCATACGAATGGATTCAAGACGTGCAACCGGAGCATAGGTTTCGTCGTAGTCAATGCCTTCCTCTTGGTTATAGCCTTGAGCAACCAATCGGGCCTTGTTACGAGTCACTAACCCATCTTCATTAAGTTTGTTGCGAAACACCCATTTTGTTCCCATGATGGGCTGATTGCTAGGTTTTGGGACAAGTTCCCAAACCTTGTTTTCCTTAAATTGATTTAACTCCTCTTGCATTGCTATCATCCAAAATTTATCAAGAAAAGCATCATTAACATTTTTAGGCTCTATTTGAGAGATAAAAGCCACGTTTGCATAAAGATCACGAGTGGAGGATCTAGTGCTAACACTGGAGGAAGGATCCCAGTGATAAGTTCCTTAGGATGATTGGTGACAAATCTCCATTCTTTTGGGAGATCCTTTTGAGGAGGCTCGAGAGGAGGAGACTCTTTTGTTGGAGTCATAACTTCATTATTAGATGAAGAAGGACGATCTTCAATAGAGGAGTTTTCCAAACCAAATGAGATGTCATCAATATCCTCGGAAGAGGAGAATGTAGAAGAGTTAAGTTCATTAAAAGAGACATTGATTGACTCTTCGACAACAAGACTTCTTTTATTAAAAATATGAAAACCTTTACTATGAGTTAAGTATCCAAGGAATATTCCTTCATAGGCTTTTTCTTCAAACTTGCCTAGGTTATCCTTGGTATTCAAAATAAAATAATTACAACCAAAAACTTTAAAATATTCAATAGAGGAAATTTTGTCAAACCAAAGCTCATAAAGAGTCTTCTTAGAAATAGGTCTAATCAAGACCCTATTTATAACATGACATGCCGTATTAACGGCTTCCGCCCAGAAATATTGGGGGAGCTTATATTGGTTTAACATAACCCGGACCATATCGCCAAGGGTTCTATTCTTTCTCTCCACAACACCATTTTGTTGAGGAGTTCGTGGACAAGAAAAATTATGTCCAAAACCATTCTTTTCACAAAATCTTTTGAAATCGGCATTGTCAAATTCTCCTCCATGATCACTTCTAATCTTGTTAATAGAAAAACCTTTCTCATTTTGAACACGTTTATAAAAGGCAACAAATTCACGAAAAGTATCACTTTTGCAAGCAAGAAAAATAACCCAAGTAAATCTCGAAAAATCATCAACTAAAACAAAAGCATAAAGCTTGCCTCCAAGGCTAGCAACTTTACTAGGACCAAACAGATCCATATGGATAAGTTGAAGAGGTCTAGAAGTACTCACAGAGTTGATTGATTTGAAGGATGACTTTGTTAACTTACTCTTCTCGCATTCTTCACACACCATATCCTTTTTGAACGGAATACTTGAGAGTCCTCTTACGAGCTTCTTGGTAGCAAGACGAGAGATGGTATCCATGTTGGCGTGTCCGAGCCTCATGTGCCAAAGCCAACTCTTATCGTTCTTAGCAACTAAGCACCTACCATTGTTAGTGTCTTCAACAAGATATAAAACATAGATATTGTTTTCTCTAATGCCTTCATAAACAATAGATCCATTAGAGCTATCGGTAATGAAGCATTTGAGCTTAACAAACTTGATATCATAACCATTATCGGTAAGATGACTAGTACTAAGAAGATTGTGTTTAAGATTAGTAACAAGACACACATTCTTAATACAGGGATAAGAAAGGGAACCTATATTACCATTTCTATAATGTGACCTTTAAGATTGTTACTAAAAGAGACGTGTCCTTCCTTCTTCATCGATAGCATTGTAGATAATGAAGCATCCCCGGTCATGTGCCGTGAACAATCGCTATCGAGAATCCACTTGCTTCTAGCATAAGAAGGAATCTTCACCTACAACATAAGTTGAAGGTGAACATTTTGGTACCCATGATCTTATGGGTCCTTGAGTGTTAGTCTTAGGAACCCACATAAAAACTTTCTTATCAACAAGTTTCCTTGTATGACAATAATTGGTCGTATGTCCAAGCAAGCCACAGTAATTACAAATTATAGAGGATTTAGAAGAAGATATATGAGAATCATGCATATGTGAATCTCTAATGCGAGGAGCTCTAGCATTAGTATTATGATAATGATAATAAAAAGCATGATGCGAAGTATTTTTCTTAACAAAAGGTCCTTTCCTTGTGTTAGAAAAGGATTTGTGTGTAGTGTTCATGTAAGAGGTATGCCTAGCATTGTGATGAGTGTGGAGGTGTCTTGGAGCATGCATGTGAGTAGTGTTCTTATTACCTAATTTCTTACTCTGTATAAGAAGATCATTATACTTAATAGAATCTCATCATCCTTTTTCTTGATGGTGAGAATCTTGAACTTTGTGCATGGCAAATTCATAAGAGCTTCTCATGGATTGAATCTCATCATCCTTTTTCTTGATGGTGTCAAGAGATTCTTGAAACTTGAGTCTCAAAGACTCTATTTCATCCGTGTCAAAAGCAGGAGATTTTCCCTTTACATCAATAATGATGCTTGAGAGTCTTTCTACTTCTAGTTGAAGAGCATCAACCTCTTTTAGAGATTTCTTATATTTATTCCTAACACCTTTGTGCTCTTCATGCAATTTAAGGATAGCTTTCTCCAAATCATCATAAGTAAGAGTATTTAGGAAGAGATCATCAAGTACCTCATTGGTTGCCATGAGACAAACGTTGGTATTGTGTTTGCACTCTTTGTCGTTGTCTGAGTCGCTTGCGTCACTCTCACACCAAATGCTTGTGTTGGCAAATTTCCTGGAGGACGAGCTTTTCTTGCTAGGCTTCTCGTGCTTGCTTGAGTCTTTTCTTATCATCGGACAGTCCCTCTTGATGTGTCCGGATCTTCTGTATTGATAGCACACCAGATCTTCTTCATTGTCCCGTCTGAAGTGGTTGGCTTTGTTGAATTTAAGGAACTTCCGGAAGTGCTTAGCTGTGAGAGCTATTTCTTCATCGTCGTCCGACTCATTGTCGTCGGAGCTATCCTTGGAGTAGGACTTCGTAGCTTTGAGAGCAAGAGATTTCTCCTTCATTTTGGTCTTCTCCTTCTCCTTCTCTTGTATGGAGGTTTTCTCTTGATCTTTCATATCGAGTTCATGAGTCATTAGCTTACCCATGAGGGTCTTAAGGTTCATGATTGTCAGGTCGTTTCCCTCAATGATTGCGGTAGCTTTAGGACTCCAAACTTTCGTCAATCCTCTAAGAATTTTTCTAATCTTTTCATGAGAAGGATATTCCTTACCAAAAGAAGAGAGAGGATTAATAATGTCACCAAAATGAGTAAACATGCAAGTAATAGATTCATCATGCTTCATCTTAAAGGACTCATATTCTTGCGTGAGTCTACTGATCTTGGATTCCTTCACTTGTGAAGTCCCTCCATGTGTGACTTCAAGTAACTTCCAAATCTCATTGGAAGTCTTGCAAGTAGAGATTCGATTGAATTCACTACTGCCGAGAGCACAATAAAGAGCGTTCATTGCCTTGGCATCTCGACTCGTAAGCTTCTTGGTGTTTTCAGTAAGTGTGTCCCTAAGGGTGTCAGAAGCAATATCCTCAATAACTCTGGAAGGCATAGGAAGACCATTTATCACACAATCTCATAAATTGAAATCTATGGACTTCAGATAAATACTCGTCCTAATCTTCCAGTAGTTATAGTTGGTTCCATCAAATAGGGGAGGCCTATTTGTGGAGTGTCCTTCATTGTGGAAGGTGTTGATACTAGGGTTAGAGGCCATAGATCACTCAAAGGGTGTAAATCCAAATCAAGAGAACAAAGCTCTGATACCAATTATAGAACCCTAGAGGGGGGGAGGGGGTAAATAGGGAAATAAAAAATTAACTAGTGCAACAGAAGCAATATATGACAAATAATAGTAAAGAGTGAGAAGATCAAACACAAGATGTATCCTGGTATCCTCGCTTGAGGCAATCCAGTCCCGGAACTCTCTCTGGCTTAAATCTACTATTTATTCAAATAGTACACACGAGTTTGGATCCGAAGAACTCGCCAACTTCAACACGAGTTTGGATCCGAAGACTCGCCAACTTCACCACACGAGTTTTCTTACGAAGGCTCGCCAACTTCAAACAAATGAGAAGAAAACTTGTTGATCTTATAACACGTGAAGATCGAAAATTACAACTCTTAAATACTCTATCACTTTGGGAGAGGATGACAATTAAAAGCTTGGTAGAGTATTACTAGTGGAGCTCTTCGTTGTTGGAAAATTTATGGCAAGAGTTGGTAAAGCCTCAAAAGAGAGAGAGAGAGAGAGCTTTCTTTTATAGAGAAACCAAGAGTGGGTGGCATTTAATGCTCTAGATACAGACAGACCGGCATACCGTCGGTATACAGCGGCATACCGTCGGTATACCGGTCAAATAGTAACGGTCATATTAATGACCGTTTGAGAGCATTAAATGCGGCCATTAATGCTAGTCAGAGCAATTCAAAAACCAAATATTTGAAACTCGGTATACCGTCGGTATGCCACGGCATACCGTCGGTATACCGACGTTTTGTTACAGAATGTTTTTGTGGTCCACTAAGCGGTATACCACTGGTATGCCGGAGCATACCGTCGGTATGCCGACAATTTGTCACAACAAGTTTTGGGGTAATAAAAATGGTATACCGCCGGTATGCCGGAGCATACCGTCTGTATGCCGACAATTTGTCACAACAACTTTGTGGATGATAAAAACGGTATACCGCCGGTATGCCGAAGCATGCCGTCGGTATGCCGCTCTGTAAGTAATTAATTTTTGACTTGTGCTTTTACTTGTCATCCATCCTTAGGTGTTTACAGATATACCTAGACTTTGTAGAGACACGAAGACTCTAAGCAGGAGGAAGCCATCTTATGCAAGGAGCGGCGGTAACTGCTTCAGTCTTCTTTGCAAAGGATGGTTGCACTTGAACGAAAAGACTTTGTGTAGTAGAGCTTCTGAGAAGATATGAATCTGAAGACACAGAAAACTAAACTACGAAGATGCTGTTAATATATCGAAATAAAATGTGCCAACAAAGCATACCGTTTTTCGTACACCCCTTGGAGTTTATTGCTATACAGTTATGCCTTTTGGTATAAAAAATGCCGGTGCTACATATCAAAGGGCCATGAGCAATATTTTTCAAGAACATCTACAAAAAATAGTTGAATGTTACATGGATGATATCGCTGTCAAAAGTCGATTAAAAGATGATCACATTCAAGACTTGAAGACAGTATTCGAGTTGATGCGTCGACATCAACTAAAAATGAACTCCACTAAGTCTTTCTTAGGAGTTTCTAGTGGCAAATATTTGGGATTTGTCATTACTTCACAAGGTATTCATGTTGATCCTGATAAAGTCAAAGCAATTCTTGAAATACATCCTCCACATAATCTGAAAGAGCTCTGTGTTTTTAAGGTCGCATTGCTTATATCAGGAGATTTATATCAAATCTCTCTGGAAGAAGTCAACCTTTCTCTTGTTTGCTGAAGAAATGTGTGTTATTTGTTTGGGATGAAGCATGTCAAAAAGCCTTCAATGACATCAAGCAATACCTTACAAATCCACCTGTTCTAGTACCTCCAGTAGTGTGAAGACCATTTTTGTTGTATGTTCGAGTATTAGATCATTCTCTTGGTGCTCTTCTTGCACAGAAAAGTGATAAAGGTCATGAACAGGCAATTTTGTATCTCAGTCGAATGATGATCGGGGCTAAATGCAGGTATACTCCCGTGGAAAAAGAATGTCTAGTATTGGTTTTTGACATTCAAAAGATGCGACATTATGTATCAGGACAGACTATTCATGTTATATCCAGAATAAATCCTATTCGGTATTAATGAAAAAGTTCAGTATTCTTAACTTCCGGTTAGCTACCTAGGCAATGTTGTTTACTCCCTATGATAAGGTCTACATACCTCAAAAATCAGTGAAGGGTCAAGCGTTAGCCGACTTCTTAGCAACTCACCCTATACCTGAAACTTCCAAGCTATATGAGGATATTTCAGATGAAGTCGTAGATTGCAACGTAACTTTGAGGGATGACATTTGGCAGCTATACTTTGATGGAGCATCACGAGTAGGGCCTAAAGGCAATATTGTCTCTGGAGTAGGCATTGTATTGGCCTCTCCTGATAAAATGGTTATATACCGTGCTTACTCCTTCAATGAACCATGTTCCAATAATGTGACGGAATATAATGCTCTGCTAATTGGTCTTCAAGTAGCAAAATAATTGGACATTGAGTTCTTGGAAGCTTATGGAGACTCTCAACTGATTGTCAATCAGGTCAGAGGGACATATGAAGTCAGAAATACTGACCTTATTCCCTATCATCAAGTGGTAATCGAATTGGCTCTTTTATTTAAAGGATTCTTCATTGAATTTGTACCACATTCTCAAAATTTGGAAACTGACGCTCTCGCTAGTCTAGCTGCAGACTTAGCAGTTCCAATTAGAAGACAAAACACCATTACTTTGTAGGATAGAGACCTATTCTGTGTCAAAAATAATTTGCATATCGAACAGAGTTATGCTACCGAATTAAATTCTCAGCAAAGGGATTGGAGAAGTCCATTTATTGATTATGCAATTTATGGGATTTTACCTGAAGATCCGAAGGAAGCTGCATCAATCAAAAGACATCATTTCGATTCTATTATGATTCTTCAATGCACATATTGTATCGTCGTTCTTATGGCAAACTTTTATTGCGTTGTCTTTCGGAAAACGAGCCCAAGAAAATACTTCGTGAAGCTCATGATGGAGTTTGTGGTGTGCATCAACCAGGTCCGAAATTTTAGGATCGTATTCGAAAAATGGGTTATTATTGGCCTTCTATGATAGCAGACGCTGTAGATTATGCCAGACGGTGTAAAGCATGTCAGATTCATGCTTATTTTATTCATCAACCCTCTGAATTCTAACGTCCTACAACAGCTTCTTGACCTTTCGAAGCTTGGGGCATGCATATTATTGATCCGATTAATCCTCCTTCTGTCAATGGGCATCGGTTTATCCTTGCTATAACCGATTACTTTTCTAAATAGGCAGAAGCAGTTCCTCTTGTTGAAGTAAAAACATCTAATGTGGTTAGCTTCATTAAACATCATGTCATTTATCGTTTCGGGATTCTCGAAGGATAATTCATGATAATGGACCATATTTTGCCAGTCAGGCGTTTTATAGATTTTGTGACAAGCTTTTGGAGCCCAGATACTTTCAGAGTAAAGTGATTTTCCAGAACATTTCTCTTCAATTTTTTCTCAAGAACATAGTGAAGCAAAGTAGGAAAGCATTTGATTGTGCCATCAGTGACAATTTTGTCGATACCTTTCTGGTGACTTAGTTCTTCCAGTTGTTCTTCTCCAAGCAATTCTCGTCATCATCATCGTGTGGTCCAAGGAACAAAGTGATCACTTTCAGATCAGACTTCCATAGTAATACTTCATAGAAACTACTTGTACTTTTGTACACTTTTTCTCGTTTTCTTTTAAAAGCCTTTTAAGGGCATTTTGTTAAGTGAAACAAAATGGCGATTCTGTTGGGGACGACTTTCTCCTTTGACGAGAAGGCAATTGCTCAATATGATGATGTGCCGATTGGATCAACGAAGAAGACTCTGGTCGTTTAATTCGACCAGACTGCTTACGAAGAAATGCTCCGAACTGGGGGTAGTGCTCGCTGCTCCAATGTGCAAAAATTACGAAAGGTGCACAAAGTTTGGATTTCTAAGTCCAAAGCACCCTCTGATCTTCCTGTTGTCTCTAAAGGCAAGGGAATTCTTCCCATTCCTGTTGTTGGGGATTCCGTCTGTGATGAAGCAGTTCCTCTTGTTGAAGTAAAAATATCTAATGTGGTTAGCTTCATCAAACATTATGTCATTTATCGTTTCGAAATTCCCCGAAGGATAATTCATGATAATAGACCACAATTTGCTAGTCAGGCATTTTATAGATTTTGTGACAAGAATCGGATCCAGAACTTAGCTTTTACAACTTACAACCCAGCTGCTAATGGTTTAGCGGAAGCTTTCAATAAAACAATTATTAAACTTCTCAAAATGTTTGTCTCTTCTAATAAACGTGATTGGAATGAGAAACTTGGAGAATGTTTGTGGGCTTATCGAACAATAGTCCGAACTCCAACTGGTTTTACACCATTTTTATTAGTTTACGGATGTGAAGCTGTTCTTCCACTGAAGATCCAGATACCATCTCTTAGAATAGCAATTGCTAATGAGCTAACTACAGAGAATAATGATCGCTTGAGACCCCAAAAACTTGAAGGTTTGGATGAGAAGCGTCTTCAAGCACAACAGCACATTGAGCTGTATCAAGCCCGCATATCTCGAGCTTTCAAACGCAAAGTTAAAAAGAGGGTATTTAAAGTAGGAGAGTTAGTTATAGCTGTCCGAAGACCTATGGTTATGACTCATAAGAGTAAAGGCAAATTCCAAGCTAAATGGGAATGACCTTATGTAGTCGAAACTGTATTCTCCAAGGGTGCTTATTGTAGCCTCCCTTTTCGAAAATATTTGAAATATTTTTATATTATTTATTTGATTTCTATGGTGATTTTTAGAATTTTATAAATAATTAATTAGTTAATTATTATGGTAGATGAATTTAGCCATAGTTGAGTTTTGAAGCATCAGATGACTAGGAATCATGGCACGGATGGTGCAGTGGCATGCCTTGACTAGGGTATTAGCCATGCCAGGGAAGACCCAGTCATAAGTGTGTTCTAAGTAGAAAAATCAGGCCAAGTTGCGACTTAACCTCCACCGATGAATTAATTATTTATTAGTTAGATATACTGATTTTAGATGACCCAATTGTACCAACTTAGCCCGAGCTGGGCCCAAATCGAATCCAAGCCTTTGTAGGTATGTAGTGAGACCAAATACGTTCACGACAATAGATGTATTGTATGAATGTGCGTACTTCGTAATTTATGTAGTGGTCTAGTAAATATTTTTATATAAATAATAATTGCCATATAAAAATCTCGATAATATTTTATTTGATGATTATAGTGAATATTTCTTTAAACATGTATTTTAGAATTTAGAAGGCTATACAGGTATGTACATTATATTCCAGATATAAAATTAGGCTTTATATATATATATATATATATATATATATATATATATATATATTATATATATATATATATATATATATATATATATTATATATATATATATATATATATATATATACATTATATTCCTGATATAAAATTAGGCTTTATATATATATATATATATATATATATATATATATATATATATATTTATATATATATATATATATATATATATATATATATATATATATATATATATAGGAAAGATCCATTCTTTGTTCTATGTATGCTTTAGTCCATTTAAATTATTTTTAATTTACTACGGTCTCTTTTCTAGGAATACATAATTCTTAGTGGCATGATAATTGGACTTGTCAAGATTTCGTACCTACAGATGCCACTCTACATTTTTTGATACGTGCTGATATTTTCATAATTCAGTATACTGTAAAAATATCAGTTTCTGATCCCGTGTCTAGTCGTATGTTATTCTTTTATACTATATACTTCTATCGTAGAAACTTTGACCTTATGACCAAGCAAATGAAGTGTTGTATTAAGAATATATATATATATATATATATATATATATATATATATATATATATATATATATATATATATATATATATATATATATCAAATGAAGAGTCAAAGATTGTATTCTTCACTGCGCCAAACAATATATTAGTAACTTAGTATTTGATATATGCTGTCAACCTTGGCAAGTAACGCAGGGCTTAGATCCCAGCCCGGCCCAACAAACTACAGTAGCAACCCCAGGCCCGAGACACCCCATTGGCTCGGTCATAGAACGTATTATATATATAACGAACAGAGAGGGAGAGATCGAGAGAGATATAAACAACATAACCCAAACCCTAACTCCCACATGCTCCTCCCCTGAGCGCACGTGCCACCGGTCGGCCTGGGTCGCCGTCGACCCGCACGTGCGCGACGGTCTGAACAGAGCATGCAGCAGCAGCGATGGCAGCACGGGACGTTTTACGAGCTTTCGGAGACAGTTGTGATGACTTGGACTTCGTTGCTTATCAGTTGACTATATATTTGTTGGATCTGTGTGCAACCTCCAAGCAAGATACCTTGACTTCCTCTACAGTTTATTTACATGTATATTTTTATATCTAGTTTTACTAGTTGATTATTTATATGGGATGTGCATATCATGCCTGCTATTACATATATATTCCTTGTTTATAGTTAGCTTGGTAGTTCATATTGGATTAGTTTTCTCGTGTATCGTGTTTGGGTCGTGTCGTGTCATCACTTGTACTTGGACTGAGTTGCATCGTGTCATAGGATGAATAAGTCATAACGAAGTTGCTGTACCTTGAAATTCTTGATGCTAACCTGCGAGTACACACTAGGGGCGAGGGTTAGTAGTATATGGTTCACACCTGCGAGTCCACATTAGGGACGAGGGTGATGCTAGCCTGCGACTCCACACTAGGGACGAGGGTTAGTGGTTATTGGTCCACACCTGCGAGTCCATACTAGGGGCGAGGGTGATGCTAACCTGCTAGTCCACACTAGGGGCGAGGGTTAGTAGTATATGGTTCACACCTGCGAGTCCACATTAGGGACGAGGGTGATGCTAGCCTGCGAGTCCATACTAGGGACGAGGGCTAGTAGTTGTTCAAACCTGCGAGTCCACACTAGGGGCGAGGGTTTGAGTATTTTATTGGTTATTCGTTGACATCATAATATCGTGTTCCCTTGTTCTTCTCCAACAGTTCGTTTATGCGTAGTGGTTCTTCCAGTCGTGTATAGTCGTATTTCGTGTTGATTGGTCTTTTTCCGTTTATTTTCCTGTATTTTCTTTATTGCATGATAAACTGCTAGATAGGTATATTTTTATGTATCTTGCTATGTCCCCTGAGGACCTGATGATCTCTTCTGGTTTAGTGAGTGCATGGAGTTAGCTATTAGTTTTGGATGGCGGATAGGATGATACGCTTGCGGGATTCAGGTATTGTATTGCATTTATTATCAGCTCATGCTTTTATACCTTATCATGAGATATCATGTTTCCTGATTCAGTTTTAAAATTTTGTTACCTTCTTAGAGTCTTATCGGACATATATGCTAATGGGCTGCAGACCACGATCGATACTTGTTCATTCTTGTTTATTATTCTTATTGTCGATTGAGATATAGTTTTGTCTTGCGTTGATTAGGCCTATCGCCATAGCCATGACAGCATTTACGTATTCGAGTCGGGCTGGAGTCTGCTTGACGCATAGCTGGCTTGCTCATGAGCTCGTGCCTGAAAAGCGGGTGTGGGTCGTGACACTTATAGGTTATCTAAACCTAATGGAGATTTGCTCATGATGCCAATTAACGGTAAATTCTTGAAGAAATACTAAGTTTAAATTTTTTCTTTATTCCCCAGCTACCAAGGCTTGGTTAAGCTGATTATTTGTTCTCCTAAAAGAGAATTTTGATTTTCAGTCTTACCAGCTAATTTCAGAAAGAAAAAGATTTATTATTTATCATTTCCTCATTACCTATAAATAAATATTAAATCTACTTCTTTTCCTTATTTATCTATCATGTCCATATTACCTCTGAATAGATATTAATCTATTTTCTTTGAGTCATTACGATCTATTATGTTCATATTACCTATGATAGTATTGTATACTCTAAAAAAATAAGATTTATTATCTATCATGTCCACATTACCTCTGGATAGATATAATCTACTTTGTTGAGTTTTGAAGACTTATCAAGTTCAGATTATTACCTCTGATAATTGTTTTCTATCTCACAACTATTTTATAAAAAATATTTCATTTATTGCATGTTTTAAAATATTACAGCAAAAGAAAGACATAATACAAAATTCTTTATTGATAACATGAAATGAAGAATACAAAATTCTTTATTGATACAAAATTCCTAAGGAGGAGCAGACAAATCTTCAATCATCTTCTGTAATTCGGCCAGTCACTTTTCACGAGAGCCCATTACAGTTGTGTATGCTATAGATCGTCGAGCTTCTGCAGTACAGAGATGAGAGAGTTCGACAAAAGCAACTATCATCTTATCCTTGGCATCATCAAGGGTTTTAGTGGTAGCTTCAGCACCAAAGACCTTCTCTTCCAATATTAAGCTCTGCGCCAGATGTCTATCTCGAGCTGCAGTCATTTGCTCTCTCTCTGCCTTCAATCGAGCCAACTCTGCTTCAACTTCACGAATTCTATCATCTTGTTGATGAATTCTCATGTTTGAAGTTTTATAGGCTTCTCTATGTGCCTCCAGTAGGGGTTTAGTTTCGTTCAAAAAAGCCCTCTCCCTGGCAACTTTGCTGCTGTAGTCCTGAAGAGATTCTTTAAAAATAGTCTCCCGAGTGATATATTCAGCTGATAAAGCATTATACTCGGTCTGGACGAGACTTTCGAGGGTTTCACTTGACAGCCTTAGATATTCCTTAATAGGCTTTTCAAGTCCTTCCACTACTTTCTCCCGAGCTGATGCTCTCTCAGCATCATTAAACATAGCAACATTTCCAATGGTGAAAGTAATTGCAGCCTTCAAGCTTTCATAATTTGGGCCCTTCTTCAGGACCATCTTGATCAAGGCCGCCAAGGTTTTATAGAAAGCTTCAGTATGAATCTCAACTAAAAGATTCATTTCTGCATGGGAACTCGGTGTGGCAGCAAGGTCTACTAAATCCTTCTTCAGAAGACTAGGGGCGGATGTTGTTGTTGTCTTGGTAGAAAGTTAAGCTAAAGCCATAGTTGTTGTTGCTACCATGGCTAATTGATCCCCATGAGTTTCAGAGACAATATCTTTAACACTTTTGTAGATTATTTCTCCAGCCGTTTCTGGAGCTGAAACTACTTGAGTTTCGGTGGCGGTGATTATTGCGGTGGGAATGGTAATTATTGTAACCGATTCAGGTTCAGACACTGTCTTCTCAAGAACTTGTGCTGGATCAGTAGTAATAACTGAGGGTGCTATTACTATGTCTCCGACTTCGGTTGACGGGTTGACAATATCTTCATCACCTTTGCTGACTACAGGCCTTTCAAATTCTGACAGTATTTCAGTTACAACTGGTTCTTCTTCTGCTGCTGGTTCTTCTTCTCTTTCTTCAGCAAAAGAAGGCAATTCCTGGTGTATCTCTACTTCAGGCTCTGGCTGTATCTCCATAGATGGAGAATATTCTTTAGAAGCAGAATCTTCTTTTGAAGAAGAACTCTCTTCTTCAGACTCTATCTCCTCTTCATGGTTAGTCTCTTAAGGAGGAGGAGGAACAATGGATGTTGCTACAGTGGTGATACCTACAAAGATTAAGCAAAATAGTCAATATACAAAATCATAATACATATTTTTTGTATAAATTTTGTGTAATTTATCTTTACCGGGAGTAGGTGCAGGACGCGACAAGAGTTCGTCATAATCCATATCCCAGTCATCATCTTCTAATTCAAGAGCCCGTTCATCTGAGGGGATGGGCTCCAAATCAGTAGTATCAGTTGTGGCGGTGTCTTCAACAACTTTCGACTTTTGTGGCAAAGTAAGATGCAACGAAGTGCCGAGTCGTCCAGGAGATAGGACTCCTGTCACTTCTGTTACTGCTGCTGGTTGAGGTGCTGAAGAACCTTCTCCAGGTTGAGCCGAGGAAGATGTAATATTTTGAGGCTTCTCGACAGGAGTTTCGCTTTCTGGAGTAGCGGCTCTCTGTCTGGAAGGCCCTTTAACAATAGTCTTCTTTTTCTTTTCTTGGAGAATAACAGCTGTATCTGTTTTCTACTTCCGGGTTATAGTGATGGTAATGGGCCCTGCAGCTGTTTCCCCTACTCCCGTCGGGATCACTTCTAGATATTCATCCGGAGTAGCTTCATCAGGTATATCCGAAGGTACCATAACTGGTTCTTCGGCATTTTCTTCCTTGTTCCATCGAAGACTTTCCTTCATGTTGTAGTCATTTACGAAGGAACGAATGGAGGCATAAAAATAAGCATACGAATGAAGCATTCATAACTCAGTTGTACTTGTGGTAGTTGATACACGGAATCTAGCACTGGTACATCCAGCGCTAAAATATCTCTATGCCCTTGCACCATCAACTAATTTTCCATAATAATTGAAGCTAGTGGAGGGGTTACCAACATGAAGCTGGTCATACCCGAACTGACGAGTGAACCGACTGGGTAGATACGGTTCGAAAATATATTTGTCTTCAATTCTATACATCAGATGCGAGTGTCTGATGCATACTAGCCATTTAAAGACTGGTGCAGGTATATCAATCCTCCCTTGACCTATATCTTCAAACTGCATACCAAAGTATTCAGCTGGAACTGTTGGTCGGGTACAGAAAAAATTCCACCCATGGAAGAAGTTTAGTTTGCCCGGGTATTCGCCATTGAAGTCGCAGTCCACGTAGCTTTACTAACCTTCTAGAGGAATATCGCCGCATAATTTTCAGGGCCTGGTGGCAAATGGTTGCAGTTGTGATATAATAACCAGCCCATTAAATAAGTGTAGGGTATCTCCACCCTAGGAAAATCTTTTCGGTAAGGAGTATTATTAATCAGTTCATCACCAAATGCTCGCAAACCTACTTTTATCCAGCATACCATTGCCGATAATAGGTTGAGTCTGGCCTTGAATACCAAACGTACTGCTGGCCATAGTACATTTCGATGAATCCTATCAACTGTACCAGTCCCTGGTACAACCCATTTTCGTAGCCACAAAGAAAGAAAGCCCGCCAGCAAGGCTTCCCTTGAGAGCTTTCAACTGCCATGTTTAAAATAGCTCATTGCTTCGGTCCTCGCAGGGAATTCCCCAGCCTTAGTAGTCAAATACTTGTCCAGAGATTTATATGTGACCATCCAACCATTTATCAAATCCGAAGGAATTATTGAACAAAGGTTGATGGGTTGCGCCTTGTTGTCTTGGAATCTCTCATTGCCATCCTTAGATATTATATCCTTATGGTAGAATAGATATGTTATCCATTTATTGATGTATGCCAAATGCGATCCACTTTCATACATCGTGGTGCAAATCAGATAATGGCACATCAATTGTTGATATACTTTGAATAAACCAGGATTTTTCTGGCTCTGCTAATTCCTAGTTAGAGGGAACGTATTCTTCGTATGGATCTTCCTCCATTGGCAGCTTGCAAATGAATTGCATCTCATGTGGTGTAAAACCCATTTTACCTATCGGGGTTGCAAAAGTCCCTGTTGAGCTAATATATAACTCCATCAAAGCTAAGAACAAGTTATTGTTCATTGGTATGCCCTGACTTGTAGAGGCCACTGCTTCAAATAGCCCAATGGCTCGCAGTTCCGTTTCAAAGTTCTTCATGATCCAAGCACTAAGTTGAATCCAGTTCTTATTGTGAGGGGTCAACCATCCTGTCAGCCTAGGGTTGACCTGGGGATATAGTACTGAGGCTTTCATAAACTTGTTTATGAACATTGGTATCTGCACCGGTTGAATCAGAGCTGAGCCCTCGCTCGGTGTAAATCCAGGCAATAAGCCGGAGAAAGGAACGACACCACCACTAGGAGTACTTGTATGATAGCCTATATGGTTCTCATCCCTCTTGAATATGATTCTCCCCGATCTTCCATAACTGTTGGGAGTCAGATTCCGAATCATCTGTCTCGGATGAGTAGCATGAACAAAAGAGGAAATAGGATAATCTCTTGGCATTTCTGGGAGATACATCGCCCTTTCTCCAAATTTAAATACCCAAGACTCCTTCTTTGGGTTTGTCTGAGATTTGAAGTTGATCGCATCCCCGAACATGAATACAGGATTCAGATACTGTTGGCCATCCAGCGATGTCAATATTTCTCAATTCATCAACGACACAAGCATTCTGTCTCCCTGAGTAGCTATCAATTGTTGTCTCTCTTCAGGGTACTGTTTGTCAGTTTGTGGTAACTCAACATAAGATAGATTCTCCAAATAGTTGGAACCCAAGATACCAGTTGGGGAACCAAAGACTTCAGAGAGGATGAATCTACAAGTCCACTACAAAAAGAAGATCAACAAAAAAGAAATCAAGTTAGTAAAATTCAGAATTGATCTCTATACATCTCTACGCAAATGCTTCTATGCAAGTAAATGTTTGTGCATAAAGATTTTGAAAATTTTCATTCTTTGTTTCAAAAAGATTGAAAAATATCCTAAGTTGGTTCATCTCTACGCAAGAGCTTTTTTACGCAAGTGAAGATTTGTGCGTAAAGGATTTTGAATATTTTTTTCTTTGTTTCAAAACAATTGGAAAATATTCTAAGTTGATGCAGTGTATGACTAAAAGTTTTTTACGCGTACTTTTCTCTGTTCAAAAGAGTAAAAGTTGTACGCATGAAAACATATAGTCTTTTGACTTGCTTTACGCTGACACGTATGAACGTGGGTGACTTGCGTATTTTTAACTCTATGCTGGCAAGTATAGACGTAGGCATATTTAATGCTTAACATTTTACGCTGGCACGTATAGACGTGGGCGTATTTTGTTGTTTCTATTTTACGCTGACACGTATAGACGTGGGCGTATTCTATTGTTTCTATTTTACGCTGACACGTATCGACGTGGGCATATTTGGTGGTTTTTATTCTACGCTGACACGTATAAACGTAGGCGTAAAATTTAGGATTTTTTGTTCGGTTCTTCTTCTTCTCCGACGAACCCATGACCAAACTAGATAGGGTTCTACCTATCATGGCCGGAGCCACAGAGGGGTTGGTCTTTTGGGTTGCCTCCGAAGATGCGACGGTGGTCTCCGTACGCTCAATCCTCGACGAAGCAACAGCGGGCTTCTTGCCCTTAGTGCCAACGGTGGTCTTGCTCTTTGGTGCCATTTGTTTGAACTGGGATTTCGAAGACAAGAATAAAGGTATTGAGATTGCAAGAGATGAGCAAAGTTCTCTCTCTACTAGTGAAGCTCTATTTATAGAAAATTTTGAAATCGGTTCAAATTCTGAGATGACTGTTGGGTATCTCGAACTTTATGCTTCTGAGATGACTGTTGGGTATCCCGAATTTTACGCTTCTGAGATGACTGTTGGATATCACAGATTTTACGCTTCTGTTCAAAGTATTTTAAATCTTAGAAAAATTTGAAAACTTTGAAGGGGGTCTTGTAGAAGCATAAATAAACTTCATAGACTAAGCTAAAGAAGTTGAGAGCTTTACGCAAAGTCAGTTTCAGACTCTATGCGGGGCCCATTTAAAGACTCTACGCGAGTCAAACTGAGTCAGATTCAAACTCTACGCGAGAGCATTCTTAGACTTTATGCGAGAGACAGGCTGTCCAGATCGCATTTAATGCACGTAATACTGCTCTGACAGAATAATTTTCTGACAGAACATTGCACAGAAGCCAAGAAGATTTTTACACCAAACCCAACGCTTGTCGTTTAGTGTACATGTGGGCTACTTTACGCTCAAGAGACCGCTTCCTTTACGCATGAAAGTTATTTGAGTTTTTTTTACGCTCAAGGCTATCTCAGATACTTTTGTGTGCATAGAGTTTATTTGAGCTAGCTATACGCTCATGGCTACTTTTTAGCCGCTCTACGCAGGAAGTTTATTTTTGGTTACTTTACGCTCAGTTTGCTGCTTTACGCAGGAAGTTTGTTCTGGGTTATTTTAGGCTCAATCTTTTCTGGCTATGTGAGAACGTGGTCTGCATACGTGGCTTTCATGCCACACTTATCGAGGAACATGTGTACGTTCTCTTCCCATATTGTTGAAGTTGTGGGACACGTGTCACCATGCGTAGAGACCACAACTCTATATAGGATACGTGTCATCACGCGTAGAGGTCGATTTTCAATCGTGGGTGGCAGTTACTTGCGTAGAGAAACAATATTGATGCTTTTTACGCACAGACGACAGGTCTATATAAAGACTTCTTTTTTAAGAAAAGAAACAAGCTTTTGAAGCCCAGATACTTTCAGAATAAAGTGATTTTCCAGAACATTTCTCTTCAACTTTTTCTTAAGAACAGAGTGAAGCAAAGCAGAAAAGCATTCGACTGTGTCATCAGTGCCAATTTTGTCTATACTTTTCTGGTGACTTAGTTCTTCCAGTTGTTCTTATCCAAGCAGTTATCGTCATCATCATCGTGTGGTCCAAGGAACAAATTGAACGCTTTCAAATCAGACTTCCATAGCAACACTTCCCAGAAACTACTTGTACATTTGTACACTTTTTTTGTTTTCTTTCAAAAGCCTTTTAAGGGCATTTTGTTAAGTGAAACACGGCAAACTGGGGCCACGTTGCACATTACCTCGTCCGCCGGCATCTCCGATAGTACCAGTATCATCGAAAGAATCTCCGTAGGGATGACGGCCCATCTGCTGCAGTTGATCTTGCTCTTGCTCCTCTCCATTGACTCTTCTTCTTCTCTCCTGTGTTTTTCTCTAGTCGGATGAGTTCTTTTCTTTGGGTAAGGCTATTTAACCCGCTCGTTTCAGAGGTGTAACCTGTAGGAACGAAATCGTAAAGCAGAATACTCTAGAGGGGGGTGAATAGAGTAGGCAGCGGAATATTGCTAATTAAAAACTCGTTAGCTGTTAGATCACATATATAATAATAATCACAAAATAAATGACAGTAATAAAAGGTGATCAGAAGGCAAACGCAAATATCGAGATTTATACTGGTTTTTCTCTTGTAAGGACTAGTCCAGTCGGAAGAACTCTAGCTTCCAGTTGAATCCACTATTAAAAAATCCTGCAAGTTTTTATACGAAGTCCTTAGAACTTATACAGACACGAGCTTTGATACGAAGAACTTGACCAACTTCAATTGTGAAGAGTTGTATCTTCAATCAAGCCTCTGATTACAATCGCTCTGAAACTTCTAGACCGCACCGTACTGGCAAATTGACTAGAGGATTGTAACAAGCTTGGGATTTGAAAATGGAAGCTTTTTAGAACTCTTTGGAACAAATATAAGCTTTAGAAGAGAAGAGATTGAAAGTGAATTGGTGTTTTGAAATGATCGAAATCCTTCTCTATTTATAGTTTTTCCAAAGACAGAACTCTAACAGAATTCGGGCAGAATTTGGACAGAACTCTTTGAAACAAACCGCGACTGAAGGGAGACCAAGTTCAAAATCAAATGTTCACATAACGTTCAACTTAGCCGAACTCTGGCCGAGTTCTGCTAGGGTTCTGCCGGTTGATTTTTATGAAAATAAATTTTGGCTTTTTGAAAAGTCCTTCAGAAGCTTTTTGTAAAATAGTTGTTTTTCAAAAACATATGTCATTTTGAAAAAGATAGGGTGATTTTGAAAAACGATTTTGGACATCCTATTTGCCAGTACGACTTGGTGTACAAAGTATTCCTAGACTCAATAAAATAAAAAATTACATTGCTTTGAAGAAAATATATTCTGAGTGGCAAACAGCTTCGGTCTTGAACATAGTAGATATCCATCTTTGATCTGTGTCCAAAACGTCGTCAGTAAACATCTGAATTGACTTGTATTTATATCGAGCAGAGTTTGATCAATTATTAAAATCAGGTTTGACCATGACCAATGGGCCAACAATCTCCCCCATTTTGATAATTGACAAACCTTGCCGATATAACATCTTTGTTTTGATCAATTCAAAAGTGTACCGAAAGTACCGAGAGATAAAATAAAAAATTGTTCATAACCTGCATTCATGAAGATGTTAGATCTTATTTCTCCCCCGTTGTCACTTAGCAAAATTGCGAAAGAGAAAGCTCTACCGCAATAAATGCATAAGTAACAAGCAGTGAAGAAACACAATAAAAATATTTATAAAAACATTCATCACAGGCATGTTATAATTATTTATAAAAAAATAACATATATTGTATAAACAACAAAGGCATGGTATTTGTCACAAGCAGTATATATGAAGCATAAAGAAAGATAATGCTATAAAGCTGAAACAAATAAAATGCTAAGCTGAATAATAAACTAAAGTGAAACATATACCAAACTGAGGCATAAAAACATGTCTATGAAGAGTCACAAATCATAACTAAAAGAGTACTGAAAATATCTTAGAATGTCGGAGCATTTCCAAGTAAACATAAGACGAAATAGACAGTCTCAAACAATAACATCTCATAAATCATCATCTTCATCATCATCATCATCGGCTGCAGTGCCAGCATGTCCAGATGGACCAGCTCCAGAAGTGTCAGCTCCAGAAGTATGTGGAGTAGCACCAGAAGCACGATACCAATCATAAGCATTTCCTGGCTGGAACAGAGAGTGGAACGCGTCATCATCAATGCGGTAGACAGAAACAGAAGGGTCTTGAGGTAGAGAGCTAGCAGGGTGACCCGTCTGTGCAAATCTCAGATCGGCGAAGGAGTTGGCAATAGCCTGGAACCGAGTCACGTCACGGAACTCATGTTTCCTGGAAGTGTCAACATAAAATGACTGCAGATCTGATAGATGCTGATGAATACCTTCAAATGTCATAGGGTAAGACTGAGGAGGACCAGATGCTGTGGGAGTAGGTACAGAAGGAGCAGGTGCAGTAGGTGGAGGAACTGTTGTAATGCTGCGACTACACCAAAATAAGTGATTGCCAACGGTTATTACCGTGACAAATAATTTTTGTCACGGTAATAACCGTGACAAATTGGGCATGACCAATTTTTGTAACGGTTCTTGTAACGGTAATAACCGTTACGAAATTTATTTTCGTCACGGTTATTACCGCGGCAAAATTTATTTTCGTAACAGCTATAACCGTCATAAGATGTGCTTTTTCGTTAATAATTTTACACTTTTGTAACGTATATAACCGTTACAGGCAACTATATTTTTGAAAAAAATATAATTTCAATAATATTTGCTATGAATCTATATTCAACCAACTTTCCAGTGACAAGTAAATAACACTAGACAATTCATTATAAACAAGACAATTCATTATGATAATACAATTTACATAAGACAATTCTTACATACACATTATGCTGCTATAAAACAAGTGCAGCTTACATGAATCAAGTATGAAGCTGTAAAACAAAATGGAAGGGAAAGAAGAACACAATGTTTTTTTATGTCAAGTGCGTGACAAGTATTGACCTGTAACTTTTAAGGTCAGTGAAATGCAGACACATAATCATCAACAACTTCCAAGTATTTATTTTCCTGTACAATTGTTGATGAGAGGCAGCTTGTTTATATCCCTCTATTCAAATTCAGCTCCTCTTTCTTTTGCCAAGTTATAGCAGGAGCACTGTTTGCAAAAATTACTTGACCCTACAAATCATAAATCCTTCATGTTTTCAAAAACTCTTGTTGGAAACTATAAGCAAAGGGAGGTATAGGACACATAATCGCAGATCAAGTGAAGTGCCCAATAGGAGAAAATAAGGAAGGTAATGATGATTATGAAGAGGGCACCTTAGAGGTGGATGATGATTCTGATAAACATAGAAAAATGTCTCTTATACATCGTACCATTTCTTCTGAAAGTTTATTTGGATCCTGCCAAGGGTTCTTCAATATCAAATTCTTCTTCATATCCATCGCATCAGACTCTTGATGAGAATCAACTATTTCATTTTCTTCTTTACTTTTACTGTAGGGTCCTGCTATCTGTACCAGAAACAATTCGGCCAACTCATAAGTGGGGTTATGCATTTTGAGAATATTTGCATATAGAGCTAGATATTCTATATAGCATGCCTCTATAGCCGTCCTTATTAAAGAGAATAAGGATGGAACAGACCTTTGCTGTGGTGAACTTCTGCGTCAGCCTATCAACTTTCAACGATTGTGAATGTCTATATGCTAAGTCTAACCGTGATGAGAGAGATATTTGATGTCCCATAAATTTCACAGCTCTCAACGAGGATATATGCTGGAAAAAAATTCACAAGCAAGAATCAATCATCTATTAATTTTACCGCCAAAAAGGAATAGAAAATCAATATAAACAATGATATACCTCTTCCCACATAAAACCAGAGTTAGAAGATGGTGGTTCCATTGCTAGTGGTGGTGTATGTTATACTTGAGTTTCAGTAAGGAGACACTCATTCCTTTCTTGGCTAAGCCGGAAATGCAAGGCATCCACTTCTTTTTCAAGATTTATAACTGTGAGCTCCAGTGCAGCGATATTAGCGAGGAGATCCTGATCAACCAACCTTTATATGAACAAGCTTCACTAGACTATCTTGTTGGAAACAATAACTGATAAGCAAAAAGAGGTATAGGACCTACATTCGGATAAGAGTAATCCGACCCAAAAAATGTTTGGGGCAAAGTCACACAGGCTTTGTTGTTGTTCTGAATCTTCTGATTGTCATGTATCTAATACATTTATGGTGTAAACTGGTTTTGGACCCAGGTCTCTTGCACAAGTGGAATGTGACCTCTACTATTTGCACTAAATGTAACCCATGTTCTTTTCTTTTGAAAAACTGAGGCCTACATGTTGTATGGACACAGATATGACACTGCGAGGGAAGGACACGGGGATACGAACATAACATATATTTTGGCGTGTCCGTAGAGTATCTTGGAGTGTTCCGATTGTCTCCAATATGTATCCAATACATATCGTCCCTCAAATTTGAAATAAGTCTGCTTAATATGCAGAGATATATAACATGAAGATGTTTGCAAAAAAAATAAAAAAATAAAAAATTGAACATGAACAATTGACATTTGAGGAAATGCTCGACACGTGCAGTAAAATTTCAAATATTGTAGAACCTACCAAGTGAAATGGTTTCTGAAGGTGAGACTGTGTGACAATAGAGGTAAGTAGTAGAAAAGAATTCCTCAAATTAGACCGCATCTGTACACATAAAAAAAAATTTAATATGTAAGACACATCAAATTATGAAAGGAAATCACACAACATTAACCACAACAAACATGCACCTGGCAACCAAAATTTGACACGTCCTGTCATTCTTCTGCACTTTATTTTGCATAATATCCTAAACCAGATTTAGATAAAAGTACTCCTTATGCCTATAATATATATCATCTTCGAAAGGAACTAGAACTGTTCTACCTCAAATTATGAAACAATTAATGGATGCATATATTTCCAAACTTCATTATCGTGAACACAAGATAAAATTGCAACAGGTTTGTTTGCAGGCTGTGCAGACAGCACCTCCTCTCCTCATGTTTGCATACAAGCAGTCATGTTAACATCCAAAAATGTTCTCTACTTTGTGCAGTAACAAACTGACATTCACATTCAACTTCACCGTCAGTACAGAATAATTAATGTCAATGAATACGCAGTAGCTAAAATCACTTATATAGAAAATAAATATAAGCATGGACTCTGAACATAATCTGTACAAATTGTAGACTAAAGCTAAAGTGCAACCTTTTCTAGGTGAAAATTAAGACATCCCATACTATCCAATAGATAGAACGATGGAATGGATGTGTTGGCGCCTGAACTGATGCAAAAGTTCTTCACTGAACTGCCAGGCATTGGAGATGATCAAGGAATACCTGGAAGCTGACATTATTTATGAATATGACATCTCCACCAGGAGGGGAAGGATTGTCTGAGTTGTATGTAGCCGAAGGATTCAACTTTGCCAATAGGAAACGAGCCTGCACCATTGAAACAAAATTCACATATCAGCCTCTAAAAGTTGAATATCATAATACGTCTTTCACTTCACATGCTAGAACAAAACATGCTGTTGTCAAGTTAAAGTAGAGTCGAAATTTGTTGCATAGTTCATGTAATTTAGCCCGATAAAAGAGCAGTGCATGGTTGATATATAAGAAGCTGGACTCGATATCAACTACCAACTTCAGGGCATCACAAACCCATCTAATATGTCATCTATCTCCCTGACCTAGTGGTGAGGTCGGAACTCATGAGTAGTTTACAATGCCTTTCAAAGATGATAAGTACCAAGTATCTGGTTAAAAAGGTGCATAATAAGAGGAGAATTCAGTATTCTCTATCATGAATAAAGCCCACAGCTCAAATTTCGACATGTTATCTATAAAGTGCATTCAAAAAACAAATCACAGTGAAGCAAAGTTATATATGGTTGAATTTTCTACCTTCTCTATTTTACAACTAGCCATATAAATGCCTACTGGCAAATAATTTTTTTTACCTTGGTTGTAAGTAGTGGAAAAGAATTCCTCAAATTAGACCGCATCTGTACACACGAATTTTTTTAAATATGTAAGACACATCAAATTATGAAAGGAAAGCACACAACATTAACCACAACAAACATGCACCTGGCAACCAAACTTTGACACGTCCTATCATTCTTCTGCGCTCCATTCTGCATAATATCCTGAACCAGATTTAGATAAAAATACTCCCCATGTCTATAATATATATCATCTTCGGAAGGAACTAGAACTGTTCCACCTCAAACATCTGCCCATTTTCAACACCAGCATCTTCATCATCAAAATTCATCCTCATGTAGCTCGCAAAGGAGTACCTGAACACATTTTCCACAAAAGGCATAGTACTACGATCGGAATGCTGTAAATAAACTGGTGGAATAAAGGTATCACACTCGATATCAATCTAAATGTCAATGGAATGTATAGCTAAGCATCTTAATGAATTGAGAGACTCCCTAAGAATCAACAACTAAAATCAGACGAATAAAAAAGAGAGAGAATATGTTAGACACGTATATGACACTACATGATAAGGATACAAATACCATACTACAAGATATGGTCCATATGGACACAACAACATGACATACATTCCGGTGTGTCCTTGTATATTTTGAGTGTTTAGGTCATGTACGTGTTCAAAGCAACAATACAACACTACACACACCTATATGGCCACAAGGCGTTAGTATCCGTATACCTTACTATTTTTTCATGGTGAGGGTCATGTCCAATACTGTGTCTGACACACAAGAATCCCACACTACAGATACTGACACAACAACAGGACCCCGATAATTGCATGTCCTAATGTATTTCTATAACGCCTAGTTCATCATGTTCGAGACATGTCCAAACCTAAGATAAGTGCAGATCTGAGGTCTGGCCACTGCCGATGACGAAAAGCTTCTCGGTCGAGAAGAAATACGAATAGCCCTTTGAATTTGCTGATTAAAATCTAGATTTTTGGATCAATTTCAACATAAAAATAAAAAAAAAACCCTAAATCGAGACAAAACCCTAACTTTAATGTAATCACAAGATCAGATCTGCATGGTAGATCGACATTGGCGTCGAGATCGGTGTCAGCGATTCAGAGCCCTTTCCTCTTCCGATCTAAGCGATTCACAAGATCAGACCGGCACGATAGATCAATGCTCTCTCCGTTGGTGCGGATTCCTACTTTAGTATCCATGGAGGAGTAGGAGGAGAGGGGAAGCTCGAGAGAGGTAAGGAGCTAGAGACCAGGAAGTTCGAGAGAGAAAGAGAGAGAGAGAGAGGAATGATAAAAAAAAAGAGTACGAAAAGGGAATTTCATTTGTAACCCTTCCCTCCACTGAATGGATGAAAAATAAGGTCGAAATGAGTTTTTAATTTGTAACAAATTTTCTTATTACAAAGAGTATAAAATAAAAATATATAAAATTAGGATTTTAGTAACAACTTTTTAATCAATGTAACGGTTATTACCGTTACAAGACTGTCACAGTAATAAACGTTACTAATTGTAAAAACAATGTGTTACAAAATATATGTTTTGGTGTAGTGGAGAGAGTTTGAGGAACGTGGGCTCAGGGTCCAGAGTACAAGTGGATAAATCAATATCGAATCTCTGAAAGATGCGTGGGATGATCATCGCATAAGAGAGGTTGCGGTCTCTTCCGCGACATCTACCCATCATCTGAATGATAGTCTTAGGGGTAGAGAAAGGAATCCTCTTAAGAATGTGATATAAAACAGAAAGCTTAAGTGCAGTGACATCATCTTTTAAAGTGGATTTTGGAAGTAGAGTGGAATAGATGATGTGATGTAATTCGTAGTTAAACAAGTTCAAGTTATTGGCCTTGAACTTTCCAGGACGAGCACGTGCGGGCGCACAAAGCTCAGTCTTATAACTAACGAGTGTCGTACCATCGGGGAAATCGAAATCAGTGATGTCATCGAGCGGGACACCTTCGTTTGGAATACCAAGGATTTTTGTTAGCATTTCATCAGTAAACTCGATATCTATCCCTTCGACACGTGTTATCGCAGTAAAAGTGTCTAACACAAAATTACAGTAAAATAGTCTAATGGCATTAGTAGCAATAGGGAATTGTAAAGTAGCAAAGTGTTGTAATCCTAATGCCTCAAAGTAAGGATGGTAGTCGGGAAAGACAGTCCATTTGATCGAAGATCCGGTACAAATAGTACGTATAATGAAATCGACATACCAAATTAGGGCTTGGTCGGAAGTTTTGAAATAAAACTCGTCCGACGCACCGTCATCCGATTGGACCGAAGAAAAGAGGGAATCCGTATGCGGATCTGAAGATGATGCCTCTTTACTGGCATGGGTCTTCTTTCTCTTGAAATGATTGAATCCCTTAGGCATTCTATCCCAAAACTAGAAACTCTATTAATTGGAAAGTGGAGGAGAGAAGGAATTATACCTTCTGAGAATTGGATATGCTGTAGAGGACGAACTTCTCCATACGAATCCAAATTTTGGACGAAGATCTCTACGTGGATTGAAAGAATGAAGGTAGAGAAGAACTAGGGTTTTCGGGGCACGGCTGCTGTTGTTTTGATGATGTTTGGAAGAATGAAGAAGAGGGGGCCTCGGGTTCTGACTGGTACGTATATATATCCAGCCGAACTCTCGCCGAATTTGGACCGAACTCGGGCCGAATTTGCCAAGGGTTGCCTGGCTATATATGAATATTAAAAAAATTGAGAGGCCACATCTTTTTCATTAATTTGTTTCAAATATTTAATTCAGAGTTTAGTAATTTTAAATTTCAAAATAATATAATTAATATTATTTTATAAATTAATATTCTTTACTCAGCATATGTCTCAGATTAGCTGTAGGAGTACTATCCCAGCTAACGGAGGTTCACCGGGGAACTCTTAAGTACCGCTTCGCTTCGACCGTAGTCGTGGTGACAGACAGACTCTTTTCAGGCTTGTCTCAAAAACAGTTATTGAGTATCGAATGATAATTAATAAAACACTATTAATTAATATTATTGACATCTAAAGTTTCTAATTCTCGACGTAAATAATTGAAACGATCTTCCGCTAGAGGTTTTGTGAGTATGTCAGCTAATTGATTCTGTGTGTCTATGTATACAAGGTCTATATCTCCATTTTGTTGATGATCTCTAAGAAAGTGATGTCTAATCTCGATATGTTTAGTACGAGAGTGACATACTGGATTCTTAGTCAAATTAATAGAACTAGTATTGTCACAAAAAATGGGTATGTGTGTAAAATACAATCCATAGTCTTCTAAAGTTTGCTTCATCCACAAAATTTGTGCACAACAACATCCTGCGGCGATATACTCAGCCTCGGTTGTTGATAATGCGACAGAATTTTGCTTCTTACTAAACCAAGAGACTAGAACTTTTCCTAGGAAATGACATGTGCCGCTAGTGCTTTTTCTATCTACTTTACATCCGATAAAATCAGCATCAGAATAACCGGTTAGGTCAAATGATGTGGTTTTGGGATACCATAAGGAAGTGCCTTTAAGGTATCAAATGATACGCTTAACTGTACATAAATATGATTCCTTAGGATTAGCTTGAAAACGTGCACATAAGCAAACACTAAACATAATGTCTGGTCGACTAGCAGTTAAATATAGTAAGCTACTGATCATACCTCGATACTTACGTATGTCGACAGGTTTGCCTTGTTCATCAATATCAAGCTTGGTTGAAGTCGCCATTGGAGTGCTAAGTGGCTTGACTGCTTCCATGTCGAACTTCTTTAATAGATCCTTTGTGTACTTTGCTTGATTTATGAACGTCCTATTGTTGGTTTGTTTGATTTACAGTCCGAAAAAGAATTTCAGCTCTCCCATCATGCCCATCTCAAACTCATTCTGCATACACTTTGAAAATTCTTGACAAAGAAATTCCTCAGTAGATCCAAAAATAATATCATCTATATAGACTTGAATCAAAGGAATGTTGTTATTCAAAGATTTTATAAACAATATAGTGTCAACCTTTTCCTTTGAAAAACTGTTATCAAGTAGAAAAGAGCTTAGACGATCGTACCAAGCACGAGGGGCTTGTTTCAAACCATATAAGGCTTTTTTCAACTTGAAAACATATTCAGGAAATTTGAAATCAGTAAAACCGGGAGGTTGAGCTACATAAACTTTTTCTTTTATAAAACCATTTAAAAAATGCGCTTTTGACATCTATTTAAAATAACTTAAAATTATGAAAATATTCAAATGCACATAACATGCGAATGGATTCTAATCTTGCAACTGGGGCATAAGTCTCATCGTAGTCGATACCTTCTTCTTGATTGTATCCTTGAGCTACGAGTCAAGCCTTATTACGAGTCACTAAACCATTCTTATTCAGTTTTTTTCGGAACACCCATCGGGTGCCAATGACCGGATGATCAATGGGCTTGGGAACAAGTTCCCAAACTTGATTCCATTCGAATTGGTTTAATTTCTCTTGCATAGCATCTATCCAAAAAATATCACTACATGCTTCATCAATATTTTTGGGTTCAAACTGTGAAACAAAAGCAACACAAGAAGCTATATCTTTATTAGAGGAACGAGTACTTACACCCTTAGTAATCTCACCAACAACCAAGTCCTTTGGATGATTAGCCAAGAATCTCATCTCTTTTGGTGTAGTCTCAAGATTGCTAGTTCCGACTTCTTTGCTTGGAGGTTCATCTTGTGCTTGATGTGATGGTTCTGCATCTCTGTGTGAAGGTTTTGCAGTAGCTGTACTTGGTGTGATTATGTCTTTATTGTCAACATCGTCTGAGTGTTGATTTAGCCCATCAAACTTGACATTGGTTGATTCTTCGATGATCATGGTTCTTTTGTTGAAGATTCTGTATCCTTTGCTCTTTGCTACATAACCTAAAAATATACCTTCATCGGCCTTTTTATCAAATTTACTCAAATTGTCTTTAGTATTAAGAATAAAACATTTACAACCAAAAATCTTAAAATATGAAACATTTGGTGTTCTATCCAACCATAGTTCATAGGGAGTCTTTTTCGATATAGGTCGAATTAGAACCCTATTGAGAATATAGCACGCTGTATTGATAGCTTCAGCCCAAAGGTATCTAGGTAGACTAAATTGGTTTAACATTACTCTAGCCATTTCAGATAGAGTTCTGTTCTTACGTTCCACAACTCCATTTTGTTGCGGAGTCCTAGGGCAAGAGAATTCATGCAGATAACCATGTGTGTCACAAAATTGCTTGAATTCTGCATTCTCAAATTCGCCACCATGATCACTACGAATACGAATAATCATGAACCCTTTTTTATTCTGTACTTTCTTGTAAAAGGTGACGAATTCTGATAATGCATCATTCTTGCGTGCAAGAAAATAAACCCATGTATATCTAGAGAAATCATCTACAATGACAAATGCATATAACTTACCACCTAGACTAGCAATTCTACTTGGTCCAAATAAGTCCATATGTAATAGTTGTAAAGGTCTAGTGGTACTTACAACGTTCTTGGATTTAAATGCAGATTTGGTAGCTTTGTTCTTTTCACATTCACTACATACCGTATCCTTCTTGAAAGAAATGTCCGGTAGGCCGCGTACCAACTTCTTTGTAGATAGTCTTGAAATTGTATCCATATTTGCATGGCCGAGTCTCATATGCCATAGTTGACTCTCGATGCTTTTGGCCATCAAATATCTACCTGTTTTGTTAGCATCTTCTAACAAATAGAAAACATATATGTTATCTTTTCTAATACCTTCAAATATAGTACTACCAGTTGAACTATCAACTATAGTACATTTATCTTTGACAAAGTTAATATCATAACCGTGATCAGCTAAATGGCTTATGCTGAGCAGATTATGTTTTAACTTGGTAACTAGACAAACATCTTTAATCACTGGATAGGGAGCCTTACCATTGTCACTGATGCCGATTATGTACCCTCTTAAATTATTATCGAAGGAGACGTATCCTTCTTTATTCTTCTTCGACTGTGTTGCGAATAATGAAGCGTCACCGATCATGTGCCGTGAGCAACCACTGTCGAAGATCTATTTGATCCTAGCATGTAAATGGCGTCCCACCTACAAAATAATTTGTAGATGAAACTCTTGGTACCCATTTCTTGTAAGGTCCTGACTGGTTAGTTTTTGGTATCCATGCATAAACATTTAAATCTACTAACTTTCTGATTCTACATGCAGAAGATATATGACCAATGAGGCCACAATAATGACATTTAACATATTGAGTGTTGAAAGTAGTGTGAGGTGCATGATTGGTAGGTTTTGGTTTTCTAGTATAGAAGAATGCATGCCTATTAGTCTTCTTGGGCATAGTTTTGGTATGGTTTGGTCTGACAATGTTAGGTGTGTTCCGATGATTTGGTAATTGATACGTGTTAGAATAGGAAGCAGCAACTTCTGGCCATTTTTCTAAACTAATTTCCAACTTTTTGCAAGTGTCATATAATCTAGTATAGTCAGATGTGAGTGATTCTAATCTGATCTGTGCACACTGGAGACTATTTCTCTCCTTAGATAGGTCTTCCTTTAACTGGATGATAGTTTGGTTTTTTTTCGGATAGCTTAACAGTCTCGTGTAACAACAACTTAATAGAAGAAAGCTCACCAGACCCATTTAAAGAGTCATTATTTCTAACACGATCTAGTTGGTCAGTAAGTCTTCCTAGTTCACATTTGTACTCTTTGTGTACCTTCTTAGAGGTTTCATATTTACTACACAGTTTTCTGTAATCATTTAGCAGGTCACTGAAAGCCTTTCCTAGTTGCTCGAAGGTGAAATCATCATAAGGATCAAATAGAGGATTAGTGATTACCTGATCGCAAGCCATCAAGCATACATTTGCAGCGTCATCTGATTGTTCGTCTTCTGAGTCGCTGGCTTCACTTTTATGCCATATGCTTGTGTTGACGTACTTCTTTGATGTAGATTTCTTCAGGTAGCCTTTATCATATTTGCTACTTTTCTTTGATGATGATGTTGTTGGACAATCTTTCTTCATGTGTCCTTTCTTCTTGCATCCGTAGCAAATAGGATCTTCCTCGTTGTTGTTGTTGTCTTTTGTTCTCCTGTTAAATCTCATAAACTTCTTAAATTTTCTTACCAGAAGAGCTTGATCTTCAGAGTTGGAGTTGCTGTCATCAGAGTCGTCTTCGACAGTTCTTCTACGTTGAGCCTTGAGAGCGATCGACTTCTCTGACTTCTCCTTTGGTGTAGCATCTTCAAAGTCTTGAAGTTCTAACTCGTGAGTGAGTAGCTTGCCCATGAGTGTTTCCAGAGACATTATTGAGAGGTCGTTTCCTTCAATGATTGTTGTAGCCTTTGGAATCCAGTTCTTTGTAAGCGCTCATAGAAGTTTGCGAATCTTCTCATGGTTACTGTAAACCTTGCCTAGTGAAGACAAAAGATTTACAATATCCAAGAATCTTGTAAACATCTGAATGACTGATTCACTTGGCTTCATTTTGAACGCCTTGTACTCCTAAGTAAGTCTGCTGATCTTTGACTCCTTGACTTGTGTTGTTCCTTCGTTGGTTACTTCGAGAAGTTTCCACACTTCGTTTGATGTTGTGCAGGTAGACACCCTGTTGAATTCAGTTCTGTCTAAAGCATAAAATAGAGCGTTAATAGTACGTGCGTCAAGACTGGCCTTTTTCTTTTCATCCTCTGTATATTTGTCATGGGGTTTTTCAACTAAAACTCTATCAACATTAATACGAGGGGGCTTTTTATAGCCATCAATAACTAGAGACCATAAATCAAAATCAAGAGATTTCAGAAAGAAACTCATACGTGTTTTCCAATAAGTGTAATTTGTGCCGTCAAATAATGGAGGTTTGTTTGTGGCTTGGCCTTCACTTGTGAATTTCACAGTTGCCACGTGTAATGCTGTGATTTATATAGCAATTGAATATAACTACAATTTTATATTGTTTTACCTATAGAACCCGCTATGATACCAATTATAGAAATGAAATCGTAAAGCAGAATACTCTAGAGAGGGGGTGAATAGAGTAGGCAGCGGAATATTGCTAATTAAAAACTCATTAGCAGTTAGATCACAGATATAATAATAATCACAAAATAAATGACAGTAATAAAAGAGTGATCAGAAGGCAAACGCAAACACCGAGATTTATACTGGTTTTCCTCTTGTGAGGACTAGTCCAGTCGGAAGAACTCTAGCTTTCAGTTGAATCCACTATTGAAAAATCCTATAAATTTTTATACGAAGTCCTTGCAACTTCTACAGACGCGAGCTTTGATACGAAGAACTCGACCAACTTCAATTGTGAAGAGTTGTATCTTCAATCAAGCCTCTGATTACAATCGCTCTGAAACTTCTAGACCGCACCGTACTGGCAAATTGACGAGATGATTGTAACTAGCTTAGGATTTAAAAATAGAAGCTTTTTAGAACTCTTTGGAATAAATGTAAGCTTTAGAAGAGAAAACATTGAAAGTGAATTGGTGTTTTGAAATGATCGAAATCCTTCTCTATTTATAGTTTTTCCAAAGACAGAACTCTGACAGAATTTGGGTAGAATTCGGACAGAACTCTTTGTAACAAACCACAACTGAAGGGAGACCAAGTTCAAAATCAAACGTTCACATAACGTTTAATTTGGCCAAACTCTGGCCGAACTCTGGCCGAGTTCTACTAGGGTTCTGCCAGTTGATTTTTGTGAAAATAAATTTTGCCTTTTTGAATAGTCCTTCAGAAGCTTTTTGTAAAATAGGTACTTTTCAAAAACATAGGTCATTTTGAAAAGATAGGGTGACTTTAAAAAAGATTCTGGATAGCCTATTTGCCAGTACGACTTGGTGTACAATGTATTTTTAGACTCAATAAAATAAAAAAATTACATTACTTTGAAGAAAATACATTCTGAGTGGCAAACAGTTTCAGTCTTGAACATAGTAGATATCTATCTTTGATCAGTGTCCAAAATGTCGTCAGTAAACATCTGAATTAATTTATATTTATGTCGAGACAGAGTTTGATCAATTATTAAAATCAGGTTTGACCATGTCCAATGGGCCAACATAACCCGCTCGTGGAGGGGTGTGACCGAACAAGAAAAAGACTATTTAGAAATAACGGTAATGCCAATGTATTAATATTAGTTTCAATTATATTGTAAATTTTAAATAACAGAAATGCCACTGTAGATTTAATTAATGCTAGTTTTAATAATATTGTAGATTGTAAGTAAAACGAAAGGAATTTTAACTTTAACTACTTTTAAGTTGTGAATTTAAATCTAAGTTTAAATGTTAAATCAAAAACTAATTTAAATTTTAGTATTAATATTAGTTTCAATAATGGAAGTAAGATTTATAGAGCTAATATTATTAATGTTGATGGTCACGAAGAAAATGGTGTTTAATCTCAATGTATTTCGTGCGTGAGTGACAAATCGGATTTATCATAAGATTTATAGAGCTAGTATTATCACATTTAATGGAAGTACAAGTACAAACACTAAACATAATATCAGGTTTGCATGGTATCGTGCACAATTACAAACACTAAACATAATATTGGGTCGGCTAGCAGTTAAATAGAGTAAGCTCCCGATCATACCTCGATACTTACGAATGTCGACCGAGATACCATCTTCATCATTATCAAGTTTTGTCGTTGTTGCGATAGGAGTCCTCATTGATTTGGATGAGTCAACTATTGGGAACCCTTCGCAAGCATCCAATCTTTGTCCCCAAACAGTCTGTGACAGCCATTATCTGCCAGCCTTCCTACCGAAACCAAGTTGTAGTACAAACTCGGTACATGGCGTAGTGTTTCCATCGCCCATCTTCAGACGTCCAAACCTGTCGCTGACCTACAGTTCCGACATGTTTATAGTGTTTCCATCGCCCAAGTTATACTTTATATGACGAGCTTTGAGATCGTTGTAGTGCCCCATCCCAATATCGTGCCCTATTTTCATCCACGGGGTGTGCAAGAAAGAAACAATATCGCTACCGATTCGGTCGGGACCGATAGGTCGAAATCGACCGAGTCGATCGAATGGGAACGATTGAATTAAGATCTATTCCACGTTATGGAATGGCTTCTTTGGAACCAAGTCCCATATTCAGCGAGTTGTGCCTCAAGGATTGGCTCTGTGGCTGAGTCGGGAGAGACCTTCCGTTGCTCTGATATTCATACCGTACTTGATTTGGATTTGTCTTTGGTTTTCGTGAATGTATTTTTCGTGAATGTTTCCGATGGGTTTTCGTGACTTTCTTGTTCGAGCTTCGCATTTATATCAAAATTTTCTTAAATTACACAGTGTTCTAATCAGTTGCTTATACGATTGCAGGTGATCGCGTATGCGACGTCAGTGCAGCCAACCAGTCGCTCACTTGAAGCAAGTCTAAGACGAGTGGCTGACCTCCTTCGCCAGTACATGTGATCGTATTGATCCTCGCTCTTGCAGGTCCCGTGAATCAGGAAGGACGCGCCAACTAGCTCGGCGACGCTTGTGATTTTGAAGCTTTGGCCGTACGTCGAAGACTTGTCCCGTAACTCCACTTTTGAAGACTCTCAATTGTCCAAAGAAGATGGCTCAGAATCCTACCATTCTAGGTCACTGGAGTATTTTATTATATATTAAGGGATGTGTGCGATGTATGAAACAACTACCTCAAAGTTTTCTTTACTTAATGTGTGATTCAATTTGTCTACTTATTCACTTAGATCTCGTGTCTTGGATTATCTTATGACTATGCCTTGTGCGATCGCAAATTAGGTTCGTACGACATCACGCTCGGGGGACGACTATCGATTCGACGGAATCAGGGCGTGACAATCGTGGGACTAAGTGACTTGACAACCGCAGACAACAGGGGACAGTGCTTGCTATGACTTCGATAGCCCAACAAAACTCTTGTCTAATGTGTTCGTGCAATGACTTGACAAGCAAGGGCTACGTCAAGCCTTGCATCGAGGGAACGTGCTGTGCACGCGTTCGACTTGAACAATCAAGTTCTTTGGGTGCATAGACTTAAGCAACAAGCAGTGAAATACGGCTTAAACTACGGGACAAGAGAATGTTAATATTAATTATAGTTCCAATAATATTGTACATTTTAAATAAAAAAGAATGCAATTTTAACTTTAACTAGTTTGAAGTTGTGAATTTAAATCAAAGTTTAAATGTTAAATCAAAAACTATTTTAAATTTTAGTATTAATATTAGTTTCAATAATATTGTAAATTTTAAATTAACAAAATGCCACGGTATTAGAAACCTAGCTGATGTCACGTTGCTCGGGCTCGGTTACATTGTGCTTGGGAACATTTGTGGGGAGGGATAGGAAAATTTGAGGGGAAGAAAAATGGAGGAGAGTAAAATGGAAGTAAAGTTAATTTTTCCTTCCTTTGTTTGGATGGACAAAAAGTAGGGGAAGGAAAGGTTTAAAAATAATTTTTTATTTGTTTATGGATAGAGGTATAATTACTATTTCCTCCTTGGTATTCTCAAATGATGATTTAATATTAACTTTTTGAGGGGTGGTGGGGTAAATTCACTCAAATTTCTCTCATCTCTCTCCATATTCCTCCCAATTTTGGGAGAAATTTTTTTTAGTGGGACCCACCTACTTTTCCTCTCAAATTTTCCTCCCCTATTTTCTCTCCTCCTTTCCAAACACCATCATTTAAAAATTTTCTCTCACTTTCCTCTCAACTTTTCCCTTCCTCCTATTTTCCACCCTTCCCAAACAGTACTTTAGTGTTCGTCTAAACTCGTACGTGAGAACTAGTTATTAGTAATGAAAATCAAAAATTGAATTTTTAAGTTTAAAATCTAGTCTAGCTCGATCCTTTCTCTTTATCCCATCTCCAACTCTCTCTCTCCCTCTCTTTTTCGGGTTCTCTCTCACAGATTGGGTTCACTAATACCATATCATGAAAAATAATTACACAACAGTAAATGTAGCATTAAATGCTGCTGCATGCGTTATCCTACATAATTTAATAATAGATATACCCAGAAGATGAGAAAGTTGTGTTGTTGGAAGTTGTTTCTTTAAAATTATGCTTGCTTCTAGAATCACTCAAGAATTTTCATAAGCCAACAGAAGAGGGCCACGGGGCGGAGGTACAAGGAAGACGAAAAGGTTGTGTTGTTGCCGTGTTGGAAGTTATTTCTTTCTGAATAATGCTATTTGTACCTCCAAATTGTACCTTCAAACTGTCTCTCCTTACGTGGCAGATGACGTGATATATTTATCTGGCAGCTTACGTGGCAAAATTTTTTTAAAAAAAAAATTAACATTAAAATTAATGTTAACATTAACATTAACATTAAAATTAAAATTAATATTATCGTTAACATTAACAATAATATTAATATTAACATTAACATTAACATTAATATTAATATTAATATTAATATTAACATTAATTAATATTAACATTAATATTAATGTTAAATTAATATGGACAAAATTGGGCAGTTAACTTTTTGGGTTAAAATTTGCCATGCCATCGGTCATGTCAGATGACACACAATATTATTTAACATGCCACATCAGATGCAACATAAGAAGGAATATATTAGAGGGACAATTTGGAGGTACGAATAGCATTACTCTTTCTTTTTGTATTATTTCTTGTCCTTCGTTTCTTCTATTGGTTTCTAACACACTCTATTTTCTTCAGTGGCGACGTCACATGGAGAAACTGATCGTCGTGTGGAAGAATTAGTTGAAGAAGAAAGCTTCGCTTTAAGAGCAGTGTCAGATGATTTAGATGATGAGCAAAGTTTTGAAGCTGTTAACTTAGGAGACAATAAAGAACAAGATGAAGAAAACAGGAATGCATCATAATGATGACGACGACATCAACGCAAACAACGAAATGTTATTTTGCATCAGCCTTTCTAATGGATTTAAGAAATGCATTATATTTTTACATTTATTTCTCATACTTATTTTGTTTTATTCTGTTCTTAGGGACGATCCCATTGGATTTTGATGCAGCGACGATGAAAAAATATTGCAGTTTGCCAACATTAACAAAGCTCCAAGGGATCTCTTACATGAAGATATTGTTGGCTTACAGTTCAACTCTATTGATTAAGCAGAGACATTCTACCGGATATATTCAAAAGCATTTGGTTTCTGTATTAGAAAGAACGAAGTAAAGAAAAACAAATCAGGGATGGTGATGGTCCGTAGTTGGTGTTGTTCAAATGCGGGATTCAGACAGAAGAAATACAATGAAGCTCCTAACAGGGTTCGTGAGCCAAGAAGTGAAAGCAGAAGTGGTTGTAAAACAATTTTTCGTATTGGGTACACCAATTCTACAAAGCTGTGGGTCGTCAAAAAATTTCACGTACATCACAACCATAACCTGGCGAATGATTATGAAACAGTTTTTTTGAGATCCCATCGTAAGATATCACCCGCAGAGTTGGAACAAGCTAAGCTTATGCAGCAATCAGGGATGGGGACTAGAGATATATGGAATTTACTTGTCCACCAGTAAGGTGGCTGGGATAAGGTTGGATGGACGAAAAAAGATTTATACAACGCTTTAGATAAAGATAGTAGAGCACTAGAGGATGTTGATGCTACGACAACACTTACATTTCTTCAATCTAAGGAGGGCATTGACCCAGATTTTTTCTACGCATAAAAGGTGGACGAAGATTCCAGATTGACCCATCTCTTTTTGGCTGACGGTGCATGTCGATTTGATTACGAATTATTTGGAGATTCACTAGCATTTGATTCTATATATAAAACAAATAGAAATCAAATGTCGTTGGTGGTTCTAATGGGTATAAACAATCATGCAATAACTTGTGTGTTTGGGTTTGCAATGATCCATAATGAGACTACAGAGATATATTCTTGGGTTTTAGAAAATTTCCAAGAGTGTATGAATGACAAATTACCAGTGACAGTTCTCACGGATGGTTGCAGATCCATGAATTAAGCAATTGAGGATTTAAAGCCCAGCGTAGTTCATCGAACGTGCTCATGGCATATCCTAAACAATTCAGCCAAACATGTACACCGAGAGGGTTTTGCAAATAAATTGAGTCTTCTGATAAAAAGGTACATCGCACACTTGCTACTTTACTTTGAAGTATATTGTTGTTACAATGTTAAAACTTTAGTTATTGTTCATGTTTTCTAAACAGGTACTATTCAGTCGAAGAATTTGAAAATCGTTGGCAGCAGATGCTAAGGAATTATAATGTAGAGAACAATGAGTGGACCACTGTATTGTACAGAACGAGGGAGCAATAGGCGGACACATTCCTACGTAGAAATTATTTTGGTGGTTCTACTGCAACAAATAGATGTGAATCTATGAACATATTTCTGAAAAGATTTTTGAATGAGAAGCTGCCACTATGAATGGTCCTTCAAAATTGTGACCACGATTTGGCGGCCTTACGTTACGGCCAGATAAGTAAGCATGTCACTGATAAACTCTCAACACCAGCTATGAAGCAAACTAGCATGGTCGAAATAGAAGATAAATTTGCCGCAATTTACACTAAAACGGTATTTATAGAGGTAAGGAAGGAAATCATACGTTCTGATACATATATTGTTCTCTACCATCACATCATAAGAGAAGCAGAAGTTTGCACTATCCAAAAGGATATGTCGCCAAACAGTGTCAACCGGAAGGTTATATTTGATCGGGCCGACAACATCATAAACTGTGACTGCTTGTGGATGGAGACTAAGGGGATTCCTTGTAGGCATATTTTTTCAGCAATGAAGAGATTGCAAATTGGAGATATTCCAAAGAACTTGATAAAAACTCGTTGGCTCAAGGATTGCAAAGAGAGTTATCTCTCCGGACTTGGCACAGAAAGAAAATTCATCCACCCAGACAGTATTGAGAGCAGAAGGTATGGTGGTATTAATGAACAAGTTAATCTATTTACATATTATTGTAAAAAATCAAGCAAAATTCAAGAGAAGGGAACGGAGTTGATGTCGTCTGTTCTTATGGAGTTGAAAAAAATGGTGACCGATATAGGTGAAGAAGAAAAAATGGTAGCTGATGCAGTTGATGGAGTGCATGAATCTTTTAAAGAGCCAAATCTGGTAGCAACAAAAGGAAGGCCTTCTCAAAGGAAATTAAGCCATCCTAAAGTTAATCCGACTATCCCGAAGCCTTGAATTTGTAGAGTTTGTAGAAAATCGGATCACAATTTTCGTAATTGTAAAGTACGGAAGCGAAATAACGACAAAGAGCAAATGGAATCAAATGAAACGTCGCTGACTTAAGAGCATCTCCAACCCTATTGTCTTGTTTTGTGTTGTGAATCCTATGTGGCATGAGACATAAGACAATGTCTTTCCTATGTGGCAAGATGACATTCACACAAGACAATTAGATAAAAATATGTTCTCCAATGCAAAACTTTGAGAAGGCAATAAAATTTTTTTTTTCAACTTCCAAGACAACTTTTTCACTTCTTCTTATATATATATATAAAAGTCATTTTGAAGGGTCAGATGCTCACAATAGGGTTGGAGATGCTCTAATAATCAACTTTTTTTTTTTACAATTCTCCGTCAATTGGGTGCATCAGTATATGGAGAATGGTGTTGACTTGGCAGAATTCGAAGCGGCAGATTCATTGGTAATAATGGCATATAAATGGCAGTAGTTGGGAGAGTTTGTTCTCGTCTTACTTAGCTTTTCTTGAGAAGGGTAGATGTATTAGTATTAATGCAAATTAATTGAATTGAATTCGAAGTGACTGCCACTTGGCACATAAGTTCGAGTTGTCCTTACCTATAAATGACAGTAGTGTTGAAAGAGTTTGTTCTCATCTCACTTAGCTTTTTTTGTGGAGATGGACTCTACCGATCCCCCGCCTTGGCAAGAAGCTTTTCTGTTGGTTGTCAATCTCCTCGTTCGAAGAAGCTTTGGTGGTGAAGTCCTTCAGAAGACTGAGATGTGCCTAGTGGACTGTCCGTATTCGTACACTTCATCGACTATGTGCCATGATGTTGGTTACTAGAAGAGCCCCAGGGTTTGGGTTGATTGCCAACCCACACTCTGTCAAAGCGCCCGCACATTGATTTGCTCTGACAATGTACGGTGTTCCGTCTACGCATGTTGACAATGAAATGATTTGCTCTGACGATGCACGGTGTTCCATGTTCATGCACTTCATCAGAAGACTGAGATGTGCCGAGTGGAATGTCCATGTTCGTGCACTTCACTATGTGTCATGATGTTGGTTACTGGGTCTGGGATCGCCGCGGCCCATTTTTGTTATGCTGGAAGAGCCATAGGTTGTCGGGGTCGGACGATGGAGTGATTTGCTCGGACGATGTTATGCCTACGCACGTTGACGATAAAGTGATTGCCAACCCATACTATGTCGAAGCTGTAGCTTTTAGGCTTTTTTCTTGGTAGTAGGATTTTATGTAGTAGTTCAAACTTTCTTATGTAAATAAAAGTCAAACTTTCCGTGGTTTTAACAATGTAAATGTAATTCAAAAATAATTTTATTATAAAAGTCAGAGCAGACCAGACGTTATAAAAGACAGAAGTTCTTTGCCCAATTACATTGTTGTTTTACAATGTCATTGCTAGTTTGGTAGTGTTACATATTCGCTTGAAAGCAAGTTCTTAGCCCATCCCAACCTCATCATTGTAATCTTCTGGTGAGTGTCATCGTCATTTCCTCTCGGTATTTCGAAGGAAGTAGTCAGCAACCTCTTCATATAATATGTCGTGTACAAGAGGCAGTTGGGTGCCTGTTGTTGTGGGCATCGTGGAGAACAATTTAGCACTGTGCTCTCATACTCCATCTTCACCGGGCATCTCTCCCTCATCATATCAACTTTCCTCCTGATGATAGGCTCTAAGGTCTTCTTTATTAATTTTTCATCCATCTCGTCCTTTTCGTATGTGGTTTGCCTCAAGGAGTTGTAGTGTGTCCAGTCGTAGGAGATAAAGTTGAATGTGAGCAGCGTATAGTGTTTGATGGATACATGAAAGAGTGGGATGAATAGAAACTCTATGTTGTCCTCTAAAATCATGACGAAGTCATCTACATCTATTTTGAAAGTATCAAGGGCGCCAGCTTTTGCTTCTGGTTCAATGGCACGTTCAACGATGTTCTGTTTTCCAAAAACAAAACACAATATCATGAGTAATTTTTTATGTCATTTTTCATCGGTGTACACATGAATAAGGATTTTTTGTTTGGATTCTTACCAATATGTGGGGCATCAAGAATGCAGACCACTTATGTTGCATGTCCTTTGAACTTGACTGGGCATACCTTCTTGCAATGCCTTGAATTTCTCTCAGCTTCCTTATTATTCGGTTGAGTATGCCAGCCTCCATGTCTTCATAGTTGAGTATGTCTTGCATGCCTATTGCCAACAACTGGATTACAACTTAATTTTTACCCTCTTTCGGCTAACTCAAGTATACAATATCACTGCACATAAATTTAGTTTAGATTAAATTAATAGAGATTTTCAGGACATAATTGTGAAAAAAAGTCTAAAAAAAAGGAAAAAAGGGTCATTCGCCGTCCAACAGACATGGAGAATAATAATTCGCCGTCCAACTGACACGGAGAATGATCATTCTTCGGACAACTGTCACGGAGAATGGTTGTTCTCCGTTAAGAATTGGACAAAGATTGGTCGAGTTCAGAATACATACTTTGGACCCATCTTTCTGTAGATTACGATGTCGATGTAATTCTTCTTCAGCTCTTCGTCAGCATCTTTCCAAAGTATGAGTTATCGCATTCCCTTAGTATGACACCCTTCCTCTTTATTTCAGCCATTTTGGAGTCTTCTTCAGATTTCGGAGCGGCATTCATCTTTCGCTTTTTATTAGCCTCTCTAACTGTATTCTTTTCCAAGGGAGTAACATCTTCATCGGCTAATGCCGCTGATGGTTTTCTGGACCTCTTTCCCTCCGATCCCCTATTCTTTTAGCTTCTTTTGGAGCATCAAGTTCAACAGCTGCTTGAGTCTCCTCATGCTGCAATGCTACAACAATGGCTTGGAGATTATCAATTTTTGCATCCTTTTCAATGGCTTCAATATTCAATGATTCAACTTTATTTTGAAGCTCCATTTTCTCATTAACGAGCCTTTTATTTGTTTCTCTGAGCTGCTCGATTATTTGCACTGAAATAACACAAACAAAAATAAAATGTATAATGTGAATATAACACGAAGAATGACCATTCTTCGTGACCTTAACACGGAGAATGGTCGTTCTCCTTCCATCCAAACATGGAGAATTGCCATTCTCCTACATTCTAAAATGGGGAATGTCCATTCTCCGTCTTATTAACACGGTGAACGGCCATTCTCCTTCCATTTAACACAAAAAAAGAGAAAATGCTACCTTTTGCCTGTAGCGCTTTAACCTTTTTGCTAAGCTTTCCATTCTCAGCAAGAATCTCAGATTTCTCTCTTCGCAAGGAGTCCAATTCCTGCGCCAACATCTCTATCGAGGTGTTCCTTTAAATTTGTTGGGCTCATTGTTCCTCTAGCTCTTTAAGCTTCTTATGGAGATTCTCGTTATCAGCAAGAATCTCAGATTTGTCTCTTCACAAGGAGTCCAATTCCTGTGCGAATATTTCCATCGAGGTGTTCCTTTGAATTTGTTGGGCTCCTTGTTCCTCTAGCTCTTTAAGCTTCTTATGGAGATTCTCGTTCTCAGCAAGAATCTCAGATTTCTCTCTTCGCAAGGAGTCCAATTCTAGCGCCAACATCTCCATCGAGGTGTTCCTTTGAATCTGTTGGGCTCCTTGTTCCTCTATCTCTTGAAGTTTTATTTAGAGATTCTCGTTCTCAGCAAGAATCTCAGATTTCTTTCTTCACAACTCCTCCAATTCATGCATCGAGCCCTCCATCACAATATTGACTGCACGTTGTTGGGCTTCTTGTTCCTCTAGCTCTCTAAGCTTTTCATTGAGTTTTTCATTCTCAGTAAGAACCTGAGATTGTTGTCTTCTCAACTCCTCCAATTCCTGCACCGACCCCTCCATCACGGTGTTCATTCTAAGTTGCTGGGGTCTCTCTTGTTCAGCATCCTCATCCCCACCAGTTTGGTGGTGTCCCTCTCCCTCAAATACATCTTCTTCTCGTATTTCTACGTCCTCTTCTAGGTGGCCTTTCTCTTTTCCGACGGCTATAACCAAATCTTTGAATATCTGTTTCGATCTAAATTTAATGTGATATTCGTATTTGAGGAAGAGCGAGATTTTGTACCCATTTTATGTATAAAATCTCGGGTATTCACGTATTGGTGTGGACTTCCTTTCCACAAGCGTACTATGTTTCGCAAACCAATAGAGGAAGTATATTGTGCAACCTTCCATTTTGGAGTATGCATCGAAGTAATCCTTCTAGTTTTACTTGTAGTCCTCTTGATGCTTTTCATGACATACTCCAAGATTAACCTTGGCCAACATATTCTGTTGATAACTTCTATGCTGTCTTCTAAGGCCAAGAATCTGTACGGCAAATTTGAACCGCCGGACTTTGTGAAGAATACTGTTTGGCACAAGTAGAAGATTATTAGCTTGGCCAAATCATCTGGATTAACAGCATTATCTCCGCCACAAAGCCGTTGTAACAATTTAAAGAACTTCTCCCTTACTTCCTTATTCGTGACTTCTGAGTGTTTGCCCTTAGAATTAGCCAGCAATCTTGTGAAGTGATCTCTACAGAGGCTCAACGATGCTGGTGGTGTGGGCTGCTTTTATTTTTCCATTATCAATCTTCTGTAATTAGCATCATCCTTACTATTATCCTTCAGCGATAAACCAAAAATGGCTGCCATATCGCCCACACTCGGCTATTTTAACAGTAATGCTCAGTTGAAAGTATCCGATACTAGATTTGTCTTCCACATAAGTTCCTATCAAATTCTCAAGAACTTCTGAAACCTTGGCCAATTCTTGAGTGCGAACTTTGTTTTTGTAGAATACGTCGACAAAATTGTAGAAACTGGTATTCTTCAAAGAATCGATAACTGGCTCGGGCAAACGGCCATCATCTTCTTTGATATCATCCATAAGAGTTTGCATCGTCTTGAAAGAAGAACGGAAAACACTTGAATCTTTATTTTCAACAGTTTTTTGCTACAAAAAGATAGAAAATTAGGTTTCTGTCAACTGTTCTCCGTCAATCTAACACGGAGAATGGCCATTCCCCATGACTTTAACACGGATAATGGTCTTTCTCCTACATTTTAACACGAAATGGTCATTCTTCATGATATTTGCATGGAGAATGACCATTCTTCTATACTTTAACACGAGATGGCCATTCTCCGTGATATTTGCACGAAGAATGACCATTCTCTTATATTTTAACACTTATAGTAATACCTTCTTTTTGCCATTATTTTTGCCCTCCTTCTTGATTACTAGCCTCTGGCTCATGTGCCACCTTCTTAAATCTCTTCACAGCAGCTCTCTCTTCTTGTATATCTACATCTTCTCTCTCTTCTCTAACTGGGATTCTATTTGATGCTAATGTTTGCGACATGGTGTGAAGATTATGAATGGAGAGTCACTGACGAGTTTTTGAAATAGGGTTTGAAGATTTTGGAGGATGAAACCGAAAAACGAAAAGGAGCAGCGTATGGAAGAAGAGGAAGAATAAAAACTTTTTGGATTTGAAGAGTCGATTTCATGAGTGTTTTGAAAAAATTAGAAGGGCAATAAGGTCATGACGCACCCTTTTATATATTTTTAGCTAATTCTGGGCATACGATGAAATGTTATTTTACGGTGGATTTTTTCCTAAATCTTTTGCAGTTTTTGGGCATTTTATAAATTTTTTCTTGTCAATAACTTGGGAATTTTTCTCGATACATAGGGTCAGAGGCATAAATCACTTTAGCACGAAGAGAGTGTATACCCATATGGTCAGAGACAGAGGTTAGAAAATTTTAGGATTATATGGTAGCAAGATTATGAAACAAATGAACATTTTGATATCATTTTTATCCCACATTTTAAGAACATTATAACTCAACAAAACAAATGAACATAATATATTAGATATAAAAGAAGAAGAAAAATTATCGTCTTCCATATTCTATCATTTCAGTTTGGACTCCTTTCTGCTTAATTATATTATATACGCAACTTGGATAGTACTTCATTGTGCTCTGAAGTTGTAATCCATTCAGCAGCTTTGCATCTTTCCATTCCCGCATCAAACTGCATATAATAAACATAACATCAAAAATATTGCTCTAAAAAGTGTAAGTTTTTGACGATATATGTTTGCAAAAACAAAAGTCTTTTATTTCACAAACTTTATAAGAAGATTACAATTGAATTCTGGGAAAGTACAACTATAGGAATCCGATCTGAAGACGATCGTTTTATTCCTTGGACGATGTGAACTTTGAAGACGATAGCCTCTGAAGAATGCAGCAGCACTTGGACAAGAACTCCTGATCTCTCTGATGATCTTGAATAATCTGATCTCCTTAATGAAGGACTTGAAACTCTATTTATAGAGTTCTAGAAATAACTAATTTGAAGTTATTCTGGATTGCGCATGATGAATTGCGCTGGTGACAGACTGCGCAGACTGCAAACTGTGCTGGCCTATTGGGCAGTTGCTTGATCGTGGGCTAACTGTATTCAGGCACATGGTATTATTTGATTGAAATGCGCTTAGTCGTGTACAGGCAGTTGCCACGTAGCGAGCAATTGATGGCATGTAAGCCACGTAATAAATGTCAGTTATTCGATGAATTATGCTAACCAAATAGCGCTAGCTTCAGACTGCGCTTCCTTCTAGTCACTGGACAGTGCTAGGATTCAGACTTGGTCAGACTGCGCTGAGGTTGGACTGGCAGACTGCGCTGAAGTTGGACTGGCAGACTGTGCTGAAGTTGTACAGCTGTTCTCGAGCGCTGTGCTGCACAAGAAACGAACGGACTCCTCATTTTTTTGGGCTGTCAGGCTGTTAGAAGATCTGATCTTTGTCAGGTAATGATGGCATTGCCACGTCAGCATAGCGTGCTCGGGTGGTAGCGCAGTACAGCTCGTGCATTCGATTTGTAGCGCAATATGTTTCATGCGCGGTCCAGTTGAAGGAAGCGCAATTGAGAATTCTCTGCCTATTTGATAGATGCAACTTGATTTTTAGGACATACAAGGCCCCCTTCAAAGTTTTCGAAATTTGAACATATTCAAAGTTTCGAAATACTTTGAATTTTGATTTTTAAAATCAAGTTGCGCTGCGGCTGCGCGTTTGGAGGAATTAGCTCCGACTTTCTCGGCGCAATCAGAGGTAGCTGTTACACTTCTGAAAAACTATAAATAGTTTTCATTTCTCATTCTTTCAACCTTTACTTGCTATCGATTTTGCTCAAGAGACAAAAGCTCCTCTCCTACTCCGATTACTTCTTCTCCTTCCCGCTGTCGACATCAATGGTGCCCAAGCGATCGTCCATCGAGAAGGAAAAGGCTCTCGTCGAACCTTCGACTTGTGTTGCGCTACGAATATCTCGTCATGAGACGGGTCATCCTGCGCTTCAAGGTGAATGACGAACCATGATCGAAATCCTTTTTAGGGTTTTTGATATTTTCAGACCTTCATACCTCTCTTTTTAGAGATTGATGGTATTTGCGCCACCCTGTTTAGGGTTTTGGCTGTATATACAATAGTTTTCATTTTTATGAAAACTATAATCTTGCACAATCGGTTGGAAAGCGCTGACAAAATGTTCGACGCAATCCATCTATTTGCGCAAGTCAGTTATGCCAGTGCAACCTGATGTCTTGCACAAGTATGTTAGCGCAACCTGACGGATTGCGCACGTTGGCTGTGCTGGCGCAATCTGACAACTTGCACATGTTGACTGTGCTGGCACAATCTGATAGCTTGCGCTTGTTGACTAAGCTGGCGCAATCTAATAGCTTATTTCACACAACGCAATTTGATGAACTTTTGAAGAACCTCTTTGATTTTGCATATACTGATCTTTGTCTTCTTTATTGATGCAGTTAACATCTGGGAAGATCCCAACTATGAGGTTTTTGTCGGATCCCTGTCTGAACCTGAATACAAGGCAGATCTCTCGTATGTGTCATTTCCTCAATATGCCTTACCGTCATCTCGACAAGCCGTCTTGATTACGCAAGACAATGAAACTTTGTTGTGTCTAATGAACGGGCAACCTCTTCAAACTGCGGACACAATAACCTATAAGAAATCTCTGTTCTTATTTGGTGAGGTTTTTGACAAGAATTCTCAGCCGAGACCTCGCATGGAACAGAGAATTTTCTCGAGGGGTGAGAAGACGATACTTCTGCCGGAGATATCCAGATGCCTTCCTCTGTCCAGATATGCTTTTGCGAGCTATCCCAGAAGAATGGAATGGGACATAACTCCGCTTCAGCAAGCCCGAGCGAGAAGTATCTGTGTTAAGAAGGAACCAGACCACAAAGATATGTTCTACAGTTCCTCTGGGCATCATAGCTCCTTCCTCAGAGGATTAAAACCCGGTTGCATCCCGTCGGAAGATTATTCTCTGCTACTTCCAGTGAGAACTCAAATATTCGCAAATGTGTTTGCGAAGGTGGAAGGGAGGTATCCAGACCAAGATCTGCGGCTGACAGGTCTCGTGAACCCGGATAATAAGAGATGGATCTGTATAGCCAATTGGATATTGGTCCAATTTGAAGCTGGGCTCAAGGATATTGATCTGTACCAAGCAGTGTACGCCACTGTTTATGGCTTCCCTCCCAATCCTCATCTATTCCTCGCGTTGGCGGAGAGATACAATTATAGGACTGGGACTTTCAGGACTCTACGCGGAGAGATTGGATTAGCCTTGCACGAGATGAAGTACATCTCTAATCTGCCAATGGAGGATATCCCCTATGAAGAGTTTGTCCCGACAAATGATGAGTTGCACAAACTACGCCAAGAGAATACTGATATGGTGGCTGTTTATGAAGAGTTACTATGTCACTACAAGATATGTTCTTTATACTACAAGAGTGGCACAGCCGGTACCTGCTACTCCACCAAATGGTTGCCGTATCTTTTCCTCAACAATATTATTGAGAAGAAGACCAAAGAGCATGAAAACTGCAATCCCAACTTCTTCAGACCACTTAGCAATAGTGAAGTGATAGAGCTGATGGAGACGCATGGTGATATGGATATGAAGATCGAGGATGATCTTCAATATCCTCCTTTTAGGAAAGACAACATCATTGAAAGCAACTTGAGGATGGGTTACAGGCCCATGTCGAAAGAAGCCCAGCTGGCAGGTTTCCTCACTTACTGGCTTCGACGATATGTCGTTCCTGGGGCCAGTACAGTTGACCACTTCCATCGTGGTGTACTATTTGCTGCTGTTCGTATGGTTTTTGGCTACCGGATGGATCTGCTGTCAGCAACGACATGCAGGGTGAACGTCGGCCTTCGTCTCTTCGTTGATTCGATGATTCGAGGAAAAGACGAGAAAGGAAGTTTTCCTCGACTGGAACTGCCGTACACATATTTGTTTGGATGGCTGCTTTTATACCATCCTTCTTTGATGAATCCTAACATGGGGGCAGTGGGCGGTAGCTTTTTAAGAAGATTTTCTGGATGTAGGTGGATCTACACTACTTTGAGAGACTGCCGGCGAACTCTGAATCTCGGCAAGGGATGGAACTTTTATTGCATTCTCCCACCAGTTGGTTATGAGCATATGTCAACAAACCTCGTCGACTCTATGAGGATGCAGCCGTTGGGCCATACAGCTTTCGACTGGCTGAGGACAATTCGGCCATCACACTTGGTGTACCAGTTCGAAGATGAATGTTATCTCGAGCCTTATCTCCCCAGCCGTTTTGCATGCCAATTCGGTTATGACCAATTTCATGTAGGTAAAGTTATAACATGCCTACAGGAAAAAGATTTTTAATTGATGGAGCCCGAGCTTGGGCATATTACAATGCCCGTGACATAAGAAGGACATTCTTGATGCCGACAAAAAATGATCATGGCCCTCGCATGCTGTATACTTATTCGATCTTTTACACAGCAGCAAATACTTTTGCGGAGAACTTTAATCTAACAGACAGCTTTGCGATGACAACTCGATTTAAAAAAGGAGCACCTATTATGGTGCTTCCTGGTAATGATGAAGAGCACGAGCCAGCTGATACGCCTCTAGAAGCTTCGAGGGAAGCTAACTTCCATGAAGAAGTCTATGAACCGCTGCGTATCTCTCTGAAAGTTGTAAGATCTCCGATCAAGGAAAAGAAGAGGAAGACAGAAGAAACATCTTCTCCTATCTTAAAGAAGAAGACTGATGTGGACTCTTCAGAAAGAGTCACAACTCGCTCGCAATCTCGGCAATAGGCCGAGTCGGTTCATAGAGAAGAGGCAACAACCCCTACTTCCATCCAAAGAAAAACACACGCAACAGACGTAGAGATTCTGGAAAAACCTCTACACAGGACAAAATTAGCTTTCAGAAAGAAAGTAACCACTCCCCCAAGATCTATCCATAGATCGGCACTGATAAGTGCTGTTGTCGGGGTTATGATGCCTTCTCCTACACCTGCTCCTGAGCCTAGGCAGGAAGCTTCCAGTGCAGAGAAAGGAGACCAGGTTACCGAGACAAGAGAGGAGACCGTAGAGATAAAGGATGGGGCTGCAGAAGCGAGAGAAGCAACTGCAACTCCAACCCCAATCAATGAGTCGGGATCATCTGTCGAAGTAGTACAATCTCCTACGCTAGCAACGAAAACTGCCCCTCTTCCAGCTACACTAAGATCGCGTCGGGCCGAAGAAGATCGACTGATGATCAAGGCCCTGGAAGACTGTGACTTCGACTTCAATGATGATATAGATCCAGTCGACGCAAGTGATAGCGAAAAAGCACGAAAAGAGGGTACAGATGATGAAGAAACATCTGCAGAGGATGACAATCTGAATCTGGAAGAGGATGCCGATGCCCATGCATCCCAAGAGAAGAACGCTGTTAATAACGTAGCACCGGAGGAAGCTACTGTCACCAATCAAAGAGATATTGACTGATATTGATAATCTTCTTTTATAGATCATTAAATGACTGACATATTAACTTTCATTCATGCAGAAATTCAACCTTCTCTAATTCCTCTGGTATGCACTGATATAGGGCAGGCAAAGGCGATAGCCAGCAGCAGCTGTCATTTATCAGGCAGATCTGAAGCAGGAAGCAGTCAGGCAGTGATGTCTGAAGCTACTTCTGTGAGGTTGCAGCCTATTTCAACAGATGACAATCTTGTTATTAAACCAAGCGTTGGTAAGCTTGCCTTCATTTTGGTCCCTGTTAACAGTTCTTAGTGACAGCAAACTAATGACATTTATTTGATCCCGCAGAAGAACATCTGGGAGGAGCAACTAGCTCTACTATGACCCCCCTATCCAAAGAGACTGCAGTCCATGTTCAAGATGCTGAACTTCCGCTCTCACAAGCATCTGCTGTAACGCCCCAGTCCCAAAATACGTAGGACCGAGTACGTGAACATGCCAGCTGTACACATACGAAGAATACTCCAATATATAGAATCCTCGTATATGCACATAAGCTGTAAATAAAATAATCAAAGGCCAGAATAACATATCTAATCTCATCACAGCTCAACATAGAAGATAATAAAGTCCAAATAAATAAAGTAGAGTATCAAAAGATAGTCGGGTGAACAAACTCACTCTAAACAGCTATGAAAAATAGTCTCAGAAGATCAGAGTCCAACCTCCGCAAAATAGAAAGAAAAAAGATGTAAAATAATATCCACTAATGTCTCAAATATAGAATTGACTAGAAATCAGTAGTGACTGCCTCGTCATCAATGTAGGATAGCTCCAACACCGCTCCGTACTCCTGTGGAAAATCGTCTAAACCTGGAGAGATAACCAGGTCCTCAGGGGACATAGCAAGATACAAGAAAACATAATGCCATATAAACTGTGATAATATAATAAGAGAAAAGATATACATGCAATCGGGTTCCTGACCATTCAACTGTGAATATGCATTTGAGATACAATCCTTCGACGCATGAGCCCTGGCTGTAAATGGGATCGGCATAGTTACCATAGAGGGCACCAGGGGCCTACATCCATAACGCTCTGGAAGCGTCAGAGGGCACCATGTGCAAGGGACTACGTCCATAACGCTCTAGAAAATGTCATAGGGCGCCTGGAGCCTGCGTCTCCGTAGGAGCGCACAGGTAATCAGGGAAGTGCAAAGAAGCCCATACGTCAGGTATTGTTCTCCCTACCCAATGCCTAGTATCATCATCTCCATGACTGATATGAACCTCTAGTAACCGCCAAGTCTTCTAACATGCAATACTATTGGCAGTTACTCCTATCCGTCGTACGCTCCATACATATCGGTGGCCAGCCGACTACGTGGATACGTGTCCTACATGTGACTCACATCACGTGATACAACAAGTGTCAAGGCCGTATGAGATATACCAATACCTCAACATCAATGGGGAGGTCACTAAGCTAAGTCAATGCAAGAGAAATAAATAAGGCGAGGTAAACGACCGATAGAGTCGCTTGCACCCAAGTGTGACTTGGACGCACAGTTTAAATATCAAGAAACAAAATGCTGATAATAAAAACTAAAAATCAGAAATATAATAATCACAGAGTAAGGTGGCAAGGTATCTTGCCTGATGGTGCAAAGTGGCAATTCCAAGTAATCACAATGTCAGCCAAGAAACGTCACAATCTTCAAACAACTTCGGACGCTGAAACAACATAAAAAATACATTCGGTATAAAAGATATACCTAGGAACCGCCTATCCAAAAGTCAAATTCTGGAACAGGGGCAAAATCATAATTTCGGGTCAAAACATGTCCGCCGTTGGACCCGCTTTGCACCGAAATACGTGCCAAAGTCTATGGTCTCTAAAGTCGTTAAACTACATGTCTATAGTATCAGTTTGAGGAGAGAAACTCAACAGTATGTCCAGTTTTGGATTTCGATGAGCCGTGTACAAAATCGCCCGTTTGAGTGGGTCGCAGGCCCGCCAAAAATGGGTTCTGATTCGACCTTCTCAGAATTGAACCAAACTTGGCACACAGGACCAGAATTTCGATTCGGACCTGCTGGCAGAAGTTTCGTCTTGATTCAATGACTGTACACGAAGTTATGGGCAAGTTTGCAAAATATCGATACGGGGGTATCTCGACGGATACGCGTTGATTTTGTCGCGCACACGCAACGAAACTGAGTTCTGTCAGTTCCTACACGTCCGCAACGTCCATACGCGCCTTCGATGCGTATAGCGCGCGACCACGTCGCCCAATTTGTCGGGGTGTACGTCGTATCGGGGAGAATTTTCTGAAAATTACTATTTCGAAAACAGTTTTTCACACAAGTTTAATATGGATTTACTTCTTGCATAGAAATCTAAACACCAATCTACCAGTTGCATTTTAGTCGTGGTTAGGTTGTCTTCACACGTATTCAATTAGTTTTACAAAACTGTCGAAGAATTGCCAAAAATTTGGCTTCCAATTATGTGTTTGGGACTGCCTCCTATACTGTTTTTCCTCTAGTTTTTTTCGAGAATTTGAATCGATTTCTCGATTCACTCATTGGGTCTTCTCAGGTTCTACCTGAAGGGGTTTGAAGATGGTTATGTGGTCGTTACCTAGGAGGCAATGGATCAAGAAATTATTACAAAACATGGAAGAAATACAACTCGAAACTTGTACCAAGAATGTACGAAATCAGTGGAGTCTTCTTGCTCGACCATCGGGTTGGGGGCTCTTCGCGGCGGCGCGGTGGATGTCCGGTGACGGCGACGAGTCAGGGCGAACGCGTGAAGGCGAGGGGTTCATGCGAAGGTGGTAATCGAATTGGTGTGGGTTAGGGTTTCAGTTTTGGCGGAGCAGTATATATACTGCTGCCGCTGGCTTCTAAACTTAATAGGATTTGGAATAAATGTGGGGGCTCAATTTTGCAAGTATGGCTCGGGTTCTAACCTATTGCAGCTGCCGACTTCTAGTCTCTTTAGGACTTAGAGTATGGGGTTAGCTCGGGTTGCTAAGGGTGCAGCAGCTGTTGCTGTTAAGTCATTTGCTATTAAGGGGGGTCGGGCCTCACCACAGCTAGCTGCTGTAATGGGGGGTTCGACCCCACCACTAATGCCCTTTTTTTTACAACTAGTTTTATAATTAACTATATATATATATATATATATATGACAATCACAAAAATCCTATAATTTGTAACTACATAACCAAAAATGTTTATATTACCTGTAGACTATATTTAGCAGTATTTAGAATATTAAGCACACAAACATACATATATTATATACAACTATAATTACGTCCATATACCAATTAATTCCAAATAATATAAAAATTAATTTTTAAGGCACTAAAATAATTAGAAATTATTGGGGGTTTACATCCTACCCAACTTAAAGGAAATTTCGTCCTCGAAATTAAACTAAGGCCGGGGGATCAAATGCAATGCAAGAAAAAAATATTTGCAACTTAAGATTCAAGACATACCTCCATTTTCAAACAAATGCGGGTAGCGGTTTCGGATGTCGTCCTCGCGCTCCCAAGTAGACTCCCTTGGCGAGTGATGCTTCCATGCCACGCGAACCAATGGAATAGATTGATTCCGTAACACCTTCACTCGGCGATCGAGGATACCTACTGGTTGCTTTTCGTACGACAAACTCGGTCCAACTGTGATCTCGGAGTGATCAAGCACATGATTGCTGTCCGCCACGTACCTCCTCAGCTGAGACACGTGGAATACGTCATGCACTCCCTCTAGCGACGGTGGCAAGGCCAATCTATAGGCAACCTCTCCAACATATTCCAAGACATCGAAAGGCCCGATGTACCTTGGACTCAACTTGCCACGTCCTCCGAATCAAATCGTGCCTCTAGTGGGGGATATCTTCAAGAACACATGGTCGCCCTCTTTGAACTCCAAGGGTCGACGACGATTATCTACCCACTGCTTCTGACGATCCTGTGCTGCTCGTAGGTGGTCCTGAATTTTTTTCACTGTCTCCACTGTGCTCAAGACCAACTCGGGACCCAAAAGCTGTCGCTCACCTATGTTGCTCCAACAAACAGGAGACCGACACTTTCTACCATACAATGCTTCAAACGGAGCCATTTGAATGCTCGTTTGATAGCTATTGTTGTAGAAAAAATCAATAAGATAAAGATGGTCCTTCCACGAACCGCCAAAATCAAGCATGCGCGCTCTCAACATATCCTCTAGCGTTTGTATGGTACGCTCCGACTGGCCGTCTGTCTGCGGATGGTATGATGTGCTAAACTTCAATCGAGTGCCCAAACTCTCTTGCATGCTTCTCCAAAAGTGCAAGGTAAATCTCGAGTCACGGTCCGACACAATACTAACAGGCACACCATGCAATCTCATAATCTGCTCCATATACATCTCTGCCAATACCTCTGTCGACTGACCCACTCTAAAAGGTAAGAAATATACTGACTTGGTAAGTCTATCAACAATCACCCACACTGCGTCACGTCCCCTAGGACTCCAAGGAAAACCCGTGACGAAATCTATAGTAACGTGCTCCCACTTCCACTCGGGAATGGGTAGCGGCTGTAATAATCCGACCGTCCTCTGGTGCTCCGCCTTCACTTGTTGACATACCAAGAACTTGACAACGAAATGAGCTATCTCATGCTTCATTCCATGCCACCAATAATACTGTCGTAAGTCACGATACATCTTGGTCCCCCCGAGATGAATAGAGTAAGTCGAACTGTGAGCCTCTGCCATAAGCTCCTGCCGTAGATCTCTATTGGGTACATAAATGCGATCACCACATCGCAATGTCCCATCTAAGTGGATCCTCAATCCTGTCTGCTCTTCTGCTTCAGTCCTCTCTTTTAGTCGTCAAAATCTAGCATCATTAGGCAATGCTGCCTTGATGCGCTCTACCAATGATGATTGCACTTGAACGTTGGCTAACACGTCGTCTGCTCCAGGCAATACTACCTCAATACCAAGCTGCTCTAAGTCTCTAATCAATTCCTTCTGTGTAGTCAAAAAGTGTGCCATGGGCTTACGACTTAATGCGTCTGCCACGACATTAGCCTTGCCCGGATGATAATGAAGCTCGATCTCATAATCCTTCATCAACTCCAACCAACGTCGCTGTCGCATATTCAACTCCTTTTGTGTGAACACGTACTTGAGGCTCTTATGATCAGTGTAGATATCAACCTTTTTGCTGTACAAGTAGTGTCTCCGTAGCTTCAAAGCAAAGATAACCGCTACGAGCTCTAGATCGTGGGACGGATAATTCTTCTCATGCACTCTCAACTGTCACGATGCATATGCTACTACCCGACCGTGCTGTATCAATACACATCCTAATCCCTTCCCGGATGCATCGCTGTAGATCACAAATCCTCCTGGGCCCGATGGTAGTGTCAAGTTCGGTGTTGTGGTCAATCGCTTCTTCAACTCATCAAATGCGGCTTGACACTCGTCTGTCCATACAAACTCCTGATCTTTGCAAGTCAATCGAGTCATAGGCACCGCTATTCGAGAGAAATCTTCCATGAACCATCGGTAGTAACCCAGAAGTCCGAAGAAACTTCTCACCTCAGAAGCTGATGTGGGCGCGGGCCATGATTTAACTGTTGTGATCTTCTCTGGGTCTACCGATATACCATCGCCCGTAACTATATGACCAAGAAATGCTACCTCTTTGAGAAAGAAATCACACTTGCTAAGCTTCGCAAAAAGTCGCTCATTCCTCAATGTTCCCAAAACTATCCGTAGATGCTGCTCATGCTCCTCTTGACTCTTGGAGTAAATGAAGATATCGTCTATGAAGACTACTACAAATTTGTCCAAGTACTGGTGAAAGATCTTGTTCATTAAATTCATGAAAACTGCGGGAGCATTGGTCAACCCGAAAGGCATGACCAAGAACTCGTAGTGTCCATACCTCGATCAAAAGGCCATTTTTGCAATATCTTCCTTCCGAACATTCAATTGGTAATAGCCTGATCGTAAGTCAATCTTGGAGAATACTTTTGCTCTACTCAGTTGATCGAATAGATCGTCTATACGTGACAAGGGATACTTGTTCTTCACCGTTACTGCATTCAATGCTCTGTAGTCGATCCACATGCGTACTGTCCCGACTTTCTTAGGTACAAAAAGAACGGGTGCTCCCCATGGTGACGCACTGGCACGAATAAATCCCTTCTCTAATAAGTCATCAATCTGGGTCTTCATCTCTACCAACTCTTTGGGTGCCAGACGATATACTCGAGATGAAATAGGCTCGGCTCCGGGAATAAGATCAATAGAAAACTCAATATCTCGATCAGGTGGTAGTCCTGGCAACTCCTCGGGGAATACATCCTCGAACTCGGAGATAATAGGGTGCTGAGGGGTGTCATGCATCATCATATGAGTCCCCGATGTGGGTGCATCACAACTCTCTCCGTCTTCTTTGGTGAACTCAAACTCTGTCGCATTCGGTGGTCTAAAGATAAGACTGCTCCTATGGCAGTCTATGAGAGCGAAATATTGGCTCAACCAGTCTATTCCAAGAACCACATCAAATGTCGGCATAGGGAATACAAGAAGTCGTGCCATTATCTTTCTGCCATTTATCACTACAGGACAACATCTACAAACACTACTAACAGATACAACTCCTCCTCTAGTGAGGATTTTAACATTCTTAGCTAAAGGTGTTATGGGAATGCTGTGTCTAGTGGCAAAACTAGTGGCTATAAATGAATATGTGGCTCCAGTATAAAATAATATAATAGCAGAAAAAGATGCAACTAGAACCATACCTGCTATAACTTCTGCCTCTGTCTCTATATCCTCAACAGTAAGTGAGAATACTTGCGCATAATTCTGTCCAGGGCCCTGAGCTCTGGCCTTATTGTACTGTATGCCTTGGGGAGGCAATGGTGGACGAGGTACTCCTGCTACGGGCCGTGGTGCTAGAAGAGCTAGGGCTTTGGGCCTCGGGTTCTGCCGAGCTTGTACTATTACATGTTGCTCCGGACAATCCTTGAGCATATACTGATTGGACCCACATCTCAAGCATAATCCAAGGCGAGTCTTGCAGTCGTTCTGGAGATGTCCTTATTTTTTGCAGTAATGGCAAACGGGCTTCTGATAAGGTGAGGGCCTCTGCTGGAACTGTCCTGTAGCCCTCCTAATAGGTCCACTCTGAGTAGCTCGTGCTGGTGTAGCTGCTGGTATATGACGCCTCGATGTCTGCTGTTGTTTGTTGCGAAGAATCTCCTAAGCACGAGCTTCTTCCAAGACAGCTGAATGAGAGACTCGAGACTGGGTAGTCGTATAAGACTTGAGCTCTGGTGCAATCCCCTGGTGAAATCTCCTCGCCTTTTCTAACTCTGTCGGAATCAATCCCGCACCAAATCGACTCAGACGATTGAACTCTGAGTCATACTCATCAACTGTCATATTCCCTTGCTTCAGATAAAGGAACTGGTCATAGAGACCATCTCGAACATGAATAGGAAAGAATCTCTCATAAAATGCATCATAGAACTGCTTCCAGGTGATCCCAGTGCCTAATCGTCTCTCTTCTGCCTTCCACCAGTGGTGAGCATTGTCTTCTAACAGTAGGTCCACTGCTGTCATCCAATCTCTAGCTGGCAACTGGGATGCCTTCAGTAGCTTATCGGTACTAGTAAGCCACTGTGACACCTCTAATGGCTTCTCCGTCCCTCTAAAGGCCTTGGGGTTCATATCTGTGAAATTCTTGATAGAGCCTTCATAAAGATGCAGAGCCGGTGCTGGTGCTGGTGCTGGAGGTGGTGGTGGAGGTCTAGCCATGGCTGCCATCATCGTCTGTCTCATCAGCTCAGTTTGCTGCCACTGAGCCTGCATCATGGCATACATAAACTGAGTAGTAGGGCTCCCATCAGTCGGTGGTGGAGGCATCTGAGGTCCCGACTGTAGGAAAAACTGCTGAAGGAATGGTGGTGGAGGAGGCAGTGGTACATTTCTTTCCGGTGGCATGGTAGTAGTCTGTCCAGCCTGGCTGCCTGGGGGTGCTGCGATCTCTGGGTACTCCGTCGTCGGTGTCGTAGTGGGCTGCGACAGTCCTGGCTGGTAGGGTGTCGCTGGAGTCATAGGAGGATTCTGTCCCTAAGAAGTAGTCTCCTCACCAGATGTGAGAGCCAAGGCAGAAGTGCGTTCGCTTCGTAGATTCATACTGATGGCACGAAGAAGATAAGTTGATATTAGAAAAGATTAGATATGAAGTAAATCGAATAATTATGGAAGTTTCGAAAAGATTAGAAGTCAAGGGATAGTAGTAGTTCTGGATGAGATATTCCTATTCCTATATACAGGCTTGTTGGGCACAGTCATGTAACCCAACAATATTAATGTTGACCTGCATGGACCACCACAAAAATATGTAACGCCCCAGTCCAAAAATACGTAGGACCGAGTACGTGAACATGCCAGCTGTACGCATACGAAGAATACTCCAATATATAGAATCCTCGTATATGCACATAAGGTGTAAATAAAATAATCACAGGCCAAAATAACATATCTAATCTCATCACAGCTCAACACAGAAGATAATAGAGTCCAAATAAATAAACTAGAGTATCAAAAGATAGTCGGGTGAACATACTCACTCCAAACAGCTATGAAAAATAGTCTCACAAGATCGGAGTCCAACCTCCGTAAAATAGAAAGAAAAGAGAAGTAAAATAATGTCCACTAATGTCTCAAATATAGAATAGACTAGAAATCAGTAGTGACTGCCTCGTCATCAATGTAGGATAGCTCCAACGCCGCTCCGTACTCCTGTGAAAAATCGTCTAAACCTGGAGAGATAACCAGGTCCTCAGGGGACATAGCAAGATACAAGAAAGCACCATGCCATATAAACTGTGATAATATAATAAGAGAAAAGATATGCATGCAATCGTGTTCCTGACCATTCTACTGTGAATATGCATTTGAGATATAATCCTTCGACGCATGAGTCCTGGCTGTAAATGGGATCGGCATAGTTCCTATAGAGGGCACCAGGGGCCTACGTCCATAATGCTCTGGAAGCGTCATAGGGCACCATGTGCAAGGGACTACGTCCATAACGCTCTGGGAAACGTCAGAGGGCGTCTGGAGCCTGCGTCTCCAGAGGAGCGCACAGGTAATCATGGAAGTGCAAAGAAGCCCATATGTCAGGTATTGTTCTCCCCACCCAATGCCTAGTATCATCATCTCCATGACTGATATGAACCTCTAGTAACCGCCAAGTCTTCTAACGTGCAATACTATTGGCAGTTACTCCTATCCGTTGCAAGCTCCATACATATCGGTGGCTAGCCGACGATGCAAATATGTGTCCTATATGTGACTCACATCACGTGATACAATAAGTGTCAAGGCCGTATAATATATACCAATACCTCAACATCAATGGGGAGGTTACTAAGCTAAGTCAATGCAAGAGAAATAAATAAGGCAAGGTAAACGACCAATAGAGTCGCTTGCACCCAAGTGTGACTTGGACGCACAGTTTAAATATCAAAAAACAAAATGCTAATAATAACAACTGAAAATAAGAAATATAATAATCACAGAGTAATGTGGCAAGGTATCTTGCCTGATGGTATAAAGTGATAAGTCCAAGTAATCACAATATCAGCCAAGAAACGTCACAATCTCAAAACAACTCCGGACGCTGAAACAAACATAAAAAATGCATTCGTTGTAAAAGTTATACCTAGAAACTGCCTGTCCAAAAGTCAAATTCTGGAACAGGAGCAAAATCGTAATTTCGGGTCAAAACGATATCCGCCGTTGGACCCGCTTTGCACCGAAACGCGTGCCAAAGTCTATGGTCTCTAAAGTCGTCAAACTACATGTCTACGATTTCATTTTGAGGAGAGGAATTAAATGGCATGTCCAGTTTTGGATTTTGATGAGCCGTGTACAAAATCGCCCGTTTGAGTGGGTCGCGGGCCCGCCAAAAATGGTTTCTGATTCGACCTTCTCAGAATCGAACCAAACTTGGCACACAGGACCAGAATTTTGATTCGGACCTGCTGGCATAAGTTTCGTCTTGATTCGACGACTGTATACAAAGTTATGGTCAAGTTTGCAAAACACCGATACGGGGGTATCTCGACGGATACGCGTTGATTTCGTCGCGCACACGCAACGAAACTGAGTTCCGTCAGTTCCCACACGTACGCAATGTCCATACGTGTATAGCGTGCGACCACGTCGTCCGATTTGTCGGGGCGTACGTCGTATCGTGGAGAATTTTCTGAAAATTACTATTTCGAAAACAGTTTTTCACACAAGTTTAACATGGATTTACTTCTTGCACAGAAATCTAAATACCAATCTACCAGTTGCGTTTTAGTCGTGGTTTGGTTGTCTTCACACATGTTCAATTAGTTTTACAAAACTGTCGAAGAATCGCCAAAAATTTGGCTTCCAATTATGGGTTTGGGACTGCCTCCTATACTGTTTTTCTCTAGTTTTTCTCGAGAATTTGAATCGATTTCTCGATTCACTCATTGGGTCTTCTCAGGTTCTACCTGAAGGGGTTTGAAGATGGTTATGTGGTCGTTACCTAGGAGGCGATGGATCGAGAAATCATTGCAAAATATGGAAGAAATATAACTCAAAACTTGTACCTGGAACGTACGAAATCAGTGGAGTCTTCTTGCTCGACCGTCGGGTTGGGGGCTTTTTATGGCGACGCGGTGGTTGCCCGGCGATGGCGATGAGTCAGGGCATGCTCGTGAAGGCGAGGGGTTCAGGTGAAGGTGGCAATCGAATTGGTGTGGGTTAGGGTTTCGGTTTTGGCGGAGCAGTATATATACTGCTGCCGCTGGCTTCTATACCTAATAGGATTTGGAGTAAATGTGGGGGCTCAGTTTTGCAAGTATGGCTCGGGTTCTAACCTATTGCAGCTGCCGACTACTAGTCTTTTTAGGACTTAGAGTATGGGGTTAGCTCGGGTTGCTAAGGGTGCCACAAAAACATGTAACGCCCCAGTCCCAAAATACGTAGGACCGAGTACGTGAACATGCCAGCTGTACACATACGAAGAATACTCCAATAATTTGGCTTCCAATTATGGGTTTGGGACTGCCTCCTATACTGTTTTTCCTCTAGTTTTTCTCGAGAATTTGAATCAATTTCTCGATTCACTCATTGGGACTTCTCAGGTTCTACCTGAAGGGATTTGAAGATGGTTATGTGGTCATTACCTAGGAGGCGATGGATCGAGAAATCATTGCAAAACATGGGAGAAATACAACTCAAAACTTGTACCTGGAACGTACGAAATCAATGGAGTCTTCTTGCTCGACCGTCGGATTGGGGGCTCTTCGCGGCGGCGAGATGGTCACCCGGCGACGACGACGAGTCAGGGCACGCGCGTGAAGGCGAGGGGTTCTGGCGAAGGTGGCAATCGAATTGGTATGGGTTAGGGTTTCGGTTTTGGCGGAGCAGTATATATACTGCTGCCGCTGGCTTCTATACTTAATAGGATTTGGAGTAAATGTGGGGGCTCGGTTTTGCAAGCATGGCTCGGGTTCTAGCCTATTGCAGCTGCCGACTACTAGTCTCTTTAGGACTTAGAGTATGGGGTTAGCTCGGGTTGCTAAGGGTGCATCAGCTGTTGCTGTTAGGTCATTTGCTATTAAGGGGGGTCGGGCCTACCCACAGCTAGCTGCTGTAATGGGGGGTTCAGCCCCACCACTAGTGCCCTTTTTTTTACAACTAGTTATATATATATATATATATATATATATATATATATATATATATATATATATATAACAATCACAAAAATCCTATAATTTGTAACTACATAACCAAAAATGTTTATATTACCTGTAGACTATATTTAGCAGTATTTAGAATATCAAGCACACAAACATACATATATTATATACAACTATAATTACGTCCATATACCAATTAATTCCAAATAATATAAAAAATTAATTTTTAAGGCACTAAAATAATTAGAAATTATTGGGGGTTTACATCTGTCGCTGCAACTTCTATAGGAGTAGCTGCTACACCCAGTGCAGCGGCTACGAACAGATTTATAGTTGGTTCCTTCACCAACCTCTTCTTCACTTCATTAGGACCTTTAGTAGAAAGGGTAATGGAGAAAGAGAATGTTGGTTTCATCACTGTCAGAAGTCCAACTACTTATCTGATCGGCGCTATCCGAAGTCAGGGTGATGAAGCTCAAGCTACCTATCTTGAACATATACTGGATGAGCTGGAGGAATCAATTAAGATTTACAAATATCTTAATCGGGGGGAGGTAGAGCCCCTGGTGAATGCTGAGTTTGAAAGAATGACTCGAGAAGCTGAAGTCAAGAAAGCTAATTTCAAGATTTTCTTGGACACTTTCGCTATAAAGTCTTCAGAGTATGATTCCCAGATAGAGATATTAGCGTCTGCTGCAGGGGAGAAAGAAAAGAAGGTTGTTGAACTGAATACAGAGTTTGCCCGACTTCAAGAAGAGTTAAGAATCGTTCAACTTGCTCTTGAGTAAGAGACTACACAGCATCAAGCTGCAGTTCAGTAACTAGACATTCTGACCCATGAGAAGAATGAGTTTGTCAAGTCTCTTCAAGATGAAATCGCTCGCTGACTGGTGACCTTGCCGACATTTGACGATAAATCTGGAATAGAGGAAGCTAGAAAGCGGGTGCTGGATTCTCGTGAAGAACGACTTCAAACCTTGAAGCAGCAGATAGCTAGTCTAATGACCACACCGATTGAGTGAAAGAAAATCTTTTGTACTTTCTCCTTTGTGATATGTCTTTTTGTAATGCCTTTTATTTTGATCAATGAAAAGACATTATTTTTGTGACTCTATTATTTATTGCATATTCGGTTATGGATATAAATAATAGCGATAGAAAAATATTCAGAGATTCAGGACATGATATATTTCTTGATTCAGAAAATAATTATATTCATTATATCTGCTCAGAGGTAATGTGGACATGGCAGAATATAATTTGTTGAATATCATTATTTCGGTAGATAACTTAATCAGAGATAATAAATACGTGACAAGTTGCTGATATGGATAAGCGGATGAATCGTCAAAATGTATGAATGAATGGATGAACCGTCAGATGAATGGAATGAACGGGTGAACCATCGAATGGATGGAATGAACGGATGAACCGTCGGATGAATAAAATGAACGGATGAACCATCAAATGGATGGAATGAATGGATGAACCATCGAATGAACAGAATAAACAGATGAACCGTCGGATGAATAAAAGAATATTGTGAAGAACGTGTCGCTTTATTTCGTGTAATCGACTGTTTCAAGAATCTCTGTCTATAAATAGAACAAAAATTTAGATGGAATGATCAATTTCACTTTTAACACAAAATATCGTCTGAAAATGCATCCAAGGAGGCTGAAGTTGTCCCCAAGGTTGAAGAAATCACTAAGAAACGTCCAGCCGAAGTGACCCAGCCAAAGCAGACGGAGGCGGGCGAAGGTTCGTCTGCACCCAAGTCGCCACGGGATATCTTGGACTTCTTGATCGAGCCAGGGAAGACTGAAGAAGAAGAAGCCATGAGGATGGTTGCTTGCGCGTTCCTGATAAAATCGAGCAAGGATATCCTCGACTCTTTTGCCGACTATGTTTTTAAAAAGGACGATAGTGGTCCTCGTCCTATCTGTAAGAAGGATGATAGTGATTCTCGTCCTTGATATCATGTAACATCGTTTATGATGAAATAAAATCAAACTTTATTTATGAACTGTCTGATCATATTTACAAGAAATCCTTTTGACATTCATACATAATATTTTTTAAAGAACTTGCCATTGATGGGCATCATTGCAACTCGACCATCTAGCTCTGTGAGTTGATAAGCTCCATTTGAGAAGACTTTACTCACGATATAAGGCCCTTTCCATTTTGCATCAAACTTGTCTTTGCTCATGTGAGTCATAGTCATGGGACGTCTGACTGTAAGAACGTGTTCTCCTTTCTGAAAGGCTCTGACTTTAACTTTGTGGTTGAAAGTCTTCGAGATACTGGCTGATAAAACTCTATGTGTTGTCGAGCCAATAGCCGCTTCTCGTCGAGCGTTTCCAGTTCTTGAAGTCGAAGACGATCATTGTTCTCCGTAGTAAGTTCATTAGCGATGGCAGTCCTCAAGGAAGGAATTTGAAGTTCCAGAGGTAGACCTGCTTCACAACCGTACACCAGAGAGAAGGGTGTACAGCCTGTGGGGTTGCGGACCGTAGTACAGTAGGCCCATAGACATTCTCCAAGCTTATTACTCCAGTTCTGTTTGTTAGTAGATACAAACTTCTTAAGGAGCTTGATGATAGTCTTGTTGAAGGCTTCAGCCAAGCCATTAGCAGCCGGGTTGTAAGCTGTAGAGGCGACATTATCAATCCGATGATCGTCACAGAACCTGGTGAACTTTTGACTGATGAACTGAGGTCCATTGTCGTGAATGATTCGTCGAGGCACACCAAACCTATAAATAACGTAGTGTTTGACGAAGTTGATGATGCTGCTGTTTTTGGCTTCAGCCAAGGGTATAGCTTCGGCCCACTTGGAGAAATAATCAGTTATTGCTAATATAAACCTATGTCCCTTAGAAGAAAGAGGATTGATAGGACTTATAATATCCATGCCCCAAGCTTCAAAAGGCCAGGAAGCAGCAGTCGGATGAAGGAATTCCAACGGTTGATGGATAAAATCTGTATGGATTTGACAGGCTCGACATTTCCTTGCATATTCGATGGCATCAGATACCATAGAGGGCCAATAGTAACCCATTCGTCGGATACGATCTTGCAGTTTAGGGCCAGGTTGATATGCTCCGCAAACACCATCATGAGCTTCACGCAATACTTGCTTTGCTTCATCACCAGCAAGACAGTGCAAGAGTAGGCCGTCATAAGTCCGTCGATAACGAGTTTTGGTAGTCTGATCATAGTAGAATCGAAAAGATCGTCGACGAATACTCGTAGCCTCCTTAGGATCTTCAGGAAGTATGTCATGAACTACAAAGTCGATGAAAGGAGCTCTCCAATTTTCATTGATAACATTGACTTCGACGAAGTCACTGAACTTAATATTGCGATTATTTTCAATGCAAAATAACTCTCTGTTGGAAACAACAACCATTTATTGTCTTTTGATGGAAATTGCTAAAACTGCTGCGAGATTAGCTAGAGCATCTGCCTCAATGTTACAAGTTCGTCGAACATATTCAATGAAGAAAGCCTTGAATGATGTAGCTATGTAGATTATAGCTTCATGATAGGGCACTAGATCTTGATGGCGAACTTCATAGGTTCCTCTAACCTGGTTAACAACCAACTTTGAGTCGTCATAGACTTCAAGATATTCGACGCCCCACTATTTTGCTTATTGGAGTCCAATGAGTAGAGCATTATATTCTGCTACGTTGTTGGAGCAGGGTTCATCCAAGGAGTAAGCTCTTTGGATAGTTGACCCATCTGGAGAAACAAGAACAACCCCAACTCCTACGACAATGATACCATTTGGTCCGATCTTGGATGCACCGTCAAAGAATAGATGCCAAGTAGGAAATTTTTCAGAGATTATATTTGATTCCAACGTCTTATCTGGAATTGCATCATAGAGGTTGGATGTCTCTGGTATAGGTTGAGCTACTAAGAAGTCAGCCAGCGCTTGACCCTTTACAGACTTTTGTGGAACATATACCATGTCATATTGGGCTAGCAAAATGGCCCATATAGCTAACCGAGAATTGAGTGTACTGGGTTTCTTCATTAGTACTCGAAGTGGATTGACTCGGGAAATGACATGAATGGTTTGTCCAATGATGTAATGTTTTGTCTTTTGAACAGCAAGCATAAGAGCTAAGCATTCTTTCTCGACCGGACTATAACGGTGTTAAGCACCAATCATAGTACAACTGAGATAATAAATGGCTTGTTCATGGCCTTCTTTGTTCTTCTGGGCAAGTAAAGCACCCAATGAATGATCAATAGCACGAACATACATTAAAAATAGAATACCAGATATTGGTGGTACCAAAACTGGTAGGTTCATCAGATACCGCTTTATATCATCGAATGCTTGTTGACATTCTTCGGTCCAAACAAAAGATAAACCCTTCTTTATTAGCTGAGTAAACGGTCTACAGCGTCCAAACAGATTCGAAATGAACCTCCTGATGTACGTAAGTCGACCTTGGAATCCTCGTAGCTCTTTTAAGTTGTGTGGAGGACGCATCTCTTGAATGGCTTTGATCTTCTCGGGATCCACGTGTATACCTTTAGAGGTAATAACGAAGCGAAGAAATTTACCACTAGAGACACCCAAGAATGACTTGGTGGGATTCATTTTTAACTGATATTTGCGCATTAGATTGAAGATAGTTCTTAAATCTTGGATGTGATCTTCTTTTAGACGACTCTTGACAGCAATATCGTCCACATAGCATTCGACAGTCTTACGAAGATGATCTTGAAAGATGGTACTTATAGCTCATTGGTAAGTTGCATCAGCATTCTTGAGACCAAATGGCATCACGGTATAGCAGTAGACTCCACGAGGAGTGCGGAAAGAAGTATGTTTTTCATCTTCAGGATTTATCCGAATCTGATTGTATCCAGAGAATCCATCAATGAAGGATATTCTTTCAAACCCACAAGTATTATCGATCATGACATCTGTGATAGGGAGAGGAAACTCATCCTTTGGACAAGCTTCATTAAGATCCCGAAAGTCAATACAAACTCAAATTTTGCCAGTTTTCTTCAAGACTGGGACCACGTTGGCTACCCAATCTGGATGTTGTTCTTCTCGAATAAAGCCACAAGCTATAAGTTTTTTGAATTCATCATCAATTGCATCCATTATTTCTGGCTTGAATCGCCTTTGTTGTTGCTTGACTGGCTTTGCATTAGGCAAAATATTCAGTTTATGAGTAGCAACTTTGGGATCTAAACCTGATATGTCTTCATAATTCCAAGCAAAGTCATCGATATATTCTCGAATAAGAAGAATTAATTCTTGCTTATCTGTCTCTGGGAGGTTCTTACTGATGAATATTAGACGGGGCGACCCGCTTTCTCCTACATCAATTTGAACTAATTGATCTTCGGTAGGAGGTTCACGTTGTTCGAATCGGAGTTCCCATTGGGTATCCATTCGTTGAGCCCAAGGATCTATTTTAGGATTTTCTTCTATGTCTTCATCATAGCCTTTTGTGAGTTCAACGGAGACCATGTTAGAAGATACGATCAAGCAATGAACTTGACCGATGCTAGTGTTAGAATCCCATGATCTAGAATCAGAAGAGTTGGAACGCTCTTCACTATCGAATTCGGAGACTTCTGGGGATAAGACTGGAGGTGAAGCATATCCAAGTCCTCTTTTCGTCCTGCTACAGTACATCTCTGATTTTCCTTTCGGAATAGCCGTACGGATAGAAGTTCGTCTATCCTTACCATAGTTGAGGCCATTCTTGAAGTCATAACCCATCTTTCGGATGATGTCTTTTGATTGTTGGCTATAACGACATAGTTGGAGACGTCCTGTATCATTACTTTTGCTATTATCTGTATAGCTAAATTTCTGTTCTGGTCCTTTACTAAAAAGTATTGGACATTTGCCTCTCTTTCGAGAGGGGACAACAAAACATGAGTCATCTGGATGTTCAATCAAGACCTCTGTCTAAAGGGATTGTACAACTCTGATTGTAAATGACTGAAAGCTATCTAGCATATCAAAATAGCATTTAGCATGATAAATGACATCAATGTACTGGAAAGTAGATACTTTTTTATTGATTTGTACATCCATATTTACAACAGGACCTTTAGCCTTAGCAGGCTTAGTCAGATTGATTACAAGAGGGGGAGAAGAAGAACGTAGAGGAGGCTTGCTACGACGAAGGCCAATAACAAGCGGCTCAGAAGAGGTGAGCTGCCTTTTATCCTTGTTACGACGTAGGTCGATAACAAGTGGCTCAGAAGAGGTGAGCTCCCTTTGATCTTGACCACCATCGGTTGATTGCTTGCGGACTGGCAAGTGAATAGCCAGTGGTTTGGAGGACTGAGGATGAAAAATACTCCCTTTGACAGGTATGATGAGGGTGTCATTAGACACTGCTTCTTGGTCTTCTTCAGTGTCTAAAGCCAGCACTACCTTCGTGAACTCATCTTTATACATGCGAGCATCGTTACAATATGCTTCAATACCTTTAAAAGGGTAGAGATCCGCAACCTCTTTTTGAACCTCTCCATTGTCATCAACGTACTTGAAACATTGATGGAGAGTTGAAGGAATAATGTTGTGTTCATGAAGGAATGGTCTCCCCAAAAAAGCATTGTAAGAGCAACCATGGTTATCTATAATATAGAAGGTCACCTTTGTGCGGAGATTGCCTATTTAGAGTTTTAGGCAGATCTTGCCTAGAGGCTCACTTCTTCCATGGTTGAACCCCAGGATGGTGGTGATTGTGCCAGAAAGACTATGTACTGGGATCTTCAGTGCATCTAGCATTGTCTTCGGCATGATGCTGAGTGCTGACCCAGGATCTATCAGAATACGATCGACCTTCATCGTGTCGATGTATCCTGTATAGTATAGAGGACGGTCATGCCTATTGTTTTCCATCAGCATATCATCCTGTGTGAAGGTAATGTTTGGAATTAACTCCAACAAACTGTGACAGTGGAGGCAAGAGACCGATTTTGATTCTGGCTTCTTTAGAAGAGTTAGACAGGTTTTCGTCTGCATTAGAGCTTCACTCAGAGTTTCTCGAGTCTCTTTGGAGAGGCGCAAGAGCTCGAAGATCGACAGCCTGGCCTGTGTGTTAGCTAGTTGAGCCAAAATATCAAAGTTGTACGGCTTCTCAAGTCTAGAAGGAGATGACTTCTTCAAAGGCTTGTCAAAGCGGACTTGTTGTTTGCTTTTGTCGGCTGCCGTCAGCTTAGGGGAAATTGGTTCTATAACCGGTGAGGATGCAGCAGGGATGTCCTTAGTAGAAACAGGTTGTACTGGAGCAGACTCAGTAGAAGAGGCAGGGTTTTCTCGAGTTTCGGGAAATTCCCGTAGATAGGCTTTTCCTGACCTGGTGCCCAACAGGATTTCCTCTTCAACTATGGGGTCAAAAGACACCATATTACAGATCTTTGTTCTGCCCTTGGAGCGGCCTTTCTGTTTAGATGAGGAAGGAGCCTCGAAGTCTGCAACAAAGTCAGGGTGGATCCATATAATCTCACCATTATCAAGAGATAAGGGGACGAGACCTTCACTTCATGGAGGAGGGAGATTCTCGATCTCAAGAGTGGCCTTGGGGATAAGGATGGCACCATGTTGTACCATCTGTGGAGGGAAATTACCAAACAGAACTGAGACCATGTTCGCGGTGACAGTCTTCTCATCTTGTTGAAGGGTGACAACACCAGTGTTGACTAGCTCTTGAATCTTGCTTTTGAGTACGTAACACGCTTGAGTCAGATGTCCAATGAACCTGTGGTAAACATAATATTTGGGATGATCAGTCTTACCGACCTCGTTAGGCTTCTTCGGGTCTGGAAGCTGGAGCTTATTGCTTTTGATTAAACAATCGAAGATGCTCACGGTGTCATTCTCGTCAAAGGAGTACTCTACTTTTGGGCGAGGTTCCTTCGGTGGAGGGGCAGGAGGAGTAGAAGTAGACGTAGGTGGAGCTACGTTGACAGCCAAAGATTCTTTGCTCTTTAAATTAATGTTCAAGGTTTCTTTGTTCTTGCGGTTGTTCTAACGATTACCGCTACTAGATGTCGGGTGTTTATTCCGGTCGGGGTTAGACATGTGTACTCCCAGCTGCTTGAACTTGTCAGCGCTAACTTTAGCTGCTTTAGCATTGACAATGAATGATGGCCAATCTTGAAATTGAGTTGACCTGTCCACATGCTGATAATAGGTAAAAGATTTGCCTTGCAGGTATCTAGTTACAGCGGCCGAAGTTCCAGGAGGCATCTTTAATGCTTCTCGGTAGAATCTTTCAATAGAACTTTCAGCGATTTCATTATGTCTTATTTGATCTTATTGAGGGTCGACATGGTCATGTCGTTGATTTCCTCATAGAATCGTTCCTAAAAGATTTGTTTAAAACCCAAAAAAGAGGTGATACAGCCATCAGGCAAGCTTCTGTACCAATCATATGCTACACCGGCTAAACTGTCGACAAATACCCTAGTAAGAAGAGCATCGTTTGGCTGAAGTTGAACAGTCATTACCTCAAAGTGGTTAATGAACTGACTCGAAGAAGTGTTGCCGTCGAACATCAAAATTGTGGAGATCTTGTATTTAGGAGGAAATGGGAATTCCTTCCACTCAATAGGATAGGGTTGCTTGATTCCCAATCTTTGTAAATTATCCTTCTCTTTAAAAGCCTCAAATTGAGTGTGCAAGAGTTTGACGGCGTTATTAGCATCTTCCGATAATGCAGAAGGAGTAGGCTGAATTATAATGTTAGGGGGAGGAACAGCGTGGAAAGTGCTACCCCCAGCTCCTGACTGACTGGGTATGGGTTGAATTTGTATATGGGGTATTTGAGGAGATACTACCCCCAGACCTGCATTGACAGGCACCGACGATGCTATAATCTCAGAATTTACAGTAGGTGCGGTTGGTGGTACCGTATGTTGGGCCACGATGATAGAATGCATACTTGCGACCATTTCAGCCATGATCTTCAGCTTGTCCTCCAGTGCAACTATTCGTTGTTCTTGATTTGCTGAACTAGAAGCGTCTGGGTCTTCAGTGACAACATAAGCTGTCATTTCTCTAGGTATAGTAGAAGACACCGTCTATTCAGAACTTTCGTTGTATGCATCATAATCAGAGAAGGAATCATCTCCTGAATAAGAAATAGGGAGATGACCGGAAGGATCTTGGAGAAGATTTCTATGCCCGATTGTGTATTGACTTCAGGATCGGGTGTGTCGAAATACTCCTTCAGAAGATTTTTAGAGTAAATCTAAATACTGCTGGCTGGGCCCGCGAGGCTTGTCGTGTTTGGAGCACTTTCTACCCCCAGTGTCTCGAAAAGCCATGTTGACGGAAGCATACAACACTTCGTCTTCATCTTCTGACATTGGTTCAGAAGTTGCAAAATTCAGACGATCGAAGACAGATCATTTTGTTGTCTGGCAACAGCACTTGATGACAACCTCGTGATTACAATGGCGTTCAAGTGAGTGAACTGGAGGTATTGAAATATTGTCCCGCTTTTGTTTAAGGTGTTCTCAGAGGTCAGGAACAATAACAGGACGAGAAGAAGTTTGAGGGATATATTCTTTGACAACATTCGAAATATGGTTCCGGTTCTTCAGATGTTTTGCCCCGTGAGTATACAGGGAAGTTGTCACTTTGTTAGCATAGGTGTCAGGATTTTTTGTCCTGAAAGTTTGCCTCTGATGCAGGTTCATCTTCGGTATTGGCCGCTTACGTTTTGTTGAAGTTGATGTAGATTGAGGTCTATTGAGATAAACCCGTAGATCAACAAACTCACCCCCAGGGATTTCTGTCTGAGACACCAGTAATTTTCCTTGCTTTGAGCGGGATATCCGGCGAGTTGGGAGATCTTGGAGGTCCGCTACCGGTGTAGGCAGAATACCTTTTTGATCGGTACATTTCCCTTTGGCAGGAAGAGAAAAATTCTTGTTTGAGAGGGTCTTTGTACTATCAGTGCCGAGGCACGTTGAGATTGATCTTCCGAGGTAAAAACCAGAGAAGACTGAGAAAAGACCAAAGGACCTTTTTCCTTATTTTGTGAGGAAGGGTTGGCTAAAGAGCATTTTCCTCTGTTTTCTTCTAAGTCGTGGAACGAAAAAGTTTGAGAAAAGACCAACGAGCCTTTTTCTTTGTTCTGGGGAGAGGAAGGAACAGTCAACAGACTACCCCCAATGGATTGCGCTGGCGCTGGAGCAACATGGTGCTTGGAAAGAGGAGCAGAATCTTTCCCCTTGCTGTAAGAATAAGGAAGATTAGCCAAAGGGCTATCCCTATTAGACTGTGCTGAAATAAGAGGGGTAGCTACCTGCGCTTTGGTTGAGGTAGCAGTAGGCGCCTTGGCCGATTGCGCCTGAGAGGATTTGACAGATTGCCTTTAGGCCACAGAAACTCCAGGAGCTGCAGCTTGCGCAGCAGGAGTTTTGGTCTCAGAAGGCTTAAGTTGCACTCTGGTTGAAGGGGCAGTTGATTGCGCAGGAGCAAAAGTTGTCGTGAGTGGCGTTAGGGGAAGAAGAGTCTTGTATTTTGCCAGAGCAGCATAGGAAGTGGCTTGTGCAGAGGCAGGAGAAGAAGTGTGATGCACCTGGACCACAGGGGCTTTGGACTGCGCCTTGGCAGAGGAGATAGAGATTTGTGCAGAGGCAGAAGTTGCTACTGGTAGCATGTCAGAGGAGACAGCAGGTTGCGTAGCAGTCTTGGGAACCCACACTGGCCGAACCTTGCTCGTGGCAGAAGTTGCTGTACGAGGGGTGGTCCTGGAGTTGATCATGGCTTCGTAGGCCGTCTGGTTGACCTTCACAACCAGCGTCTTTTGCGTATTTCTGATAAACGCAACGTCACATTGAGTTGTCACTTCCTCGTCGGAGGAGAAAGTTATCCCCAGCAGAGTCGCCATTTTGTTTGCAAAAATAAAAGTCTTTTATTTCACAAACTTTGTAAGAAGATTACAATTGAATTCTGAAAAAGTACAACTATAGAAATCCGATATGAAGACGATCGCTTTATCCCTTGGACGATGTGAACTTTGAAGACGATAGCCTCTGAAGAATGCAGCAGCACTTGGACAAGAACTCCTGATCTCTTTGATGATCTTGAATAATCTGATCTCCTTAATGAAGGACTTGAAACTCTATTTATAGAGTTCTAGAAATAACTAATTTGTAGTTATTCTAGATTGCATATGATGAACTGTGCTGGCTACAGACTGCACAGACAACAAACTGCACTGGCCTACTGGGCAGTTGCTCGATCGTGGGCTAACTGTATTCAGACACGTGGCATTGTTTGATTGAAATGCGCTTGGTCCTGTACAGGCGATTGCCAAGTGGTGAGCAATTGATGGCATGTAAGCCACGTAATAAATGTCAGTTATTCGATGAATTATGCTAACCAAATAGCGCTAGCTTCAGACTGCGCTTCCTTTTAGTCACTGGACAGCGCTAGGATTCAGACTTGGTCAGACTGCACTGAGGTTGGACTGGCAGACTGCACTGAAGTTAGACTGGCAGACTGCGCTGAAGTTGTACATCTGTTCTCGAGCGCTGTGCTGCACAAGAAACGAACGGACTCCTCATTTTTTGGGCTGTTAGGCTGTCAGAAGATCTGATCTTTGTCAGATAATGATGGCATTGCCACGTCAGCGTAGCGCGCTCGGGTGGTAGCGCAGTACAGCTCGCGCGTTCGATTTGTAGCGCAATCTGTTTCATGCGCAGTCCATTTGAAGGGAGCGCAATTGAGAATTCTCTTCATATAACTTTTAAAAAATTGCCATTACTATTTTTCTATCAAAGTTGTCACTAATTAATCTATATAAATGGCTCTTCTCAAGTTGATTGAAAAATAAGTGAATGAAGAAACATTTTCAATCAATTACCATTATTATTTTACTGAACCTATTATTTTAATGAATTTATCTATATAAATAAGTTACAGCAAAACATTTGATTGTAACTAATTAATCTATATAAATTACACCAAATAATAAAACAAAGAAAATTTCTACTGAACCATGTTTTGTTGATCGCCAAGATATAGCTGCATGGTTATTAATAAACACATAACCCGTTTGGAGCAACCATTAGGAAGGTCATAAATATGTTTGAGTCTGCACAACCAACTAGACAAGAATCGTTAGTGGAATCATATAAATAAAATAATCTTATGCCAGTTGTTCCACAAAAATATCTCAATATGTGTTTAACTATATTCAATATGTAAGTGGAGGTGCAGAACTATATCTAGATAATAAATTAACAAAAAATACAATATCTGGTCTTGTGCATTGGCTAGATATAGTAGTGCTCCAATAGCACTTAAATACGACATTTCTGGACCAAGAACTTTTTCATCTTCTCTTTTGGTTGGAATGAATCTTTATCCATATCCAATTTGCGTTCAACCATAGGCGTATGCAAATCAAGACCGACCTTTGTCTTTTCCAAGTCATTCATTTCAAATTCATTCTTCAAATATATAGTTTGCAGTTTTCTCCAATTCTATAGGAGACCTGATCAGGTTTTACATCATCCATATATACTGCTACTATCGAGAATTCATTTTCGAATTTCTTAATGAAGACACATGGGCAAATTGGACTATTTTTGTATTATTCCTTAGTCAAATATAATAATATGATTATACCACATTCTTCCGGATTATTTTAATTCATATAATGCTTGTCTAATTTGAACAAATGCCCTTAGACTTAGTCTTTGGCATTGTAAATTCTTCTGGAATTTTTATATAGATGTCAGTATCTAAGTCTCCATATAAATAAACAGTTATAACATCCATAAATCTTATATCAAGATTTTTAGAAACTGCGAGACTAATTAGATATCTAAAAATGATATCCGTAACTGGAGAGCATGTCTCAACGTAGTCAATTCCAGGTCTTTGAGAGAAACCCTGTGCTACAAGTTGGGCTTTGTATCTTTCAACTTCGTTTCTTTTATTTCATTTTCTCACGAAACATCCATTTAAAACCAACATGGTTTATGTCCATTGGTGTTTTCACTATAGGTCCAAATATACTATATTTTTCTAAAGATTTAATTCTTCTTGAATAGCATCTTTCCAGATTGGCCAATCTTTTATTTGTCGATATTTATTTATACTACGTGGTTCATTTTCACAATCATCATTGTCCTTTGATATTTTAGTAGCTACTGCATAGTTAAATATGTCATCGATGATAAGTGCTTTTCTATTCCATAATTCACCTGAACATGCATGGAATATCGAGATCTCTTCATTTTCATGTACCTGTGCCTCTCTAGAGGCATCCAGAGGCATTTTAGTGAATTTGGAAACATGCACATATTCAGTATTTATTTTCGGAGCTCCAGCCACTATTGGGCTTTTATTAGGACAAGATATTTCATTAGCTCTCCTCTTTCGAGGAGCACTATCCTTGGAACCTATAGGCCTACCACGCTTTTGAGTGTAGTAGTGGATTCATTTGCCGCCTTGTTTGAATTTTGTCCAATTAGAACAATGATTATGGCTGGCACATATGATATAGTTACCTTTACCTTTACGGCATCAATTTCTTGCAAATGTATCATTCTTCTTATCTCATAATCACATTTGGAGTTCTTGGAACTTAATAAGATCGATAGAGTAGGCGTATACCATGTCAATTCACGCCGTTAATTAGCAATAGTTTGTTCTATATGAACAATTTGTTGCTTAAACCTCCCCCTAACGGCGGGAAGACTCTATCATCAAATTGGCTATCATCAAATCTTGTAGTAAAGACATCACTAGTCATTGATTTTAAATACCTTATTATGGAAGAAAACTCAAAACTAATGTATATTTTTCAAACATCATTGGGGACCCATCTTAGTTCTTTTGGAAGATGGAACTGGGACATATACTGTATATCCAAACTTTCTCAAATATGAAATGTTTGGTTGTTTACCACTAACAAGTTGTATATATAAAATAATATGGTATGCAAGTCTAAATTTAACTAGAGATGCAACATATTGAATATCATGTCCCCAAGCCTCAATTTGCAAACTCGATTGCATTAGTAAGGTCCAACTATAAGTTTGAGATATTTAATACATGACTCAGCTAACCCAATCCCTAATAATGTACAATAATAATAATAAAACTTGACTTAATCAAGTTATCAGGAAACTGAAATCTAAGTTAAATAATTTGGGCCAAAAGACAAGAAAATACAAGATTTCTAGTAGACAATAGACAAACATATGACCATCTAGTAGATGCATCTATGGTACCATAAAATGTCTAAAAAGGACCACTAGCATGATGAATATAACCACAAATATCTCCTTATATTCTTTACAAAAAATAGAAGATTCATTCTTAATTTTAGAAAAGATGGTCTAGTTATAATCTTCCCTTGTAAACAAGGAACATATAGTTGATTCTTCAATAAGCCAATATCGTAATTTTTTAATAAATATCCACAAAGATTATTAATGATCTGATTGAACATAATTTGTCACGGATGACCCAAAGGGTCATGTCAAATGTTATATAAGACATGATCATTGGTTTTATATTTTGCCACATACATATTAGATTCAATTATGTCAATGGTGGTGAAATACAAACCCACCGAAAAATAAGATAACTCTTCTAATATGAGCCTTTTGCTCCGAATATTAGATGTGCTACATAATGACTCTTTGTTCTTATCATTTCGAGTTTTAATATGGTACCCATTTTTTGTATATCCTTGAAACTTAACAAATTTCTTTACGGAACTACTTGAATATAACACATTCTGCAAATAGGTTTGAGTACCATTGGGTAACATGATGTGTGCTCTTTCAAAACCCTTAATTATATGGGCTGGTCCAGCTATTGTTGGCACTTTATGCATGTCAAATACCAACTTTGGCAAAGACTTTTGTTTCTTTAAAATCTTATGTGTTGTAGCACTATCTACCAAACACATATCTAAGTCATTTTTCTTGGATTCTTTGAACCTCTTAATCTCTTGTTGAGTAGCTCGACATTGCTTAAATCAATGTCTATATTTGTCATATTTACGACAAGCATTACTTCTCCATGAAGCAAAATAAAAATATTATGAACTTATATATTCTAGCTAACATTAGTTTAATAAGAAAAATTAAGCATTTCAAATGATAATATCATATTATAGAAATGTAAGTCCAAATTTATAATATTTTTTTCAATAAAACAAAACTCTCATAGCCTAGACATTCCATGATTGAAACCAAAAATAGAACATGAAATCAAATTTAAATAGTTTATAAGTAGTTGAAATAAACATAAACTGACTGAGTGCTCATTCAATGGAAGGTGGATTTTCAAGCATCTCCTCAAACTGTTCATTTGTAACTTTTCCGTTTTGATCCTCAAAAAATAGGATCAAAACAATTCTTATTTGTTTATTTTGAGGATTGAATTCCCTTTAGAGTGTGTTGTCCACTTGTTCCATTTATTGTTTTGTGAAACACCGCTTCCACCTTTGCAAGGTTGATAACCATGACCATATATTTCATAGTTTTTTTTCCATTTCCTCTCCCACGTCCTCTACCACGACCTCTGCTAATTTCAAAATTGTTGGCATTTATTCCAAGAATTTGTATTGACCCAATTGGTCTAAAGTTGTGGTTTTTCATGAGAACGTTGCTATTTGCCTCTGCTACAAGGAGACAGTCACCAGTTCAAAGTATCTTATGAAATCTTTTTCACATTATTATTACTGCAAAGCACATTATTTGCATGAAACATGGAGAGAATTTTCTCAATCATTTGAGCCTCTGTTACTTTTTCTCCACACAATCTAAGACGAGAAACAATATTAAACAGAGCACAATTATATTATGGGATTTTTTGACTTTCATCCCACTTGTTAATATGAATTTGTACTTACATCCCTCTTTTTAATTTTTTTAGACTTACATCCCACTTTTCGTCACGAAAACCATTTATTTTGTCACAAAAAGTATTTGTTTTGTACGAAAAATACTTTTAGTGACGAAAAGTGGGATGTGAGTCTAAAAAAAATAAAAGTTGGATGTAAGTACAAAGTCATATTAATAAGTGGGATGAAAGTCAAAAAATCCCTTATATTATTTAACATTTCTACAGTCATGGTATCTTAGATTCAACCATTCACTTTGAGCAGTCATAAGGATTACCATCCTTCGGTGGTCAAATCTATCATTTAGAGATGTCCACAAATTCAATAGATCATCCTCACGTAGATATTCTGTCTTTAGATCATCATGGATATGATGTCATAGAAAAATCAAATCAAAGTCTTGACCTTGACTTTAGAACTTTCTTTATTTTTCTTCTTAATAGTACCATCAAGTTTGTTGGACTGCAGTTACAACTTTGCATCCATTGTCATGATAAATAATGATCTCTGCTCACATGAAGAACTTTGAATTCAAACTTTACAAGATTCGACATCAACATGACATAAAATAATTATATTAGGTGTTAATTAATAATAAAATTGATAAGAGCTTTAAAGGTTACAAAACTTCACATATGCCACAATGTGATGAAACACATGAAAAATACTCCTACATGAACCCACATGGCACCCATGTCCACACCTCATGTGTATCACATATACAACAATGTGGTAGAACTCTATCAAAGAAGTATCACATATACAACAATGTGATAAAACGTTATCAAAGAATATTATGTCTTATGTGTATCACATATACAACAACGTGATAAAATGCTACTAAAAATGTTATATTGCCATCAAAGAATATTATGTCTTATGTGTATCACATATACAATAATGTGATAAAATGCTACTAACGAATATTATATTTTATATTTATCACATATACAACAATGTGATCATTATATAATAATATATTTTGGGTACTTTTTTTAATATAATTTGATTCACATATACAACAATGTGAAGTAGTACACTATAGAATTCAAATAAATAAAATAATAGAAATAACCAACTCACATGAATTAATTTAATGAAATTAACTAACTCCAAATAAGTGAATTTTATTTTTTTAAGATATTCTAGATTAATTTCATAGTTCATACAAAATCATATAGAAATACAATTTATACATAATCTTAAATAGATTATCATAAATTTTCTATTTTGAATGAAATTGTGAACATGTTCAATACAAATTTAGATTCAAAATTAAAAGAGAAAGTAGATCTAGAAAACTTACATTCTAATCAATCTATAAACATATAAATCAAACATGTATTTAATTTTACTAATATTACTAATACATGCATATAACTAAGTATACAAGATTGGACTTACCGCTTCAATATAATGACTTCTACCTTTCTTTTCTTAAGAGAACTCTTTTTTCCTTATGTGAAATATTTCTTCCTTCTTCTATTTCCTAGAGCATGGTGCTGATAACGTATTTTAAAGCAAAGAAATGTAGATAGAAAAATGGAGGAAAATGTTTCTTCATTCACTTGTTTTTCAATCAACTTGAGAAGAGCCATTTATATAGATAAATTATTATTTTGTGTAATAATTATTATATTTTGGTAGAAAATTACCATTAATATTTTGTGTAATTTATCTATATAAATAATTTATTATTTTCCTTGTAATTAGTAATTTACATGTAATTTGCTGTAACTAATTTATATAGATAAATTATTATTTTGAGAAAAAATTACCATTATTATTATTGTTTCTTCATTCACTTGTTTTTCAATCAACTCCAAATAATTATTATTTTGTGTAACTAATTAATGTTGTAAATATGGATAAATTACCATTATTATTTGGTGGCTATAACTTATGCCTTTTGGCTATCCATAATCTATGGCTTTTAGCTTTATTCTATTTAATTGTCATCATGATAGTAAGCTCTAAGATGAGTTTAGTCTTGCATATATAAGTACATATTTTAGTAAACTTAAGGTGAGTTTAGTTTTTGCATACATAGATACATATTTTAGTATTCTTAAGTACCAACTATTCTTTTAATATTTTATATGAGACAAACAAAGTTCCAATTCATGATGTATGTATCTACATATTCTTTATGCATGTTTCATTAGCTTTATATCTACTTTTTTTTCTAGTGTATTATTATTATGCCTTTTTGGAAAATTATAACCCATGCACGTTCTAAAATTTTCAACTTCCTTTGGTACACGGGAAGAAAGGAAAGGAATATACTTTGGTCTTTCATTTTTTTAAAAAAATAATAGAATTCAGTCACAAGATTCATAAAGAAGCCTTTTTATACAATGGATTCACGAATCAGATGCGTAAATCAGAGCAAACTCACATCTCGTAACAAATTGGTAGGGTTTTAATGAAGCCATGATAAATAATCTATTTAGAAATTGCTCCCTCACTTTCTATCTTTTTCTTCCTTCCAGAAGCATTATTTGCTTTCATACACAAGTTTAATGGAGGATGTAGCAATACAACTTGTGGGATAAGGATGATGGATCTTTCTTTCATCGTTGCTAAATGCTATTGTCTGTAAACCCATTATTATTTTTGAACATTAAATTAGACTATATGAAATAAGACTATATGAAATTGATATTTCTATTATTATTTTTTACAAGGTACCAATTCACATTGTTGTATATGTGAACCGTATTATGAAAAAGTTCCCAAAATACAAACCATGAGGACCTAAAGATTATTATATAATGTTCACATTGTTGTATATGTGATAAATATATGACATAATATTTTTGATAGCTTTTAATGACATTGTGGCATATGTGAAAATTTGTAATATTGGAAGCACTTGTCAATTTTACTATTTAAATTAATTTATCTCTAATATAATTATTTCTGCTATATAGATGTCGAGTCTTGCAAAGATTGAATTCAAGGCTCTTGATGTAAGCGGAAACAATTACTTATCATGGCAATTGGATGCGAAGTTGCACTTGTAGTCCAACAAGCTTGATGGTACTATTAAGAAGGAAAATAAAAAATCTTCTGAAGCCAAGGCTAAGGCTTTGATTTTTCTACGACATCATATTCATGATGATCTAAAGGCAGAATATCTATGTGAGGATGATCCATTGAGTTTGTGGACATCTCTAAAGGATAGATTTGACCATCAAAGGATGGTAATCCTTCCGATTGCTCAAAGTGAATGGTTGAACCTGAGATACCAAGACTATAAAACTGTTAAAGCATATAATTCTGCTCTGTTTAATATTGTTTCTTGCCTTAGGTTGTGCGGAGAAAAAGTAACAGAGGCTCAAATGCTTGAGAAAACACTCTCCACTTTTCATGCAAGTAATGTGCTTTTGCAGGAACAATATCGTGAAAGACATTTCACAAAATATTCTGAACTGGTGACTTGTCTCCTTGTAGCAGAGGCAAATAGCAATATTCTCAAGAAAAACCACAACTCTAGACCAACTGGGTCAATGGCAATTCCTGAAGCAAATGCAAATTTTGGGGTTACCAGAGGTCGTGGTAGAGGACGTGGAAGAGGACATGGAAGAGGAAAAAGTTATGGCTGGAGGTATGGTCATGGTTATCAGCCTTATAACAAAGGCAAAAATAGTGGTTCACAAAAGACCAAATGGAACAAATGGACAGCACCCTCTAACAAAGGGAATTCAAATCCTCAATATAAACCAAATAATGGTAGTACTGCTTGTCATAAATGTGGCAAAACTGGACACTGGTTTAAGCAATGTCGGACTAATCAACAAGAGGATGACAAATTCAAAGAATCAAAGAAAATGGAAGTAAATATGACAGCATATTGGGACAGTGACTAGCCACTTGACATCACTCAATTGAATTGTTCTGATTTTTTTTAGGATCAAAATGGGAATCAGATTACCAATGAACAGTTTGAAGAAATGCTGGCGAATCCACCTTCCATTGAATGAGAACTCGGTCAACATATGTTTTACTTCAAGTATTATGAACTTTTTACATTTGAAGTCATGTTTTTTGTTTTTAGTTACTATCATGGATTATCTAGTCCATGAGAGTTTGTTGAAGAATATGTCATTACTTTGTTATATATTTGAAAGTTGCATCTCTATAATATGATGTTATCGTTTGGTATGCTTAATTACTTTTATTATATTTGTGTTAGTTGAGTATATGTTCATAAATTTTTTTTCATATTGAAGGTATGGATATACGAAGGAAGAAAAATGACTTGGATATGTGTTTGGTAGATAGTGCTACAACACATACGATTTTGAAGAATCAAAAGTTTTTTCTCAAATTTATTATTTGACATGCATAAAGTATCAACAATAGCTGGACCAGCCCATATAATTGAGGGTTTTGGAAGAGCACACATTATGTTACCTAATGGCACTCAAATCCATTTGCAAAATACGTTATATTCAAGCAATTCCAAAAAAATTTGCTAAGTTTCAAGGATATACGCAAAAATTGATATCATATTGAAACTTGAAATAATAACAATAAAGAGACACTATGTATCACATCTAATGTTGGGAGCAAAAAGCTCACATTAAAAGAATTCTCTTGTCTCTCGGTGGGTTTGTATTACACCACCATTGGTATAATTGAATCACATATGAATGTGGCAAAACATAAAGTTAATGATCCTATCTTATGTACCATTTGGCATGACCGTTTAGGTCACCCGGGACAATCTATGTTCAAGAGGATCATTAATAATTCTTACGGACACTTATTGAAAAATTATGATCTTGGTTTACCAAAGAATCACCTATGTGTTCCATGTTCAAAAGAAAAGTTTATAACTAGACCATCTTTCCTAAAAGTTAAGAATGAGTCTCCGAGTTTCTTGCAAAGAATACAAGGAGACATTTGTGGTCCTATTCATCCTGCTAGTGGTCCTTTTAGATATTTTATGGTACTCATAGATGCATCTACTAGGTGTTCACATGTTTGTTTATTGTCTACTAGAAATCTTGTATTTTCTCGTCTTTTGGCCCAACTTATTAAACTTAGATCTCAATTTCCTGATAACTCGATTAAGTCAATTAGACTTGATAATGCCGCTGAATTTACCTCACAAGTATTTGATGATTATTGTACATCATTAGGGATTGAGGTAGAACGTTCTGTTCTCCATGTGCACACACAAAATGGGTTAGCTGAGTCATTTATTAAACATCTCCAACTTATAGCTAGACCTCTACTATTGCAATCTAATCTGCCAATTGAGCCTTGGGGACATGCTATTTTATATGTTGCATCTCTAGTTAGATTTAGACCAACTGCCTACCATATTTTTTCACCCATAGTTAGTGGTAGACAACCCAATATTTCACATTTGAGAAAATTTGGATGTGCAGTATATGTCCCAATTCCACCTCCCAAACGAACTAAAATGGGTCCCCAACGACGTTTGGGAATATACATTGGTTTTGAATCTTCCTCCATAATAAGGTATTTGGAACCAATGATTGGTGATGTCTTTACTGCAAGATTTGAAGATTGTCAATTTGATGAGAGAGTATTCCCATTGTTAGGGGGAGGTAAGCAATAAATTGTTCATACAGAACAATCCATTGCTAATGAACGACATAAATTGACATGGAATACGTCTATTCTATCTCATCAAGATCTAAGAACTCCACAATGTGATTATGAGACAAGGAGAATGATACATTTGCAAGAAATTGCAAATCAATTACCTGATGTATTTAATGATGCCGCAAAGGTAACTAGATCTCATGTGCCAGCTAGAAATGTACCAGCCAGAATTAATGTTCATGTTGAACAAAATCTAAACAAGGCGACAAATGAATCTACTACTACACGTCAAAAGCATGGTAGACCTATAGGTTCCAAGGATAGTGCTCCTAGAAAGAGGAGAGTAAATGAAACATATTGTCCTAATAAAAGCCCGATAGTGGCTGGAGCTCCGAAAATAGATAATGAAGATGTGCATGTTTTCAAATTCACTGAAATGCCTATGAATGCCTCTAGATAGGCACAGGTACCTGAAAATGAAGAGATCTCGATATTCCATGCATGTTCAGGTGAATTGTGGAATAGAAAAGCACTTGTCATCGATGAAATATTTAGCTATGCAGTAGCTACTGAAATATCAAAGGACAACGATGATTGTGAAAATGAACCACGTAGTATAAATGAATGCCGACAAAGAAAAGATTGGCCAATGTGGAAAGATGCTATTCAAGCAGAATTAAAATTTTTAGAAAAATGTGGTGTATTTGGACCTATAGTGGAAACACCAAAGGGCATAAATCCTGTTGGTTTTAAATGGGTGTTCGTGAGAAAACGAAATGAGAGAAACGAAGTTGAAAGATACAAAGCCCGACTTGTAGCACAAGGTTTCTCTCAAAGACCTGAAATTGATTATGTTGAGACATACTCTCCAGTTATGGATGTTATTATTTTTAGATATCTAATTAGTCTCGCAGTTTCTGAAAATCTTGATATGAGACTTATGGATGTTGTAACTGCATATTTGTATGGAGACTTAGATACTGACATCTATATGAAAATTCCAGAAGGATTTACAATGCCAGTGACTAAGTCAAAGGGCATGTGCTCAATTAAACTTAGACGAGCATTATATGGATTGAAACAATCCGAAAGAATGTGGTATAATGGTCTTAGTATGTATTTGACTAAGAAAGGATATAAAAATAGTCAAATTTTCTCATGTGTCTTCATTAAGAAATCCAAGAATAGATTTTCGATAGTAGCAGTATACGTGGATGATATAAACCTGATCGGATCTCCTACAGAATTAGAGAAAACTGTAAACTATTTGAAAAAAGAATTTGCAATAAAAGACTTGGGAAAGACAAAGCTTTGTCTCGTTTACAAATAGAACGAAGTTCTAGTGGAATATTAGTGCATCAATCCCGATATATCGAAAGAATTTTGAAACGATTCAGAATGGACAAAGCACATCCATTTAGTACACCTATGGTTGTACGGAGTCTGGATTTGGATAAAGATCCACTTCGACCAAAAGGAGAAGATGAAAAAGTTCTTGGTCCTGAAGTGCCGTATTTAAGTGCTATTGGAGCACTACTATATCTAGCACAATGCACAAGACCAGACATTGCTTTCTCTATTAATTTATTATCTAGATATAGTTCTGCACCTACACTTAGACATTGGAATGGAGTTAAACACATAATGAGATATCTTCGTGGAACAACTGACATGGGATTATTTTATTCCTGTAATTCCACTAATAACTCTCATCTAGTTGGTTATGCAGATTTTGGTTATCTTTCTGACCCTCATAAGGGTTGTTTCTAAACAGGTTATGTGTTTATTAATAATCATGCAGCGATATCTTGGCGATCAACAAAACAAGGTTCAGTGGCAACTTCCTCTAACCATGCAGAATTAATTGCATTACAAGAAGCAACAAGAGAAAATGTGTGGTTGCGATCGATCATTCATCATATAAGGGTAAATTGTCAACTACCCACAGTTACAAATAAGCCTACAACAATATTCGAAGACAATGCAGCTTGCATTGCGCAAGTCCGAGAGGGATTCATCAAAGGAGATCGAACGAAGCACCTTCCACCAAAATTATTTTATGCATATAAGCTCCAAAGGACGAAAGTGATTGAAGTTAAGCAAGTAAGATCAAGTGAAAACTTAGTCGATTTATTCACCAAGGCACTTCCAAAGTCCACATTTCAGAAGTTGGTACACGGAATAGGCATGCGACGACTTAATCATCAGACAAATTAGCTGTTTCATATACATTATATCGAGGTGGAGTATAGCTTGTACATAATACTTTTGTTTTGCGTGTTGTACTCTTTTTTCTTAACTAAGATTTTTCCCACTGAATTTTTTTTCTTAGTAAAGTTTTAATGAGGCAACAAAAGCGCATATATCACCAACTAATTAATGGTGTATATCCAAGGGGGAGTGTTGTAAATATGGATAAATTACCATTATTATTTGGTGGCTATAACTTATGCCTTTTGGTTATCCATAACCTACGGCTTTTAGCATTATTCTATTTAATTGTCATCATGATAGTAAGCTCATTTGTAAGCCTATATAAGAGGCTCTTGTCAAGTTGATCAACACAAGTGAGTGAAGAAATAATTTCCTCCATCTCCTTCTCTTTGTTTTACAATATGAAAAATCCCACAATCAAGTAAATTGCCTTGGCGGGGAACAAAGGACGACGTTTTATGGCAAAAGTAGAAAAGCTGAACCTAGCATCTCTCAACTTCAAAATCTCTTCTTCGAAAAAGAGATCAAATTTGAAAGCTACAATTACCAGAATACAATATGTATTAGTATATCACAGATCTTGTACGCAATTCATAAAAATTGATGAATATGAGCTTACTATTTCTTTTATGACTGATTAGTTTTGAATTGGTTCATCTTTAGATGCAAGTGTGTCCCAAATTTTAACTGTCCTTGTTTTAACCATAACTCTTGTAAGAGTATAGTGTCCGTCCAAAAGAATGGATATGTATATCTGAATTAGGATTAGTTAGATAAAACAAATTAGTAAATTTTCAGAAAATTGGGATTAATATTTAAACAGAAAAACATTAATACCTCGTTACAAATGCTTAAAGATCCCATGTAATCCTGTAAATATTTACACTTCTTTCATATTTCATGAAGCTTTTTGTCAGATGGAGGTAACAATGCTTTCTACAGACACATCAATTAATACATTACGAAGGACAAACAAACGAGAAAATTGTTAATGCATATGCATTGAAGAATAAAATGCTCACTCACAGTTATCCTTATTGGTAAAAACCATACATTAGCTTTATTGGAGGTTCTTTTTCGTTCCTTCGCGGTGAGAAGAGCAGAGACAAGGGCTACAATCTGAATAAATTATTAAAATGTCAGCGATGGAATCGAAGTAAACATAGATGGCATCTAAGAAGAAATATACTATCTATACATACCCCATCTTTAATTCTCGTTAAAGGAGCTAAGGAATTCATCTCAGCCTGAGACACATAGATTTTGTTGAAAGATGATATTATTTCACTAAGAAAAGAAACGAATAAATTAGGAAAAAAACTGTTGGAATTAAATCAAAACTCATATTACTTACTCTTCAGGTCTATCATCCATAAAAATATAGTCGTAATAACTCGAAGAACTACTAGTACACTTGCTAGGCTTCGAGGTTGAAGTTTTTGTTAAACTTTTCAATGGTGTGACCGGATATAAATTTCCACGCATTCTTTTCGAAGAACTGCTAAAGTCAGTTTCTTCTATATGACACAATACGAGAATTTGGTCCATTGATTTATCATGATTCTGTAGCAGCACGCCCTCCTCATCGGAAGATTCAACGGAAACCTTCTCCACATTATTAAATACTCCAGATGAAGATGCCTTCTTCAAAGCTAGAGATTCTTCAATCTTATCCAAACGTTGAGATATATTCATTTGTTCCATTCCTATTGAACCAAGCTTAGAATTGATCGATACAATTTAAGGTAAAATTGTCGACAGTTGTTCTTCAAACCTGCGCAACATATGCAGAATGAAGGTTTCATTTGGAGCTGGCAACCAATCTTCTACGTCTTCTACATTTTCCACCACACGAGTAGACATTTTCCCCAGTACTACAAAATGAAATAAGAAAACTATTCTATGTATTTCAGAATAAATAATAGTTAGAACAAGAAAACTATTGTATATATAGCAAGAGAAAAGTACAAAAAGTGGGGAAGATGGAAAGACAAACAAATTTTGAGACTAGCAAAGAATCTACTAGCCGTTTGAATGAGGAGGGCTCGAGGAAATTTGTACTAGCCATTTGAAAAGTACAAAGGTTATCATGATTAACAATTTGAGAAAATCTATAAAAGGTTTAATTCTGCTGGTACTCCTCGTTGTTCGAGGAGGGCTCGACAAAGTCCGCCACGAACCGGAACTTCTTCTTCTTTTCTTCTCCATCTTCATTTCTCCTTCCACCACCACCACCACTATGGCCTGTAACTTTATAACCAAAATATTAAATTGTTAGATGAAACAAAAAAATAAATTACGAAAAGATTAGTAAATCAAAATCAAACATAACACATATTCATAAAAAACATGAGATTAAAGATGAAAATGTTACAGAAGCAACACCACAATTTTGCAACAACTAAGCAGACTCTGCTAAGCAATAACTAAAATTAGGGATTGTGTCCTCCTTGGATTTAATTTACACAAAGAAGAGATTTGAGAGAACGAGCTTTTATCGGGTTCCTACCGCTCTTCTTCCTCTGAATTCTTCCCTTACTATTATCCACATTGGCTACAGGAACTTCGTCTATGTCATCATCTAGATCGCCAACAGCGGTGGTGTCGTCGTCTACATCGCCTACAGACCTGGACACACTGTGTCCTTCCTTTTCGGCCGACACACAATTATTGCTATATATACGTAGTTGTAAAAAATATTAAATTACATGGACGAAAGAGAAAGTAAATATGAGTTAATTTAGGGTGTTCATTAAAAAATTTGCATTGAAGAATGACCTGCTATAGCAAGTTAACAAGAGGTCAAAAGTCAAAAATAACATTAAATGATGTCTCATGTATTATTTAATCTAAATTTAATTTGAACCGTTGGATGAACATCCAACGGTTCAGATTTGGGATGTATCGATACATCCCAAAAGGGTGGTTGTATTATAGAATTTTCTATATATATATATAAAGCTACAGGCCATGGTAGTGGTGGTGGAAGAAGAAACGGAGATGAAGAAGGAAAAAAGAAGAAGTTTCGTTTCACGGCGGACTTCGTCGAGCCCTCATCGAACAACGAGGAGTACCAGCGAAATTAAACCTCTTATAGATTTCCTCAAATTGTTAATCATGATAACCTTTGTACTTTTCAAACGGATAGTACAAATTTCCTCGAGCCCTCACCAATCAAGCGGCTAGTAGATTCTTTACTAGTATCGAAATTTATGTCTTTCCATCTTCCTCACTTTTTGTACTTTTCTCTTGCTATATATACAATAGTTTTCTTGTTTCAACTATTATTTATTCTAAAATACATAGAATAGTTTTCTTATTTTATTTTGTAGTACTAGAAAAAATGTCTACTCGTGTGGTAGGAAATGTAGAAGACGTAGAAGATTGGTTGCCAACTCCAAATGAAACCTTCATTTCGCATATGTTGTGCAGGTTTAAAGAACAACTGTCGACGATTTTAGCTCAAATTGTATCGATCAATTCTAAGCTTGGTTCAATTGAAATTAAACAAATGAATATATCTCGACGTTTAGATAAGATTGAAGAATCTCTAGCTTTGAAGAAGGCATCTTCATCTGGAGTATTTAATAATATGGAGGAGGTTTCCGTTGAATCTTTCGATGAGGAGGACGTGCTGCTACAGAATCATGATAAAGCAATGGACCGAATTATCGCATTCTGTCCTACAGAAGAAACTAACTTTAGCAGTTCTTCGAAAAGAATACGTGAAAATTTAGATCCGGTCGCACCATTGAAAAGTTTAACAAACATTTCAACCTCGAAGCCTAGCAAGTGTACTAGTAGTTCTTCGAGTTATTACGACTATATTTTTGTGGATGATAGACCTGAAGAGTAAGTAATATGAGTTTTGATTTAATTCCAACATTTTTTCTCCTAATTTATTCGTTTCTTTTTTTAGTGAAATAATATCATCTTGCAACAAAATCTATGTGTCTCGGGCTGAGATGAAGTCCTTAGCTCCTTTAATGAGAATTAAAGATGGGGTATGTATAGATAGTATATTTCTTCTTAGATGCCATCTATGTTTACTTCAGTTCTATCGCTGACATTTTTAATGATTTATTCAGATTGTAACCCTTGTCTCTGCTCTTCTTACCACGGAGGAACGGAAAAGAACCTCCAATAAAGCTAATGTATGATTTTTACCAATAAGGATAACGATGAGTGAGCATTTTATTCTTCAATGCATATGCATTAACAATTTTCTCGTTTTTTTTGTCCTTCGTAATGTATTAATTAATGTGTATGTAGAAAGCAATGTTGCCTCCATCTGACAAAAAGCTTCATGAAATATGGAAGAAGTGCAAATATTTTCAAGATTACATGGGATCTTTAAGCATTTGTAACGAGGTATTAATATATTTCTTTTTAAATATTAATCCTAATTTTCTGAAAATTTACTAATTTGTTTTACCTAATTAATCCTGATTCAGATATACTTACCCATTCTTTTGGACAGACACTATACACTTACAAGAGTTATGGTTAAAACAAGGACTGTTGAAATTTGGGACACACTTGCATCTAAAGATGATCCGATTCAAAATAAATCAGTCATAAAAGAAATAGTAACTCATATTCATCAATTTTTATGAATTACGTACAAGATCCGCGGTATACTAATACATATTGTATTCTGGTAATTGTAGCTTTCAAATTTAGATCTCTTTCTCGAAGAAGAGATTTTGAAGTTGTGAGATGCTAGGTTCAGCTTTTCTACTTTTGCTATAAAATGTCGTCCTTATGTTCTCCACCAAGGCAATTTACTTGATTGTAAGACTTTTGTAATTACATTTATGAAAGACCGATGTAGTCTGGACTACCGTTCTCTCATTGTAAGTTTAAAAATATGTCGTCAAAAACTTACACTTTTTAGAGCAATATTTTTGATGTTATGTTTGTTAGATGCAATTTGATGCGGGAATGGAAAGACGCAATGCAACTAAATGGATTACAACTTCAGGGCACAATGAAGTACTATCCAAGTTGCGTATATAATATAATTAAGCATAAAGGAATCCAAACTGAAATGATTGAGTATGGAAGACGATAAATTTTTTTTCTTCTTTTATATTTAATGTATTATGTTCATTTATTTTGTTGAGTTACAATGTTCTTAAAATGTGGGATAAAAATGATATCAAAATGTTCATTTGTTTCATAATCTTGCTGCCATATAATCCTAAAATTTCCTAACCTGTGCCTCTGACCATATGGGTATACCCTCTCTTCGTGCTAAAGTGATTTATGGCTCTGACCCTATGTATCGAGAAAAATTCCCAAGTTATTGACAAGAGAAAATTTATAAAATGCCCAAAAATCGCAAAAGTTTTATGAAAAAACCCACCGCAAAATAACATTTCATCGTGTGCCCAGAATTAGCTAAAAACATATGAAAGGGTGCGGCATGACCTTATTGACCTTCTAATTTTTTAAAACACTCACGAAACCGACTCTTCAAATTCAAAAAGTTTCTATTCTTCCTCTTCTTCCATACGCTGCTCCTTTTCGTTTCTAGGTTTCATCCTCCAAAATCTTCAAACCCTATTTTAAAAACTCGTCAATGACTCTTCATTCGCAATCTTCACACCATGTCGCAAACATCAGCATCAAAAGGAACCCCAGTTAGAGAAGAGGAAGAAGATGTAGATATACAAGAAGAGAGAGATGTTGTGAAGAGATTTAAGAAGGTGGCACATGAGCCAGAGGCTAGTAATCAAGAAGGAGGGCAAAAAGAAGGTATAACTATAAGTGTTAAAATGTAGGAGAATGGTCATTCTCCGTGCAAATATCACGAAGAATGGCCATCTCATGTTAAAATATAGGAGAATGGTCATTCTTCGTACAAATATCACGGAGAATGGCTATCCCGTGTTAAAGTGTAGGAGAATGACCATTATCCGTGTTGAAGTCATGGGGAATGGCCATTCTCCGTGTTAGATTGACGGAGAACAGTTGACAGAAACCTAATTTTCTGTCTTTTTTATAGGAAAAAACTGTCAAAAATAGAGATTCAAGAGTTTTTCGTTCTTCTTTCAAGACGATGGAAACTCTTATGGATGATATCAAAGAAGATGGCGGCCGTTTGCCCGAGCCAGTTATCGATTCTTTGAAGAATACCAGTTTCTACAATTTTGTCGAGGTATTCTACAAAAACAAAGTTCGCACTCAAGAATTGGCCAAGGTTTCAGAAGGTCTTGAGAATTTGATAGGAACTTATGTGGAAGACAAATCTGGTATCGGATACTTTCAACTAAGTACTACTGTTAAAATAGCGCCGAGTGTGGGCGATATGGCAGACATTTTCGGCCTACCGCTGAAGGATGATAGTGAGGATAATGCTAATTACAGAAGATTGATAATGAAAATAAACAGCAGCCCCCAGCACCAGCATCGTTGAGCCTCTGTAGAGATCACTTCATAAGATTGCTGGCTAATTCTAAGGGCAAATACTCAGAAGTCATGAATAAGGAAGTGAGGAAGAAGTTCTTTGAATTGTTACAACGGCTCCGTTGCAGAGATAACGCTGTTAATCTAGATGATTTGGCCAAGCTAATAATCTTCCACTTTTGCCAAACCATATTCTTCACAATGTCCGGTTGTTCAAATTTGCCGTACAGATTCTTGGCCTTGGTAGGCAACATAGAAGTTATCAACAGAATATGCTGGCTAAGGTTAATCTTGGTGTATGTCATGGAGAGCATCAATAGGACTATAAGTAAAAATAAGGGGGGGTTACTCCGATTCAAACTCCAAAATAGAAGATTGCACAATATACTTTCTCTATTGGTTTGCGGAACATAGTACGCTTGTGGAAAGGAAGTCCGCACCAATACGTGAATACTCGAGATTTTACACATGGAATGGGTACGAAATCTCGATTTTCCTCAAACGCGAATATCACATTAAATTTAGATTGAAACAGATATTCAAAGATTTGGTTATAGCTGTCGGGAAAGAGGAAGGCCACCTAGAAGAGGACGTAGAAATACGAGAAGAAGATGCATTTGAGGGAAAGGGACACCACCAAACTGGTAGGGATGAGGATGCTGAACAAGAGAGGCCCCAACAACTTGGAATGAACATCGTGATGGAGGGGTCGGTACATGAATTAGAGGAGTTGAGAAGACAGTATTCTCAGGTTATTGCTGAGAATAAAAAACTCAATGAAAAGCTTAGAGAGCTAGAGGCACAAGAAGCCCAACAACGTGCAGTCAACGTTGTGATGGAGGGCTCGGTGCATGAATTAGAGGAGTTACGAAGAGAGAAATCTGAGATTCTTGCTGAGAACGAGAATCTCCATAAGAAGCTTAAAGAGCTAGAGGAACAAGGAGCCCAACAGATTCAAAGGAACACCTCGATGGAGATGTCGACGCAGGAATTGGACTCCTTGCAAAGAGAGAAATCTGAGATTCTTGCTGAGAACGAGAATCTCCATAAAAAGCTTAAAGAGCTAGAGGAACAAGGAGCCCAACAAATTCAAAGGAACACCTCTATGGAAATGTTGGCGCAGGAATTGGACTCCTTGCGAAGAGAAAAATCTGAGATTCTTTTAAGAACGAGAATCTCCATAAGAAGCTTAAAGAGCTAGAGGAACAATGAGCCCAACAAATTCAAAGGAACACCTCGATGGACATGTTGGCGCAGGAATTGGACTCCTTACGAAGAGAGAAATCTGAGATTCTTGCTGAGAATAAAAAACTTAGCGAAAAGGTTAAAGAGCTACAGGCACAAGGTAAAATTTTCTCTTTTTTTGTATTAAATGGAAGGAGAATGGCCGTTCGCCGTGTTAATAAGACGGAGAATGGACATTCCCCATTTTAGAATGCAGGAGAATGGAAATTCTCCTTATTTGGATGGAAGGAGAACGACCATTCTCCGCGTTAAGGTCACGGAGAATGGTCATTCTCTGTATTAGATTCACATCATACATTTCATTGTTGTTTGTGTTATTTCAGTGCAAATAACCAAGCAGCTGAGAGAAACATAATAAAAGGCTCGTTAATGAGAAAATGGTTTTTTCAAAATAAAGTTGAATCGTTGAATATTGAAGCCATTGAAAAGGATGCAAAAATCGCTGATCTCCAAGCCATTGTTGTAGCATTACAGCATGAGGAGACTCAAGTAGCTGCTGAACTTGCTGCTCCAAAAGAAGCCAAAAGAAGAGGAGGATCGGGGGAAAGAGGTCCAGAAAACCATCAGCAGCATTAGCCGATGAAGATGTTACTCCCTTGGAAAAGAATACAGTTAGAGAGGCTAATAAAAAGCGGAAGATGAATGTCGCTTCAAAATTCGGAGAAGATGCCAAAATGGCTGAACTAAAGAGGTAGGTGTCATACAAAGGGAATGCGATGAACTCGTACTTTAGAAAGATGCGGACGAAGAGTTGAAGAAGAATTACATCGACATCGTAATCCCCAGCAAGATGAGTCCAAAGTATGTATTCTGAACTCGACCAATCTCCGTCCAATTCTTAACGGAGAACAACCATTCTCCGTGATAATTGTCCAAAGAATGATCAATCTCTGTATTAGTTGGACGGCAAATTATATTCTCCGTGTCAGTTGGACGGCGAATTATCATTCTCCGTGTCTGTTGGACGGCGAATGACCCTTTTTTTTCTAGAATTTTTTCAAAATTATTTCCTGAGAATCTCTATTAATTTAATCCAAACTAAATTTATGTGCAGTGATATTGTATGCTTGAGTTTGCCGAAAGAGGATAAAAATGAAGTTGCAATCTACATGTCGGTAATAGATATGCAACACATACTCAACTATGAAGACATGGAGGATGGCATACTCAACCTAATAATAAGGAAGCTGAGTGAAATTCAAGGCATTACAAGAAGGTATGTCCAGTCAAGTTCAAAGGACGTGTAACATAAGTGGTCTGCATTCTTGATGCCCCACACATTGGTAAGAATCCAAACAGAAAAAATCTATATTCATGTGTACACCGATGAATAATGACATAAAAAATTACTCATAATATTGTATTTTGTTTTTGGGAAACAGAACATCATTGAACGTGCCATTGAGCCAGAAGCAAAAGTCGGCGCCCTTGACACTTTCAAAACAGATATAGAAGACTTCGTCATGGGTTTAGAGGACGACATAGAGTTGCTATTCATCCCACTCTTTTATGTATCAATCAAACACTATACGCTGCTCACATTCAAATTTATCTCCTACGACTGGATACACTACAGCTCCTTGAGGTAAACCACATACGAAAAGGGCAAGGTAGATACATAATTACTGAAGAAGACCTTAGAGCCTATCGTCAGGAAAAAAGTTGATATGATGAGGGAGAGATGCCCAACGAAGATGAAATATGAGAGCACAGTGCTGAATTGTTCTCCACGATACCCACAACAGCAGGCACCCAACTGCCTCTTGTATACGGCATATTATATGAAGTGGTTGATGACTACTCCCTTCGAAATATCGAGAGAAAATGACGATGACACTCACCAGAAGATTACAATGATAAGGTTGGGATGGGCTAAGAACTTGCTTTCAAGCGAATATGTAACACTACCAACCTAGCAATGAAATGATGAAATAACAATGTAATTGGGCAAGCAACTTCTTTCTTTTATAACGTCTGGTCTGCTCTGACTTTTATAATAAAATAATTTTTGAATTACATTTACGTTGTTAAAATCACGAAAAGTTTGACTTTTATTTACATATGAAAGTCTGAACTACTACATAAAATCCTACTACCAAGAAAAAAGCCTAAAAGCTACAGCTTCGACATAGTGTGGGTTGGCAATCACTTCATCGTCAACGTACGTAGGCATAACATCGTCAGAGCAAATCACTCCATCGTCCGATCCCGACAACTTGTAGCTCTTCCAACATAACAAAAATTGGGCCGCGGCAATTCCGGACCCAGTAACCAACATCATGGCACACAGTCGATGAAGTGCATGAATACGGACATTCCACTCGACATATCTCGGTCTTCTGATGAAGTGCACGAGCACTGAACACCATGCATCGTCAGAGCAAATCAATTTATTGTCAACGTGCGTAGACGAAACACCGTGCATAGTCAGAGCGAATCAACGTGCGGGCACTTCGATAGAGTGTGGCTTGGCAATCAACCCAAACCCTGGGGCTCTTCCAGTAACCAACATCATGGCACACAGTCGATGAAGTGCACGAACACGGACAGTCCACTAGGCACATCTCAGTCTTGTGAAGGACTTCACCACCAAAGCTTCTTCGAATGAGGAGATCGACAACCAACAGAAAAGCTTCTTGCCAAGGCGGAGGATCGGTAGAGTCCATCTCCACAAGAAAGGCTAAGTGAGACGAGAACAAACTCTCTCTACACTACTGCCATTTATAGGCAAGGACAACTCGAACTCATGCGCCAAGTGCCAGTCACTTCAAATTCAATTCAATTGATTTACATTAATACCAATACATCTTCCCCTTCTCAAGAAAAGCTAAGTAAGACGAGAACAAACTCTCCCAACTACTGCCATTTATATGCCATTAATACCAATGAATCTGTCCCTTCGAATTTTGCCAAGTCAACACCATTCTCCGTGTACTGATGCGCCCAATAGACGGAGAATTGTAAAAAAAAGTTGATTGTTAGAGCATCTCCAACCCTATTGTGAGCATATGCCCCTTGAAAATGACTTTTATATATATATAAAAAAGAAGTGAAAAAGTTGTCTTGGAAGTTGAAAAAAAGTAATTTTATAGTCTTCTCAAAATTTTGCATTGGAGAACATATTTTTATCTCCTTGTCTTGTGTGAATGTCATCTTGCCTCATAGGAAAGACATTGTCTTATGTCTCATACCACATAGGATTCACAACACAAAACAAGACAATAGGGTTGGAGATGCTCTTAAGTCAACGATGTTTCATTTGATTCCATTTGCTCTTTGTCGCTATTTTGCTTCCGTACTTTACAACTACGAAAATTATGACCCAATTTTCTACAAACTCTACAAATTCTAGGCTTCGGGATAGTCTAACTTACTTTAGGCTAGCTTGATTTTCCTTGAGAAGGCCTTCCTTTTGTTGCTACCGGATTTGGCTCTTTAAAAGATTCATGCACTCCATGAACTACATCAGCTACCATTTTTTCCCCTTCACCAATATCGGTCACCATTTTTTTTCAACTCCATCAGAACAGACGACATCAACTTCATTCCCTTCTCTTGAATTTTGCTTGATTTTTTACAATAATACCTAAATAGATTAACTTGTTCATTAATACCACCATACCTTCTGCTCTCAATACTGTCTGGGTGGATGAATCTTCTTTCTGCGCCAGGTCCGGAGAGATAACTCTCTTTGCAATCCTTGAGCCAACGAGTTTTTATCAAGTTCTTTGGAATATCTCCAATTTGCAATCTCTTCATTGCTGAAAAAAATATGCCTACAAGGAACCCCCTTAGTCTCCATCCACAAGCAGTCACAGTTTATGATGTTGTCGGCCCGATCAAATATAACCTTCCGGTTGACACTGTTTGGCGACATATACTTTTGGATAGTGCAAACTTCTGCTTCTCTTATGATGTGATGGTAGAGAATGGTATATGTATCAGAACGTATGATTTCCTTCCTTACCTCTATAAATACCGTTTTAGTGTAAATTGTGGCAAATATCTTCTATTTCGACCAAGCTAGTTTGCTTCACTGCTGGTGTTGAGAGTTTATCAGTGACATGCTTACTTATCTGGCCGTAACGTAAGGCCGCCAAATCGTGGTCACAATTTTGAAGGACCTTCCATAGTGGCAGCTTCTCATTGAAAAATCTTTTCAGAAATGCGTTCATAGATTCACATCTATTTTTTGCAGTAGAACCACCAAAATAATTTCTAAGTAGGAATGTGTCCGCCCATCGCTCCCTCATTCTGTACAATACAGTGGTCCACTCATTGTTCTCTACATTATAATCCCTTAGCATCTGCTGCCAACGGTTTTCAAATTCTTTGACAGAATAGTACCTGTTTAGAAAACATGAACAGTAACTAAAGTTTTAATATTGTAACAACAACATACTTCAAAGCAAAGTAGCAAGTGTGCGATGTACCTTTTAATCAGAAGACTCAATTCATTTGCAAAACCCTTTCGGTGTGCATGTTTGGCTGAATTGTTTAGGATATGCCATGAGCACGTTCGATGAACTACGCTGGACATTAAATCCTCAATTGCTTAATTCATGGATTTGCAACCATCCGTGAGAACTGTCACTGGTAATTGAAAACACAGGTGTAGACAACTCTAGAGGGGGTGAATAGAGTTTGTGTCGATAATCACCAAATAAAAATTAATTCTATATCACCTCTACAAAATAACTATCAAGAAAGTAAATAAATCAGAGAGAAATGCAGAAGTAAATAAAGATCAGTAGAGCATACGCAAACACAGCAGTTTTAACCTGGTTTCCCTCGTGGAGGACTAGTCCAGGCCTGAGAACTCTAGCTCAGGATTCAAATCCACTATTTGTGAAATAGTAGTTTACAACCCGTGCCTTTTCTTCAGAAGAGCACGTCAACTTCTTACAGAGGATCGCAGTGGCGATTTGCTTGGATTTTTCCAAGCGACTTGGAATTGTCCAAGTGACTTTTCTTTTCAACTCTTGCACAAAAACTTCTAGCTGAATCGCACTTGAGCACCTTGGGGCTTAGGAAGTTTTGTGGCTAGTATATTGGAAGAGTAAGGCTCTTGACTATATAGGCTATGTAAGAGAAGAAGAATAGAAGAGTGGATTGTTTCAAATGAGAGAAACCAAGGCCTATTTATAGGGTTCGGGACAAGCAGAATTCGGCCAGAATTCGGTATGGATAATTCAAATTTTTGGCCGTTGGACAGCTTGTAGCAAGCAGGCCCTAAAAATCAGCTCCTAAAAATCAGGGGACAGAGTTCGGCCCGAACTCTGTGTGGAGGCAGAGTTCGGCCTGAACTCTGTCTCCAGCAGACAGAATTGGTCCATTGGGCTTTTGGACTTTGTGGAGCTTGGGCTTGGTTCAGGAATTGGTCTGTTTGAATGGTAGAGCTTGGAGAGATATGTCTAGGGGTTGAGATGACTCAGTGCGACTCAACGTACACATTCTCCTAGACTCAATAAATTGAAGATTACAGACTTGAAACAAATAGGAAAACCAAGAGCCCTTTGATGATGCCTTTCTTCTGATATTTGAGCAGCCATGAAGACATCTTTTTCCCTGACAGCAGTCGTCCAAAGATATACAGATCTGAAAATCTGAATACCTTTCGGGGGCTTCGCCCCCGAACCCCCGACGGAGGGCGCTGCCCCCTCGACCCCTGTCCGCTGACCGGGCAGCGAAACCCCCGATGCGAGGCCCCGGATAGGTCGCTAGGCGGTTCGGAGAAATCTTTTTTTTTGTATGACGTCATCTTCGCTCCATCATTAATTCTTCATTGCCTATGTCCTGTTTGATCATGTTTGATCATGCTTACTGCATGTCTACAAATACATGTTAGGCTAGCAAAATATGTTGCAGTACGATAGAAGCATAGCAATATAATACAGAACAATTAGGACATTGCTAAGTTTAAGTAACAACATGATAGCATGTTAGGCCAACAAAATATGTTGCAGTACGATACAAGCATAGCAATATAATATAGGACAATTAGGACAATGCTAAGTTTAAGTAGCAACATGATAGTGAGTATATGAGTATTAGTGACATCATTATGTTAAACTTAACTGATTAGCCATATTCAAAAATATAATATAATAATTGGTCCAACAGTAATTTTCCATTCATACAATATTAGAAATTTTGTAAAACCCAAGAATATGTCTCTGTAGTCTCATTATGGATCATTGCAAACCCAAACACACAAGTCATTGCATGATTGTTTGTACCCACTAAAACCACCAACGACATTTGACTTCTATTTATTTTATATGTAGAATCAAATGCTAGTGAATCTCCAAATAATTCGTAATCGAATCGATATGCACCGTCAGCCCAAAAGAGATGGGTCAATCTGGAATCTTCGTCTACCTTTTATGCGTAGAAGAAATCTGGGTCAATGCCCTCCTTAGATTGAATAAATGTAAGTGTTGTCGTAGAATCAACATCGTCTAGTGCTCTACTATCTTTAGCTAAAGCGTTGTATAAATCTTTTTTCGTCCATCCAACCTTATCCCAGCCACCTTACTGGTGGACAAGTAAATTCCATATATCTCCAGTCCCCATCCCTGATTGCTTCATAAGCTTAGCTTGTTCCAACTCTGCGGGTGATATCTTACGATGGGATCTCAAAAAAACTGTTTCATAATCATTCGCCAGGTTATGGTTGTGATGTACGTGAAATTTTTTGACGACCCACAGCTTTGTAGAATTGGTGTACCCAATACGAAAAATTGCTTTACAACCACTTCTGCTTTTACTTCTAGGCTCACGAACCCTGTTAGAAGCTTCATTGTATTTCTTCTGTCTGAATCCCGCATTTGAACAACACCAACTACGGACCATCACCATCCCAGATTTGTTTTTCTTTACTTCGTTCTTTCTAATACTGAAACCAAATGCTTTTGAATATATCCGGTAGAATGTCTCTGCTTCTTCAATAGAGTTGAACTGTAAGCCAACAATATTTTCATGTAAGAGATCCCTTAGAGCTTTGTTAATGTTGGCAAACTGTAATATTTTTTCATCGTCGCTGCATCGAAATCCAATGAAGATTCACCATCGTCCCTAAGAACAGAATAAAACAAAATAAGTATGAGAAATAAATGTAAAAATATAATACATTTCTTAAATCCATTAGAAAGGCTGATGCGAAATAATATTTTATTGTTTGTGTTGATGTCGTCATCATCGTTATGATGCATTCCTGTTTTCTTCATCTTGTTCTTTATTGTCTCCTAAGTTAACACTTCAAAACTTTGCTCATCATCCAAATCATCTGACACTGCTCTTAAAGCGAAGCTTTCTTCATCAACTAATTCTTCCACACGACGATCAGTTTCTCCATGTGACGTTACCACTGAAGAAAATAGAGTGTGTTAGAAACCAATAGAAGAAACGAAGGACAATAAACAATACAAAAAGAAAGAGTAATGCTATTCGTACCTCAAAATTGTCCCTTTAATATATTCCTCCTTATGTGGCATCTGATGTGGCATGTTAAATAATATTGTGTGTCATCTGACATGACCGATGACATGGAAAATTTTAACCCAAAAAGTTAACTACCCAATTTTGTCCATATTAATTTAACGTTAATATTAATGTTAATATTAATATTAATATTAATGTTAATGTTAATGTTAATGTTAAGATTACTATTATTGTTAATGTTAACAATAATTTTAATTTTAATTTTAATGTTAATGTTAATGTTAATATTAATTTTAATGTTAATTTTAATTTTAATTTTAATTTTAAAAAAATTTGCCACGTCAGCTGCCAGATAAACATATCACGTCAGCTGCCATGTAAGGAGGAACAGTTTGAAGGTACAATTTGGAGGTACAAATAGCATTATTCAGAAAGAAACAACTTCCAACACGGCAACAACACAACCTTTTCGTCTTCCTTGTACCTCCGCCACGTGGCCCTCTTCTGTTGGCTCATGAAATTCTTGAGTGATTCTAGAAGCAAGCTTAATTTTAAAGAAACAACTTCCAACAACACAACTTTCTCATCTTCTGGGTATACATTATTAAATTATGTAGGATAACGCATGCAACAGTATTTAATGCTACGTTTACTGTTGTGTAATTATTTCTCATGATATGGTATTAGTGAACCCAATCTGTGAGAGAGAACCCGAAAGAGAGAGGGAGAGAGAGAGAGAAAGTTGGAGATGGGATAAAGAGAAAGGATCGAGCTCAACTAGATTTTAAACTTAAAATTCAATTTTTGATTTTCATTACTAATAACTAGTTCTCACGTACGAGTTTAGACGAATGCTAAAGTACTGTTTGGGAAGGGTGGAAAATGGGAGGAAGGGAATAGTTGAGAGAAAAGTGAGAGAATTTTTTAAATGATGGTGTTTGGAAAGGAGGAGAGAAAATAGGGGAGGAAAATTTGAGAGGAAAAGTAGATGGGTCCCACTAAAAAATTTTCCTTCCAAAATTGGGAGGAATATAGAGAGAGATGAGAGAAATTTGAGTGAATTTACCCCACCACCCCTCAAAAAGTTAATATTAAATCATCATTTGAGAATACCAAGGAGGAAATAGTAATTATACCTCTATCCATAAACAAATAAAAAATTATTTTTAAACTTTTCCTTCCCCTACTTTTTGTCCATCCAAACAAAGGAAGGGAAAATTAACTTTACTTCCATTTTACTCTCCTCCATTTTCCTTCCCCTCAAATTTTTTTCTCCCCACAAATGTTCCCAAGCACAATGTAACCGAGCCCGAGCAACGTGACATCAGCTAGGTTTCTAATACCGTGACATTCTTGTTAATTTAAAATTTACAATATTATTGAAACTAATATTAATACTAAAATTTAAAATAGTTTTTGATTTAACATTTAAACTTTGATTTAAATTCACAACTTTAAACTAGTTAAAGTTAAAATTGCATTCTTTTTTATTTAAAATGTACAATATTATTGGAACTATAATTAATATTAACATTCGCTTGTCCCGTAGTTTAAGTCGTATTTTACTGCTTGTTGCTTAAGTCTATGCACCCAAAGAACTTGATTGTTCAAGTCGAACGCATGCACAGCACGTTCCCTCGATGCAAGGCTTGACATAGCCCTTGCTTGTCAAGTAATTACACGAACACGTTAGACAAGAGATTTGTTGGGCTATCGAAGTCATAGCAAGCACTATCCCCTGTTATCTGCGGTTGTCAAGTCACTTAGTCCCACGATTGTCACGCCCTGATTCCGTTGAATCGATAGTCATTCCCCGGGCGTGATGCCGTACGAACCTAATTTACGATCGCACAAGACATAGTCATAGGGTAATCCGAGACACGAGATCTAAGAGAATAAACAGACAAATTGAATCACACATTAAGTAAAGGAAACTTTGAGATACCCGTTCCATACATTGCACACATCCCTCAATATACAATAAAGTAATCCAGTGACGTGGAATGGAGAGGCGTTGATCCATCTTCCTTGGACAATTGAGAGTCTTCAAAAGTGGAGTTACGGGACAAGTCTTCGACGCACGACAGAAGCTTCAAAATTACGAGCGTCGCCGAGCTAGTTGGCGCATCCTTCCTGATTCGTGGGACCTACAAGAGCGAGGATCAGTACGATCACATGTACTGATGAATGACTAATTAAAATCCAAGCTCTGTATTTGATTCAAGCAGTTTTATAAACATGTTAGCTAGTTATTTATGTGATCTTTCTAACCATCCTGATCAATTAGCATGTCAACATGTTTCGAGGCAAGCATATAAATTTGTAAGCATTAAGCAGCTATCAAATTTATCTCGTGTCACGTGTATTTGTTAAGCAGTGAAAGGGTGTGAAGGCCACTGGCAATGTCAAGCCATCACGGACTATTGCAGGGTTAGACGGCGACCCTTTTACCGCGGGTAGCGAGCCCTATGCGAAAGTTTCCGAATAACCCACGTCGATGTAGGACTAGCACTTGCTATACTCGTTCCTCCCGGGCTAAATCAGTCCCTTGGCCTAGACAACAGTTTGAAGAAACTACACCTTGTCGATAAGTTGTCCAATGACCATTTTGCAGAGTCTTGAAATATGCCATCTCTTTTCTAGAACCTTATCCTTTCTCTTTTATGTGCGAAACTTAGCCTTTTCTTTGAACTTAGTCGATTTACTCACATAGCCAAATCATTGCGTTAATCGTTAATCGATTTATTCATTGTCTTGCATAGGCTAAGTAGAATTGCATGAGGAAGCATGTTTTCTACTTTCAATACCGGCAGTTTGATAGAAAGTGTTTCGTGAAGAATCGTGCCATGATTTTCTTTGATTCTACACTATTGTGACAAGCATTCATTTACTTCATTTATTGATTTTGAAGTAGAGGGACAAGGCGAAGGAGGTCAGCCACCCACCTTAGACTTTTTTCAAGCGAGCAACTGGTTGGCTGCACTGACGTCGCCTACGCGATCACCTGCAATCACATAAGCAACTGATTAGAATACTGTGTAATTCAAGGAATTTTGATATGAATGCGAAGCTCGAACACGCAAGTCACGAAAACCTATCGAAAACATTCAGAAAAAATGCATTCACCAAAACCAAAGCCAAATCCAAATCAAGTACGGCATGAATATCAGAGCAACGGGAGGTCTCTCCCGACTCAGCCGCAGAGCCAATCCTTGAGGCGCAACCCACTGAATATGGGACTTGGTCCAAAGAATCCTTCCATAACGTGGAATGGATCTTAATTCAACCGTTTCCATTCGATCGACTCGGCTGATTCTGACCTATCGATCCTGACCGAATCGGTAGCGACATTGTTCCTTTCTCGCGTACCCCATGGACGATAACGGGGCACGATGTAGGGACGGGATACTACAACGATCTCAAAGCTCATCATATAAAGTATGACTTGGGCGATGGAAATACTGTAAACATGTTGGGACTGTAGGTCAGTGGCAGGTTTGGACGTGTGAAGATGGACGATAGAAATACTGCGCCATGTACCAAGTTTGCGCTACAACTTGGTTTCGTTAGGGAGGCTGGCAGATGATGGCTATCGCAATCTGTTTGTGGACAAAGATTGGATGCTTGCGAAGGGTTCCCAACAGTTGACTCATCCCAATCAATGAGGACTCCTACGGCAACAACGACAAAACATGATAATGATGACGACGATATCTCGGTCGACATTCGTAAGCATCGAGGTATGATCGGAAGCTTACTCTATTTAACTGCTAGCCGACCCGATATTATGTTTAGTGTTTGTATTTGTGCACGATACCAAGCAAACCCGATATTATGTTTAGTGTTTGTACTTGCACTTTTATTAAATGTGATAATACTAGCTCTATAAATCTCACGATAAATCCGATTTGTCACTCACATACGAAACACATTGAGATTAGACACCATTTTCATCGTGACCAATAACATTGATAATACTAGCTCTATAAATCTCACTTTCATTATTGAAACTAATATTAATACTAAAATTTAAATTAGTTTTTGATTTAACATTTAAACTTAGATTTAAATTCACAACTTAAAAATAGTTAAAGTTAAAATTCCATTCTTTTTATTTACAATCTACAATATTATTGGAACTAGCATTAATATTAAATATACAGTGGCATTTTTGTTAATTTAAAATCTACAATATAATTGAAACTAATATTGATACAGTGGTACTACCGTTATTTTCAAATAGTCTTTTCCTTGTTCGGTCGCACCCCTTCACGATCGGGTTACACCCCCGAAACGAGCGGGTTAAATAGCCTTTTTCCAAAGAAAAGAACCCATCCGACTAGAGAGAAACAAACTCGACGAAGAACCAGCAAACTGCTAAGATTAGTTTGACCGTAAAGAAGCTCGTGGCTCACAATGGAGGATATCTACTGTCCTTCTCCGCGTACAAGCTCGACGAAGCAGCCTTTCCATTTGCATGTTTAAGGCTTGTGAAAATTTTTATTTAGTCTTATTCTAATACTTTATTTTTTTATTACAAAATTTTATGTATACTTTGTTAATTTCTATTGATGTTTTTCCTTTTTTATAATACAGTAGGAAATTTCTAAGGGTGCTGCGCATTTCGAAGTGCGATGTGAGTGATGAAACTTTCGTGAGACACTTGGAGTTTATCCCGGTGCTGGAAGAACTCGACATTAGCTACAGCCTCTATATCACATCGACTGGAATATTTTTCGTCGGCAAGTATTGCCACCGTTTGGTCAAGCTGAGGAGGAACATAACCCCTCCATATTTCATGGTCAAGAACATATTCGTGCTGAACACGTCGAACGAGACAGAGGGAAAGGCCGTGGCTGATTCGATGCCGCGTCTTGAGCACCTAGAGATGGGATCAGGCATGTTCAATAGAGACACGCTGCGATCTATCATGTGCAACTGCAAGGGTCTTCTTGTGCTCGACATACGTGGGTGCTTCAACGTGCACTTCGACGACGACCTCAGGAAAATTTGTGATTTAATACAGACATTTAAACGACCTTTTGATGATGTAATCCCAAGAGAACCTGGATACGAGATGTATAGTGATTTAGATCTCATCAATCAGTCCTGTGGTGAATGGTTCTTCTGACATTAGCATGCATGCATGCATTTCTTTCTATTTTCACTAGTCTAAATATACGTACTTTGTACGTATTTTAATTAGAATATTATAAAGTTAGTTGTCATTTTTTCGTCTTTTTCAGGTGACTATTTATATGTCAAGAGATTCGAAGTACAATTTTTTTAATTTTTTTAATTTTTTTCTATTGAGAATAATAACCTTTAAAAAATGGTAATGACATAAAAATTTATTACCATTGGAACATAATGTTATATGGAAAAATGAAACTTGCATGCAAACTTTATTGACTCTTAAACATAAATGACATGCAAGTTGACATAATAACATCATGTTTATAAATACTCAAGGGTATTTTAGGAATTCAAAAGTTTCACCACCAAGTTTTCTTATTATATAGTAGAATAGTTATAAAAGCGTATAGTATGCATTTTATTCAATTATAGTTAAATATGCTTCTAACTCATTTGGTTAAGGTGCAAGGTGCAAGGTATTTTTTTTGAGTTCGATTCTCCATTTTGACAAAATTTTACTATTTTTAACAATTTTTTACATGATTAATTTTTTTTAAATAAAATGGACTGTGATATAATGACGACTAAGACGGCTCACTTTTGAGCCGTTTTGAAATCTCATTATATAGTGGAAGAAATGATATCAGTATCTTAACATTAATACAACATCTCAGTGTAATCATATCCAAGAGATTTCGACATTTTCCAACACAGATTTTACCTACTTTAGATGAATTTTGGCGGTACAAATTCTACTCGTATTTAAGGTATCAGTACCATTCACCATCATTAATAGTAATCGATAGACATTTATACAAGAAGAGTGGCCCGGGGGAGATATAAAAAATTGGTTTCTTTTTCACAACCCTTTAAAATCTATTTATACACCCAAACTATTCATCTTCACCAGCCTTCAAAACCAATTTATATAGATTCAAAACAAAACTAAACATTCAAACTATTTAAAATTCACAAAACCCTTCAGAACAGTCTCAAATGTACCATTCTCCGTCCTAAATGTACCATTCTCTGTCCTAAATGTACTATTCTCCGTCCTAAATGTACCATTCTCCGTCCTAAATGTACCATTCTCCGTGTTAGAAGAACGGAGAATGGCCATTACCCGTCCCAAATTGTTCCATACTAAGTTAAAAGCATATAATAGCACCCAAAAATATTAACAATAGAAAAATTCTACAGAACCCACACAACAGACTCAAATCTAGGCCTTCCATGTAAAAGTTAAACAGCACAACCAACTAAGCTTGGAATAAAAAGAGTCACTGGAGGTCATTGAATATCCCCAACTTCCAATAAGGAATAAGAAATTGAATATCCCCAACTTCCAATAAGGAATAAGAAGAGTCGGTTAGGAACGTGTATATCAATACATAGAGGTCCCCATTCATTTGAGTAGATTGCACATTTAACATGGCTCCAAAAAGATCGTCTGGTTGGGAACCATGGCCAGAGTCTTCTTTCTGTCGTCGTCGAGCCTCTCCACATGGAGCACCCTCTGCGCCGCCTCCGGCCCATGACTGGCTGGCAGAGGCTGTGGACTTTCTGACCTCCTGTGGGTTGTCACTGGAGGTCATCACTCGACCTCTTCATCCGGCATCCAACTTTGACCTGTTGCCGATCAGTGCAGAGGAACGGGATTCTCTGGAGAAGAGGGAAGGGTCTCGCCGCCTGTGCCATAGGGCGGGTGTGCGCACCATGCAGGACTTTACGGAGATCCTCCGCGAGGCTAGTGAGTAGACCACTTATTTTTTTTAGTTTTTTACAGTTTTTTTCCTCCTCTTGTATCCTTCGTCGGAGAATATTCCGGCGAAGAAGCTGGGATCTAATGTAGTATAATATTTTGTTAACTCAATTTGGTTTTGGCTGCAAGCGACTAACTATTTTATCTATTTTTCAATTAATAAATCTTGTTATGTCAAATCCATATATCAGCGACGATATCCCCATCAATGACTTGTTACGTCATAGAATTGATTATGCTGCCAGCGTCAATCTTGCCGTCAAATCCATCTTAAATATGATTACAAAGTAAACTAGAGGACAACTTTGAGTATTTCAATTTTACTCTTTTCAAGTACATAGTCTTGTTACCAAGTCGTCAAACGTGAAAAATTCGGGATGGCAAAAATACGAGTATAGAACGGCTCAATGCAAAAAAAATACGTTCAAAAATTTAATCAAATATTCGAAAAATGAAAATATTGAGATTAGAAACTTCACATTTTTAAATGTGTTGTCAAATTTTGTTAATTAAACATGTTTTCACCCCTTTTTTGTGCCAAAATTTTCAATAATTTATACGAAACACGTGGATATATACTAGTAATAATAGTAATAAATTTAATTTTGGAAAGTAGTTTTAAAATTAGGGTCTCAGTATCCCAAAGGTTTATGTAATGATTTCACGTGGATATATACTAGTAATAATAGTAATAAATTTAATTTTGGAAAGTAGTTTTTAAAATTTAATAGTAATAAATTCAACCGTCATATACTAGTAATAATAGTAATAAATTTAATTTAAGACTCAAAACTATTCTAATTTTTTCACTTTCCAAGGTCATATAAGACGGTCGAATTTTTTCTCTTCTTCTCTCAAACCCACTTCTTTCTCCCAAACACTCTTCCAAATCCTCTTCTTATCAAAATGCTGTCGAAGAAACAATGATCGTCTCCAAAGGGGAAGAATCCACAAAGGGATGCGATATAGGCCAGAAGGACAGAACTTGCAAGGGCGACGAAAGCCAAGATTATGGTCGCTAGGGCAGAGGCCGAAAGGATAGAGGCGAAAGCAGCGACGGCGGCAGTGATAACGAAAGCGAAGGCAGCAGCCAAGCCACCTGCAAAAAAGGCTAAAAAACTTATTGCTCGACAAAGATCGAAAAATCTATCTTCGATACAGAGTCGTCGGAAGACTCAACTTATAAAGATCGAAGGCATACTCAAGCGAAGGCTAAGGTAGAAACGGATACAGAATCATCAGCGTACTCTGAGGATTTTGAATCCTCATCAGAAGAGGAAAATGAAGAGGAAGAGCAATCATCAAATAAGTCCCAGGATGGAGAGGAGGTAAAAAAATTTAAAGACTCTAAATCTAAGAAGATTTAAAATAAATATTTCAAGAAAAAGGCTGTTATGCCTGAAAGATCAATTAAGATGGATGATGTCGAAGACGAAGCTTTCCTGTATATATTAAAATTCTATCAATTGGAGAAACTGAACAAATCCTGTCTTGAGAAAATCTTCCAAACAATAGTAAGAGAATTTTACTCAAATCTTTCGGCTGAAAATAAAGAAAACAAAGAGGATCCAAAACTGGTGTTTCTGAGAGGGAAACTAAATATGGTAAATGCTGCTGTCATCAACGAATTTAATGGATTTGATCCAGTTCCTGAGTTTGATATGAAAGATATTGATAATGTTTTCATGATAGATGCAATTCATGAGATTACAGGTGTATCAGTGGGTGCCAAGACCCCTCAAAATGTATACAAAGATCAATTAAAAACTTTGTATAAATTATTGCATGCCTACGTATCTCAAACACTCAACCCTACTGGACATGAGTTTTCTATCCATCCCGAGAGAGTAAAATTTCTTTATTATATGGGAAAGAAAAAAAAGAATGAATATAGGTTCCTACATGTTCAGTAGAATAATGCATCTCGTGGAAAAACCAACTACAAGGACAGCTCTCTCTCTTTCGGAGGATTTGTATGCTCGATGGCTAGTAAACATTTTGTCCCAAGCTTAGCAGGGGATGTTTATATTAAAAACAAATGCCCCATGAGAAAAATAACCTTCATTCGAATGTTTGGAAAATGGGCAGCAGCTGCAAGCAAACCATCAACATCTGGAAAACTATCAACTTATGGAATCAAAAACACTAAGGACAGGATTGATGATCTATACAATTTTGTTGCTGCAAACTTTGAGAATGTCTAAAAAGAAATGAAGACTATACCCGACAACCAGTAATTGATTTTGGATAAGATTAACCAGATAGAGGTTGAATTTGCTGACCAAGAATAATATTTTCTTTACCTCGTGAAGAAGGTAAATAGGGCTAGCCCAAACTCTTATGTAAAAATACACACTGTGTACATTGACACTTTAATGCTAGCCCTCACTTTGATACTTCTATTTATGTTTTTGGATGTCATTTCTACATATACAGTGAGTCCATACTGACTATAATTTTTCTTATTCCATCCCTCAAGGTGTAGGTGAAGGATATTTTGAGGAAGAAGAAGAAGAAAAAAAAATGAAAGAAGAAGAAAAAGATGGAGATGGCTATGAAGATTCATCTTTTGTGTTTTGAAGCTTTTATTTCAATTTGGAAGTAATATTTGAATTGTAATATGGTTCTGAATATTTGTTGGTCTTGGCGATCAAACTAAATTTTGTGTTTAAAATATTGTAAGACTAAACTTTTTGCTTGTACTAAGTGCATAGTTCATAATTTGTTTGAAAATTGTAATATGGTCTTGAATTTAGAGCAGGTCTGATATTTATTTAGATTATTGTATTTTGAATTATGCAGGTTCTATGTTGAATTACTAACGTGGATTGGGCAGATTACTGTAACGTGGATTATGCAGTTTATTGGACTTAGAATGAAGTATACTTAATTTGATTATAATTTTTTGGTTGAAGCGTTTATTTGATTTGCAGTTGGCCTTCACAGATGATATTGATCTTTTGGTGTATTCCTTTGATTTGCAGATGCCCTTCACAGATTTTATGAGTCCTGGGTGTATTCCTAGGGTTTACAGATGGCCTCATTACGGATTCTTGGGATCACTAAAACTTTATTTGATTGTAATGTGTTTTTCTTTCTGTAAAAAATTATTACATCGAAGCCATCAGAATGAATTCGATGCCAGTGTAAGGCATAATGTAATCCTGCCTATTCATCCCTTGTTATTGCTGAAGCAAAATTATAATACTGCATGTTCTTCCCTTGTTATTGCCATCAGTACATCGATGCCATCAGTATGAATTCGATGCCAGTGTAATACATAATGTAATTTAAGAAAAATTCTCTTGGATAGTAGGTTAATTATATTCAAACACTCACAAAAAATTTTATGCAGCCATAAAGTGGAAGCCTGATAAAATAATATTCAGATTTTCTTGAACATGATTTAGTATTAAATAAATATACTTTGGTAAATGATATTAAAAATACTGTAAATATCTGGTTAAAAAAATGAGATACTTGGACATTTCCAGTCGTAAATGTACCATACTTTGTTAAAAGCACGGAGAGTGTCCATTCTCCGTGTTAAAAGTACGGAGAAGGGCCATTCTCCGTGTTAAAAGAACGGAGAATGACCATTCTCCGTGTTAAAAGAATGGACAATGGCCATTCTCCGTTTTAAAAGCAAGGAGAATGGTCATTCTCCGTCCAAAAAAAATATTCTCTTCGAAAATATTATCATTAGAAAAGTAAAAAATATTTCGTCCGATCAATACAGATTTTTTTTTTAAAAATATGTGAGCAGATGATCCGCCCGACCTCAGAAGCAGGTTTTCTCAGTTCACTACCACCACCATGACATGTAGCTTTATTAACAAAATATTAAATTGTTAGATGAAAAATAAAATTTCTGACAATGGCATGGACAATAAAATTAGAGCGGCGCCGCTGGTACTCCCCTTTGTTCGAGGAGGTCTCGACGACGTCCGACGCGAACCGGACCGATTCTTCTCGGTGTCGCTGGTACTCCTCGTTGTTCTTGGAGGACTCGACGATGTTCGATGCGATCCGGACCGATTCTTATTTCCTTCATTATCTCCATTTCTCTTTCCACTTCCACCACCAACACCACCACCACCACGGCCTGTAACCAAAAAAAATTACGAAATTTATACGTTGATGCACAGAATATTAAATTGGATGGACGAAAGAGAGTAAATATGAGTTAATTTAGGGTGTTTATTGAAAAAATTAAAGTGAAGAATGACCTGCTAAAGCAAGTTACCAATAGGTTAAAAGTCAAAATCGGCATTAAATGATATTTCTACTCTAATATTCAATCCGAACAATTGGATCAACATCCAATGGTCCAGATTTGGGATGTATCGATACATCCTTTTCAAGGGGATGTATTATAGAACGACCCATATATATATATATATATATATATATATATATATATATACATATGTACATATGAAAATATATATACATACGGTGGCACACCAGTAAGACCGTTGGAACTCGGGCGTGAGGGCGCAGGTTCGAGCCCCCAGTCCCACGGAGGCGGCTGCGTGTTGTCAACGGCCTCCGGGCCAAGGCTGCTTGGGTGGCGATGTCCACGTGCCTTGATTTTTAAGAAAATTATATATATATATATATATATATATATATATATATATATATATATATATATATATATATATATATATATATAGGCCCAGGCTCGTGCTAATGCCGCTATGGTCCATAACAATTTACTAAACCCAACAAACAAGCAAGAATCACATATCCACACTTTATCCAAACAAGTTCTTATTAGGTTTTCTACAATAGTTTCCTTATATATCAACATCTCTTGTTAGGTTAACTAGAATAACAGACAATCTTTATATTTGTAAGGAAATTGTTATAATAATTTTTTTTAATATATATATATATATATATATATATATATATATATATATATATATATATATATATATATATATTTTTATATATATATATATATCACTAAACAAGTAGTTATAAATATACGTATAAAGAAATATTGTAAATACAAATGCAGATGTATAAGTCAAGGAATACAAAAATTAAGGCAAGATAGTTCAAATATCGGAGACATACAATGGGCGACCAAATTGAGAATTCACAACTTATGTAATATATGCTACATAACTATCAACATTGACAACACCATATTAGTAGTTATACCAGATCATAGGGCCTGACGCATATAAAGCAGTTGTCTTAACCCCAAAATTTTAGAAGGCACCAATCTTTTTTAGGGTAAGTAAGTCCAAAGTTTTAGTGGGTACATAATTTTTTTATAGTGTTTGTAAGTCCTGTAACCACCACTTTTCTAAAATGAGAGTAATTTTAAACTTTTATAAAATTGATTATTTAATAATAGGTTTAAATCATGTTATTGATTTATTGGTAAATTTTGATTATTTTAATATCATTAAATTAGTGTTTTGTGATTTTGTTCTTTGGCTAGTGTAACCTTAGAGCTGCTTAACCTAGAGACTAACCATGACCATGGAGGTCTATCCCATGTGATTAGATTAGATAATTACCAATTTTTAGGCTAAGAGTATTTTGGTCATTTTGTGACTTTTGAATTATTTAGCATTCCGATTAATTTGTGAATTTTAGATTATTTTAATAAAATTTAAATTGATGTATTATAATTTTGGTCATTTTTTATATTTTAATATTTTGGAAATTTTTATATTTTAATATTGATTTTACGAGATTTGTTTAGTCGGGTTTGAGTTTCGTTTCGCTCCGACTTGTGTTAGTGACCCGGGTAGCTTAGACTCTAGACGGGATCCAAAGATTAGTTAGTCATGGCCCACAAACTCCACTAATTAAGTTAGTAAGTTTAGACTAATCCTACTTGTTAGATTGGTTAAGTTAGAGGCTTAAATTTAACCCTTTTGATCCGAAACTTGAACCTAACTTAAAATTAACCAAGAGGACTAGTTGAGGCTTATTGAACTTTCCCCCAAGGCCCAAATAGGGTTTAATGGCAGTCGATATAGGTATGTTAGCCTCTCTTCCTTTCATTTCATTCCATCTTGCCTCTTTTTCTTTACAAAGTGTTCTTCCCCAAATTGGAGAGCTTCCCTCTTTGATTTGATCTCCAAATCTCTTCATTCCTCTACCAAAACTTCCATCCAACCTTCTCATACTATCAAGGGAGGATGCTAGCAAATATTTGGATCAAAGTGCAAGGAGGAGTGTCCATTTTGAGAGGATCTTCGTACCGAAGCCGTATCCTTGAGAGTATTATTGGGATTCCACTTCCAATAGGTAAAACCAACCCTCTAAATTGATTTTCTATGCATATTAGTTAGTTTTGAATCCATAGGATCCACCCCCATGCATGTACCCCCTTTAGATTCAAGTTTGAGGCCATTTGGAGCTCTCGAGAGCAAGTTAGAATTGTCTTGTGTCCTCTTTATTAGATCTCAAATTAGAACACCTCATGTGTTTGGTTTAATGTCTAATAGGTTTAATTGTGTTTTAATTTTAGTTTTAGACATGTTAGAGGATGGATTGATGTTAGTTAGGATGGTTAGAATGAGTTTCATTTGGATACCCATGGTTAGATCTAAGTGGTTTAGTCTACATGCCATATTTTTAGCCTCAACTTGTCATTTTAGTGTCTCTTTATATAATGGACTATTTTATATATATACAAATATATGTTAGATATATTTCATATATTTAGATGTGTGTGGATATGTTGTTAGTGGTGTGCTTGTGCAGAAGAGATGGGAGTGTGGTTTGATGTGTGTCTTGAGTGGTGTGGAGAGTGAGATGTGTTTCTTTTGTCCAAACAACCCAAATTCGTCATAATATTCATCCACATTTTTAGCAGCCATAACAACTTAGAAATGTCATAACTTTTAGCTTAGAACTCCGATTAATCTCCCATTTTTTAAAAAAAACCGTATCGAAGTTAGCTTTCCAAATATATATTTTAATAGGTAAAGTACATACTAGAACTTTCTGTAAAACTGTTGTCAGCTATCCGAAAGACAAACGCGTTTTGCTATTTTCACGATTCCGGGAACTTCCGGACACGAAAATGCGATCCATTTGAAGTTTCAAAAATCTAACACAAAGGACTACGACATACTTTAATCCTAGAATTTAGTGAAGGCTCAATTGGTACAATATTGGTTTTAAGTAGAAGAGTGACTATACGACATAGGCATTTTGTGTAACCTATGAGCCTATGTAGTATGGATATTAAATGAATACAGAGTATGTAATGCATGTTATGTCAGATGAATGAAATAATATATATATGATATGTGTCCTCTTTACACTAATGTATATATATGGTTGAATGCAAGCCTGTAGGAATGCAATCAATGTAATGTATGTAAGCAATGCATAAATGCATGAATCAAAGAATGATATACAAGGTATGCATGAAAGTATAAAATGAATGCTAGATATGAATGCAAGATATACATGTAATGTTAGATATGAATGCATAATATATACATAATGTAATGCAATATATAATGATAGCATGCATGGTAATGTAGAATATATGATGCAAACATGTATTTGTCCACCGTTTTTCTTTTTTTTTACAATTTTCTTTCCTTCCCTTTCCATTTCAATTATCCCTTTTTTTCCTCTTCTATTTTTACATGTTGTATACAATGTATATATATGTATAGATCCATCTAAGTATGTAATATGCATAAATGACATGTATGTAATAAAAATAAGTATATGTATACAACTTAATGATATGTGAATGAATATAATGCATGAACTGAAATATGCATGTATATGGGATATGAATGAATGATATGCAAGTATCTATGTATGCAATAATGAATGTAATAAATACGCATGTATGTATTTGTAAAAAGTGCTTCATAAAGTGAGCCAAAGAGATAGGTCATTTTACTCAAAATGATCTATTTTACGCCAAGGAAAGGCTAATGGTTTTACGCCCAAGAAGACTAACCGCTTTTACGCTCGGGTCAAGCTGATGGTTTTACGTCTAGGACAGGCTAGCCACTTTTACGCTGGACAAAGCTGTCAAGTCTTGCATTTAATGCAAAGTCTGACATAAAGATTTAATGATGGCATATACCACAGAATTCGAAGGGATTTATTGTACACAAAGACCTATGCTGTCGTTTAGTATGTGGACTGAGCTGTTTTTACGCTCACAGAATGGCTTCTTTTACGCACGGAGATTATATGAGTTTTTACGCTCGAAAGTCGACGTGTGCGTAAAGTCTATTTGGGCAACTTTACGCTCAAGGTTGTTTAATAACCACTTTACGCGGGAAATCTATGACAGGGCTATTTTACGCCTAGTCCACTGCTTTACGCTCAGAATATATTAGGGTTATTTTGCGCCCTATTCTTCTCCACCAAATTGGAACGTGGTTTGCCTACGTGGCTTTCATGCCACTCTTCTCGAAGAACGTGTGTACGTGCATCCTATTCTTATTGAAATGATAGGACACGTGTCAACATATGCAGAGGATGGCTTCGGTCGTGGGTGGCAGTTGTTAGCGTAAAGATGGAACTTTTGCTGAGTTTTTACGCACAAGATCCCAAGTCTACAAATAGACTTATTTTTCTCATATAACACACACAGAGACAGGAGAGAAGACAGAGAGATTAGAACTCAGAGATTTTTGATTCTTTAGAGCATTCTTCTTCAACCTTTCTTTCAGAACAGAGTGAAGCAAAGTAGGAAAGCATTCGGCCTCGCCATCAGTGCCCAAGTGCGTCGATACCTTTCTGGTGACTTAGTTCTTCCAAGTTGTTCATCTTCAAGCAACGATCTTCATCATCATCGTATGGTCCAAGGAACTAAGTGATCATTTACAGATCAGACTTCTACAGCAATACTTTCCCAGAATCAAATTTGTACTTCTTGTACTTTTTTTGTTTTATTTTCAAAAGCCAATTCTCCTGGCATTTTGTTAAGTGAAACAAAATGGCAACTCTGCTGGGGACGACCTTCTCCTCTGACGAGGAGGCAATTGCTCAATACAATGATGTGTCGATTGGATCGATAAAGAAGACTCTGGTTGTACCCTTCGACCAGACTGCTTATGAAGGGATGCTCCGAACTGGGGGTGGTTCTCGCTACTCCAATGTTCAGAAATCTCGCAAAGCACGAAAAGTTTGGATTCCTAAATCCAAAATAGCTTCTGATCTCTCTGTTGCTGCTAGTGGCAAGGGAATTCTTCCCACTCCTGTCGTAGGGACTTCCGTTCGTAACGAGGCAGTCCTTACTTCAGAGTTGCACTCAAAGTGTGACGATTTATCTCCCGTTTGTAACGGTGAAGATAATCAGGTTTCACGCCCACTGCGTAAGAACCAGGTTTTACGCTCAGTGGGTAAAAACTAAATTTTATGCTCAGTACATAAAGATCAGTCTCCCATTTGTAATGGGGCAGACTCTAACGATTGTGCTTCTTGGTGTAAGAATCAGTCTCCCGTCGGTGACGTGGTAGGCTCAAATAAATTACGCTCCTCGCGTAAAACAAAATCTCCAGTCTGTAACTTGGTAGGCTCAAATAAATTATGCTCCTCGCGTAAAACAAAATCTCCCGTCTGTGACGTGGTAGATAACCAATTTTTACGCTCTACGCGTAAAGGTAAATCTCCTTTTTTTGACAGTGTAGATAAAATTCGCAATGATGTTTTTACATCTAATGTGAATGTGCCTAAACGTGTGCAGCGTAAAAATGTTGTTGGTAAAGCTTCAGTTCTACACCAACAACCTTCTTATACTGCTCTACGCAAAGTACCAAATCTACAAATTACACGCAATGAAAATGGAGTCCTTCGTGCTAAAAAAATCTCAAGATTTACGCACACAACTCCAAACGCGTAGAAATATACAATTTGGTTCTGCGAATGCAGCCAGTAATCTTCTTTATACACAGGGGACTAAACGTTTTTCTACCCCAAATGTAACAAAGAAGACTACTCCCTCCACTCCTTCTGACTTACGTGAATTGCTAATACAAAAGCGTAAGAATAGACAATCTACGGTGACATTTCCCCAAGAAAAACATCATTGTGATTATCACCAGGTTGTAATCAATTGTTGTTGTTCGGCTTCAAAACGGTCAGTTTTTGATCGATTGAGTTTTAATGTGCCTCAACAACAAACTGAAGACCAAGAACATAAGTTGTCATATATGTCAGTTAACATGGCATCTCATACTAACAGAGGACGACGTCCAAGACGAAATACATCCCAAACCCCAGGTCAGCAACAGTTCAACAGACTTCTTGATTCTTTTCAGGGAGTATATCAGAACACTCGATCAAGAAGACAAAGACAAATGCAGACTTCTGATTCAAAAGCTGGGGGTACTCGATCTTTTGAGTCCGAGATTGACAGTGTTGATTCATACTTCTATACTGATCCTTCTATATCTTCAAGAGAGGTTGAATCCTACGCTGTTGGAGATGAACCAGAGACCTCATCTGTTAATACAGAAAAGCGTCTCACTGCCGTTGAGTAATCATTGAAAGACATTCTTAATATGGTGCAAAACATGCATCAGATAATATTGAATCAGCAAACTGCTCAGCCGACAGTAATAACACCAGTACTAGTAGCGGCACAAACTCAAGATAGTCAAGGGGCTGATATACCTTTGAATGTTTAGGAGCCTACTGTTAATCAAAATTTTGCATCTCCAGATCCTATTATTCCAGAAGATGTACCATCTTCGGTGCGAATTACGGTACATCCAACAACTATTCAATCAAATGTGCTTCCGCAAACTAGTGAGGCCATTCAAGCAGTGCATGAACTCAAAGCACAGTTTGAAGTCTTGAGGCACAAGGATCAACTCCAGAGGTTAGGGATTAAGCAACCTTATCCTCCTCATTGGAATGATGTACCCTTTCCACCAAAATTCAAGCCACAATCCATGGTATTGTTTGATGGGAGGGCTTCTCCTAGTTAATATATCAATTATTTTGATATTATGACTGTACATCTACAGAAAAATGATGCTCTTCTCACTCGAGTGTTCATTGGTTGCTTGACGGGTTCGGCTTATGATTGGTATCGAAGTTTACCCGACAATTGCATTTCGTCTTTCGACGAATTTAAGACAATGTTTCTCTCCCGCTTCTATGAAGGAGTTATGGACATGAACATGTCCTCCTTAATAGAAATCAAACAAAAGGAGAAAGAAGATACTTGGACATTCATCGAACGCTTCCGACAAGCTACTTTAAAGATGTCTCATCGCATGCCAGATTCAGCACTCCTTGATACATGCAAGATGAATCTGCGACCATCTATTGTTATTTTTACGGGTTCCCAATTTACAGATTGGGCTTCGTTCATCATAGCAGCAGTTTCTGCCAAGACCAATAGTAGGTTGGCTCGTGAACATGGGATGATTTTTGCCTCAGATGATAGAGGAAAGAAAAGTAATCCTGGTAATAACCCCGGTAATCGTAAAGTGAAAGGAAAAGATACCCTCATGGTTAATCTTTCCAAGAATAAAATGACACCGAATAGTCAAGAATTTTCCAGGCCAAAGGAAGAATACTCTTTTGATGAGAGTGATATCCCAGGGATATTTCAATGTCTGGTGAAGAGTGGCAAACTTCAGATTCCAGAGCCAAAGAGGCCTAATGAGGTGAATCTGACTGACAATCCCAGATATTGTATCTATCATAGATACATTAATCATCCTACCAGTGCTTGCTATGTCTTGAAGAAGAAAATCCAAGAGCTGATAAATGATGGTGCTATCGCCTTAACTAATGATGACCATACGGTTACAACCAATATGGTTTCTCTTCAATTCAGGGATTTTCCTCCACAGCAAGTAGCAGATGGAATCATCCCAATCCCGAAGGAGACGATGAAAATTGTGAATATCCCGCCTTCTAGAGAAGAAAATGAAGGATTGCTGCCTCTTACCTTAAAAAATGGTGAAATTATGTGGGTACATCCTGACTTAGTACCTGAATTGGAAAATAAAAGTAAAACTTTAAAATCCAAGAAAGGCAAGAAAGTCAAAACCTGCAACATGATTTCTCATGTTATTCCAGATCCCGACGATTCAGATTATCTATGGGATGGCACTCCTTTGGAAGATAGACTAAGAGGATTGAACATATGTCCTCCAAGTCTAGCTCCTCCTACCAAACTCAAGCTTACTCATCAGCAGTGGTTAGCTAAGAATAGTATCCCTTTATACCGGGCACAATAAGTCTTCGCTGCTTACGAAAAAGCTCCTACAGGGATTTTTTTCTCCTATCCCGAATCCTTCTCCTCCTGTAGTTACAGAGACATCTATTCCTCATTCTCCTGTAGATACAGAGATCTCTTCTTCTTCCTCTGTGGAACCATTTGTTAAAAGTCTACTGCCTATTTATCTATACAGTCTGCAATCTGTCCTTCTCATGAAGAAAATGGGTTATGACTTTCAGAAGGCAGAAGGTTTGAATTATGATAAAGGAATACGACTTCCTTTACAAATTCAAAATCAAAAATCCACTGTTGGATTGGGTTCTGAAATTCCTCACAATAAACCTTACAAGATAAAGACTAAAGGGAGGAAGACTAAATCCTGTAATATGGTACTTCCTTCTCTTGAGTCTGAAGAAGAAACTTTTACTGGTACAAGATCCGGGAAGGAGTACCACAAAGATTATGAGGGATCTTCCAAAGAAGCAGAAGATGTAGTGGAAACACTACCAGCTCAACCTTCTCTTGTACCTGCTAAACCCTCGGTGGTTGAAAAGGAGAAACAGAAAGCAGTACGCTTTGACGTTCCATTGAAGTCTGCTTCCAGTCAGGGCGTGGTGATGAAACCTTACAAATTTGATATTCTAGCTCAGTTAGCCAATACTCCGGCTAGACTATCCATATTTGAACTGCTTCGTCTTTCTAGAGAAAGCAGGGAGACTTTGAGTGAAGCTCTACTTTAGGCAGATTCATGCTTGGCTCAACTCAAGAGTCATGATAATACTCCAGTGTCGTGTCCGCAATGTCATAGTGTGATGGAAGCAATTCCCAATATCACCTTTACACAAGAAGATATGCTGTTGAAGCATAACAAACATGACAGACCTCTATGCTACACTGGGTATATTGGATCTACTGAAATTGACAGGATTTACATCGATCCTGGGTCGTCAATTAGCATAATTCTTCAAAGTATGCTAAGACCCCTGAGGATTCCTACTAGTGAGCTGACTTACACTAGTACTACAATAGTTGGTTTCAACTCTGGCAAGAGTAAACCACTTGGGAAGATTCGTCTGAAGATTCAGATTGGCGATCTGCGAACTATGGTAACCTTCTATGTTATCAACTCAGATGTATCCTACAATATTCTTCTTGGAAGACCGTGGATTCATGAACACAACATTGTGCCTTCAACTCTCCACCAATGCTTCAAGTATGTGGATTCTCAAGGAGTTGTAAAGACTAAATTTGCTGATATCAATCCCTTCAAGGGTGTCGAAGCCTATTTTTCTGATTCAAGGCTTTATAAACAAGAACATGTAAAAGAGATATCAGACATAGCTGAAGATCAATCTTTTATTGAAGATCAGTCTATTAATGAAGATCCGCCAGAAGAACAACCTTTGAAGATCATAGTCAAGGGACGAATCCAATCCCAATCTGTCAATGATCAGCCTTTGATAATCAAGGTTAAAGGAAGAACTCAAGCTTCATCTGAGGAATCAGTAAATATTCCTACTAAAAGCCAAGTTCAACCTTTTATGATTAAAGTCAAAGGGCGTACTTCTTGTACGAATGATCCAGAACCACCATTGATTGTCAACCTTGATAAATCTATGCAGAAGACGGATAATGATCCATTAATGATTAATCCGGCGCATGGCAATCAAATTGTAAATGATGTAAATATCGATCATTCTGCACTTTTTGATATCAATGAAGATTTCTTTTTCGAGTATATGGCTGTCAAGTTTATTGAAAGAATGACTTTATCTCCTGATAATGAAAGTCATCAATACAAAAATGACATAGAGCCAGAAAAAAATCTATACATTAACTACAAGGAAAATTTCTTTCCTCTTCAGGTTGATGTTGGACCTTATGCTCAAAAGTTCTTAACATCTTCTCCTTATCTACTTCCAGTAGTTGCCAAATCACAAGCTTGTGTAACTTATAGACGTCATGTGGTTCCGTCTGATAAGAAAAACAAGCGCCAAATTGTTTTTGGCTTTGCTAGAAATATACCTGTTGCTCAGACAGACGATCTGAAAGATAAAAATAAAGGAAGAATCAGAATTAACAAATATAGTCAACAATCTATCAAGATCATTCAGAATATGGGATATGATTTGAAGACTATGCAAGGTCTCAATCAGGGCAAAGGTAGACGACTCCCGTTATGTGGTGATCCATTTTACCAGAAGACTCGTCATGGATTGGGATATGATCCGTCCCATATGTTTAAGGACGATATACAAGAAGAATTCTCTTCTAATTCTTCACAATCATCTGATTCAGAAGAAATCCAATTCATCGAATAGGATATATCTCGTTCCTCATATGATGAATTCGAACTAGTATCTTCAACTTTCCATTAGGATTTATTCTTGAATTGACCTGCTTTCCTTTCTCATAAAATAGGTTAGGTCATCCATTTCTTTTATCGATATTTGACATATATGCTCATGATGTCTGTCTTCTTAATCCCCAGCTACCAAAGTTTGGTTAAGCTGATTACTCATCTCTTTGGAGAGAAATTTTTATCTTCCATCTTATCAGTTGGTATAGAAAGTTGAATTTATTATTTATCACGTTCTTATAACCTCTGAATAAATATTAAATTTGCTGGTGTTTCTTATCTATCATGTCCATTTGACCTCTGCATAGATATTAATTTACTTTTCTTTGAGTTCTTATATACTATCATGTTCATATTACCTCTGATAGTATTATGCTCTAAAACAGAAAACGTGATTTCATTATCTATCATGTCCATATTACCTCTGGATAGATATAATATGTTGAGTTTAAAAGACTTGTCACGTCCATATTACCTCTGGTAAGTGTTTTCTATCTCATACCTATTGTTTAAATTCTAAATAAACGATAGGATCACAAAATAAATCTTTCATTCATTTTTTGTGTGGAAACACTACAAAATGAATAAGACAAAAGATGACAAAACGCTCTCTTAAGGTGGAGTGGAAACATCTTGAAGCAACTTCTTTAATTCTTCTAGCCGCTTGCCACGAGAACTCATAACCTTCTTTGTAGCCTCAGCACGTTGAGCTTCAGGGGTGCAAATACAAGAAAGTTCAGCGAAAGTGATTATCAGATTGTCCTTGGCTTCATCAAGGGTTCTGATGGTCGACTCAGCCCCAAAAGCTTGTTCTTCTAAAATTGAGCTTTGGGTGAGATGTAGATTTCGAGCATCGATCATCTTTTTCCTTTCAGCCTTCAAGCGAGCTAGCTCTGCCTCGACTTCACGGATTTTGTTATTCTTGTACTGAATATCTACGTTTAAAGCATCATAAGCCACTCTGTGACCATGCAGTGCAGGTTTTATGCCAGCCAAAAAGGCTTTCTCTTTGGCAACCTTTAGACTGTGTTCATGGAGAGCTACATTATATGTAGTCTCCCGAACAAGATAATCAGCTGTTAAAGCATCATACTCCTCCTGAATGAGGCTTTCTACAGTCTCATTTGATAGCCTGAGATATTCTCTGATCGGCTGCTCAAGGTCCTCCACAATTTTCTCCAATGTTGCAGCTCTCTCAACATCATTGAATATGGCAACATTCTTGATAGTCAGAGCCATTGCCGTCTTCAAAATCTCATAACTGAGGCCTTTATTCAAGACCAACTTTATCAGAGTTGCCAGAGTTTTATAAAAAGTTTCAGTATGAATCTCAACCAGGAGATTCATTTCTACGCTGGAGCTTGGTGTGGCGGCAATATCCAATAGATCTCTTCTTTGAAACTCGGGAGCAGATATGGTTGGCACGACAGTAGGATGAGATGGAGTTGTTGTTGTTACTATTGTCATAGTCAAGTTATCCCTAGGAGCTTTAGGGGTTGTATCTCTAACACCTATAGCTACCATTGGTGTAACAATAGACGAAGGTGGAGCTGGTGTCGTCACTGCTGTTATTTGGTTCCCAAGAACTTCATGAGCATTGTCTTTAATATCTGTTACTCCAGCCATTTCTGGAGTTCTGGCGTCGGTGATATTAGTGGATGTGGTGACAATTGCAGGTGCTGGTTCAGGTTCCGGTGTTGGCTTATCAGAAACTGATATTGAATCAGCAGCTACAACAAAAGATGCTATCACTTCCCTAGTTTCAGTTGGTGGTTCAAGCATGCTCTCAACACCTTCTTCAACTGTCAGCTCCGTAGGATTTTCTACTGCTTCAGTTGCAGTAAAATTTTCTATAGCTGATTCTTTATTTAAGTCCGGTTCTCCTCCAGCAGCTTCATCATCACCTGCAGTGAGGTCTATTGCAGCCTCTTTCTGGTGCTGATCTTCAACATGAGAGGATATTTCAGGATATGCTTCTTGATGCTCCACCGCGGGTTATTGTCCTTCCTCTTCATCAGTACCCTCTTCGCTAGAAGAAGAAGTCTCATCAGCAGATTCCTCATTTTCATCATAAATATCTTCTTCTTGAGGAGGAGGAGCCATAGGATTTGGTGCAATTATGACATCTGCAAAACGAACAAAATAAGTTAGTATACAAAATCATGATATATAATTCCGTATAAGTTTTGTATAATACTTGGAATATGTGCATTTTTTTCAAGATATGTATCATAATCACCATCCTAGTCATCATCCTCGAAGTCAAGAGCCGGTTCGTCTGATGGGATGTGGTCTTGATCAGCGGTGGATACAGTAGTAGCACCCTCTGTAACATGTGCCTTGGTTGGCAAAGATAAATGGAGTGAGGTGCTAAAACGTCCAGGAGACAAAAGTGTTACAGCTCCTGATCCAACTATTGGTGGATGGGCTGAAGATCCTTCTCCCGGATGGACGGAAGAAGAACCGACAAGATGATCCTCTACAATCAAAGTATCATCTTCTGGAGTATGGGCTCTTAATTTGGAAGGCCCTTTTTTGGTAGATTTCTTCTTCTTCTCTGGAGACTTTACCAGAGAAGTGGTAGCCGCATTCTGTTTTCGTTTATGGGTCTTTCCAATAATTATTGGTCCCGCGGGTATCTCCCCAGCTCCTCTAGGAATTACTGCCAGAAATTCATCTATAGTAGCAGTATTGTCTGGTACATCAGGGGTTATCCTGATAGGCTCTTCAATATTTCCCTCTCGAGCCCATCGAAGACTTCCTTGCATCCTATAGCCGTCCTCAAAAGAACGGATAGATGTATAGAAATGAGCATACGAATGAAGTATGTGTAGCTCAGTTGTACTAGTGGCTGTAGATAAGCTGAATCTAGCACCAGTACATGCAGCTCCGAAATATCTCCATGCTCGTGCACCATCAGTCAACTTTCCATAATGATAGAAACTAGTGGAAGGATTGCCAACATAAAGTTGGTCATATCCAAACTGACGAGCAAATCTACTTAGTAGATAAGGCTCGAACGTGCAGTTATCTTCATTCCTATACATCAGATGAGAGGGTCTGATGTACACTAGCCATTGGTAGACAGATCTCGGCAATAAGGCTAATTTATCCACTTTATCTTCAAATTGCATACCAAGGCAGTCGGCTGGAACTGGTGGCCTGGTACAAAAGAAATTCCAGCCGAGAGAATAATTTAATGCTGCTCGGGTGTTTGCCAATGTTGTAGTTCTCCATGTGGATTTGCTAAATTTTTAAAGAAAAATCTTCGCTTCATCTTCAGGACCTGGTGGCAACAAATTATAATTGTGGTGCAGTAACCAACCTATCAGATAGGTGTATGGTAACTCCACCCTTGGAAAATTATGAGGAGCATTATTGATTAATTCTTCACCAAAAATCCGTAGACCTGCATTTATTCGGCATACCATTGCCGACAACAGGTTGATTCTATTCTTGAAAACTAAACGTACTGCTGGCCATAGTACGTTGCGGTGAATCCTGTCTACAGTGCTAATCCCCGACACGACCCATCTTCTCAGCCATAAAGATAAAAAGCCTGCCAACAAGGCCTTCTTCGACATCTTCTGACTACCCTGCCTCAGGTAGCTTAAAGCCTCAGTCCCCGTAGGGATGTCTCCAATTTTGGTAGACAGATACCGGTCGTGAGCTTTCTGCGACGCCATCAATTCCTGAATTAAATCTGCAGGAATTACAGAGCAAGGTTTGATGATCTGAGTCTTATCTTCTCGGAACCTGCCCTTCTCCGTCTTGGACACCCTATTTTTATGATAAAACAGATAAGTTGTCCATTTGGTTATGTACGCCAAATGTGATCCAGTTTCATACATGCTGGTGCAAATCAAATAATGGAACATAAGTTCTTCGTAGACGTGCACCATTTCGGGGTTCTTCTCCCGAATTTCTGTCAATTCCCGATTGGAGGGAATATATTTTTCATAGGGAAATTTGCCCATTGGTAGTTTCGAAATAAATTGCATCTCATGTAGGGCCAGACCCATCTGACCATGCGGAGTTACAAAAGTTCCTGTCGAACTCATATACAGCTCCAATAAAGCCAAGAACAGATTTTCGTTCGGTGGAATGCCATAACTGGTAGAAGCTACTGCTTCATACAAACCGATGTCGTCCAATTCTGTTTTAAAGTATTTCATGACCCAGTTGCTGATCTGGATCCAGTTACCACTATAAGGGGTCAACCACCCTGTCAGTCTAGGGTTGGTTTGAGGATATAAGACTCCTTTCCTTATGAATCTATTTATGAACATGGGAATCTGGACCGGCTGGATGAGAGACGAATCCTCGCTCGGTGTAAACCCAGGCAATAGTCCAGAAAATGGAATAAAACCACCACAAGGAGTGCTAATGTGGTAACCCATGTCGTTCGCTCTCTCCCTTCTGAAAATGATTCTACCCAGTCTGCTATAGCTGTTAGGAGTTAAATTCCACAGCATTTGACGGTGGTGACTAGCATGAACGAAAGCAGATATAGGATAATCCCTATCCATCTCAGGGAGATACATCACTCTTTCTCCAGATCTAAATACCCAAGCCTCTTTTTTGGGATGGGTTTGTGACGTGCAATCTATTGCATCTCCAAATAAGAAAGCTGGTTTCAAGAATTATTGATTATCCAGTGACATCAGTATTTTTCCGTTTATCATGGATAACAACATCCTATCTCCTTGGGCATATATCAGTTGTGCTCTTGCTGCAGGATAGTCGGGGTTTGACTGAGGAAATTGAACATGAGATAAATCCTCCAGATAGTTCGAGCCCACCATGCCGACTGACGAGCCAAAGACTTCTGCAAGAGGATGAATTTGCAAGTCTACTGCAAAAAGGAAAAGAAATCAAGTTAGAAAGGAAATCTAATTTGATGACATTTATGCAGATAAAGTGATCTGAATGTTACAAATTAAAATAGAAAAAGTCTTTTGTTTTTATACAAAGTCTTTTTCATTTTTTGAAGGTTTATGTTGACACGTATAACGTGGGTGTATTTTTCTTTAGCTTTTACGCTAATACGTACAACGTGGGCGTATATTGTTATTCCAGCTTTTACGCTAACACGTATGACGTGGGCGTAAAAAACTGAAGAGTTATCCTCTTCTTCTTCCTCAACAAGTTTTTCCAGCTGAAGAATAGGGTTTTACCCATCATAGGTGGAGCTACGACTGGGTTGGGCTGTCGGTGTGGTGTTGATGATCGAACATGGGTTTTCACACGATCGGTCGACGATGAATCAATGGCAGATTTCTTTTCCTTGCTGCCTGCGGTGGATGATTTCTTAGGAGCCATCAGATCAGAGAAATGTTTTGAAGAAGGAGAAGGCAAAGGGATTCAAGAGTAAGGAAACAAAGTAAAATCCTCTTTCTTCCCGAAGAACCCTATTTATAGGGAGTTTTTCAAATCGGTTCAAATTCCAGATTTTACGCCGACTGTTGGATATCCCCGCTTTTACGCGGATGACTGTTGCGTATCCCGCTGACTGGTCAAATCCTAGTTTTTACGCTGCTGTTCAAAGTGTTTCAAATTATGAAGACATTCGAAAACTTTGAAGGGGGTTTTGTAGGAGCGTAAAAAGTGCTTCATAAAGTGAGCCAAAGAGATAGGTCATTCTACTCAAAATGATCTATTTTACGCCAAGGAAAGGCTAATGGTTTTACGCCCAAGCAGACTCACCGCTTTTACGCTAGGGTCAAGCTGATGGTTTTACGCCTAGGACAGGCTAGCCACTTTTACGCTGGACAAAGCTGTCAAGTCTTGCATTTAATATAAAGTCTGACATAAAGATTTAATGATGGCATATACCAGAGAATTCGAAGGGATTTGTTGTACACAGAGACCTATGCTGTCGTTTAGTATGTGGACTGAGCTGTTTTTACGCTCACAGAATGGCTTCTTTACGCACAGAGATTATATAAGTTTTTACGCTCGAAAGTCGACGTGTGCGTAAAGTCTATTTGGGCTACTTTACGCTCAAGGTTATTTAATAACCACTTTATGCGGGAAATCTATGACAGGGCTATTTTACGCCTAGTCCACTGCTTTACGCTCAGAATACATTGGGGTTATTTTATGCCCTATTCTTCTCCACCAAATTGGAACGTGGTTTGCCTACGTGGCTTTCATGCCACTCTTCTCGAAGAACGTGTGTACGTGCATCCTATTCTTATTGAAATAATGGGACACGTGTCAACATATGCAGAGGATGGCTTCGGTCTTGGGTGGCAGTTGTTAGCGTAAAGATGGAACTTTTGCTGAGTTTTTTACGCACAAGATTCCAAGTCTATAAATAGACTTATTTTTCTCATATAACACACACAGAGACAGAAGAGAAGACAGAGAGATTAGAACTCAGAGATTTTTGATTCTCTAGAGCATTTTTCTTCAACCTTTCTTTCAAAACAGAGTGAAGCAAAGCAGGAAAGCATTCGGCCTCGCCATCAGTGCCCAAGTGCGTCGATACCTTTCTGGTGACTTAGTTCTTCCAAGTTGTTCATCTTCAAGCAGCGATCTTCATCATCATCGTATGGTCCAAGGAACAAAGTGATCATTTACAGATCAAACTTCTACAGCAATACTTTTCCAGAATCAAATTTGTACTTCTTGTACTTTTTCTCGTTTTATTTTCAAAAGCCAATTCTCCTGGCATTTTGTTAAGTGAAACATGTATTGTACCTATATTGTATATAGGCTTAGAGTGGTTTACCCTATATGACTTGTTCGTTAGACTTGTAGTTTGACTAGAGTTGACCTAGTTTGACTAGAGCATTGACCAGAGTTGACCTAGATTGGCTTAGAATCATGTAGATTGTATTATAGAATTCATTTACCATATTTTGGATACATTATAACCTGTATTGCTTTATTTAGGACTTTGTGACTTAGGTTCAGACATCTATTTTTATCAGTTGCACAGGATATCAGGCGAGTACATTCTCTGATAGTTCTTCCATTTACTTGTCGATTTCTGTATTCAGTTCTAGTTAGTTCTATTTGATTCTCTGTTACCAGTACGGATTGATATTTACTGGATCCATTGTATGCGACACATACCTTATAGTCTGGCCTCTATCTCTGAATCATCACTGGAATTATCCTAGAATTATCTACTAGCATCATTATGTCCTGGTTGGACTTGTATTTATTTCGTGTCGGATTATGGTTTCACTTGTACTTGTTGGGCGAGAAAATATTTGAGTAAGACATGTAGACATATCCCAAATACTGGAATCACCCCTTTTGCTGAAATCAAGTGGAATGCAAGCCATCCCACACTTGGCCAAGTGTACGATGTGCCTGATTACCCCTAGCCGTTTACATATCGATCTCAGTATTTTAAAATACACTTGGGTATTGTATAGACTCATACTCGAATCATACAAGAATCATTGACAAGAATTACTTTACAAGAATCATTGACAAGAATTACCTTACAAGAATTACCTTATTCGACTCATGGATTAGAATCACTTACTGGACTCATCTCGTAGTAGAATCACACTTGTCTTACATTGTACTGTCTGGACTTATATCACCATTACTCTAGTTCAGCTAGTTTTACATTACAATCTTCATTGACATGTTCTTATGTTTTTCTCATCTTTACTTTCCTTGTTCTAACTGACGTTCTATTTTCATTAACTGTCTAAACTGCTTGCTCATCAATATAATTGTCTATAACTGTTTTATAGTCTTTATCATTTACTTGGGATTTCTAAATAATTTTGTGCTCATTCCTATCCTGACTGGACATGTTGAAAATATTACAGATGGTTGTCGTGAGCACACTTGCCGTACTTGCTTGTGATCCGGAGACGGTATAGCTATCTTTGGCCTCGATACTCAGGAGTGATCGGAAGATTAGTTTAGAATTGCATTAGACTTTCATTTGAACTTCTATTGTAATGAGTTGAGATCTCGACTTTGTTTTGAGATTGTTTGAGATATTATTATTTTAGTAGTTTCTATCAGTTGTTGGAGTTTGGAGTTAGTATAGCTTTGTGATTCTGTGTTATCTTATTGTGCTTAGACTATGATTGAGTATTATCATATCTTATACTCGTCCTCCGTTCGAAATTGAGTTTTGACAAGTACATTATACGATTGCTTGAGTTGTTGTTTAGATAGTAAACTTGTACAACGTTCTACTGCCGATTCTGTAGCGTAGGCTGGACGCAGTTACGCACTGTGCCCTTACACATGGTGCGGGTCGTGACAAGTCCTCTATAATTTTGGGCCCTTTAAACATTAAATCTGGTCTTTGATTTTTAGGCCAAAAATCAAATTGACGGAATGAATCTATAGATTAGAAGCCATAGGAAGATTAGAAAAAAGAATACTTTTTAGAGGGTCAAAAGAGACTCATGTGGATGCTGATTTTTTTTCTTCTAATCTAAATATTTAAAGCCACGAAAAGATTAAGCTCATGTGACAGCCGAGTTATTAGAGCAGAGAATATTTTTTAGGTTCTTTATTTGTAGAGAGAGAGAGAGAGAGAGAGAGAGAGAGACGTGGTTGCCAAATTTTTTTTTTCTAAAAGAACTAATGGTCAGACCCTCCAAAGGTGAGACTTTGATTTTATATATATATATATATATATATATATATATATATTGGAAGAAGGTAAATATTATTGATAAGACAAGTCTTACAAAACTAAAAACCCGCCCCAGACCCAAAAAAATCATCTGGGGCCAAGGATATCTACATCAGCCGCTATATTTCTTTGTACGATGTGTAAACTGAGTGCAATTCCCTCGAAGATACGGCAATTTTGCTCAAGCCAAACATGTCAAACAACAGCTCCAAAGATGAGGCGTATCCACCTGTATGCTCCATCTCCTTTACCTTTTTGAGCTTTAACTTCATTCATACATGAAGCAAAATCCCTATTATGAGTGATAGGAAGTCCTAGGCGCATAGGTTGTTTACTCCAATCTCCCAAATAAAGTCACGGCAGAAGAATAGATAATATATATATATATATATATATATATATATATATATATATATATATATATATATATATATATATATATATATATATATATATATATATATATATATATATATCAATTGTTGTTGATTGTCTTATTTGTGGTTAACTTATAATTTATCGGAAAATTATGTTTTGCCTAATACCTATTATTCCTACCGAGTTGATTTAGTGGTCAGAGTCGATGACTACAAGTGAGTTTTCCTAAAAGACCTATTGAAATCAGTAACTGCCATTAGGTGAGCTTTATAATTTATTAATTCATTTTTACAAAATGTTGTTGAAATATGCAGTGGTATCTTAGAAAATAGTTTATTGAAACATCCCGTATTTGTCGTTTAAATATCTATTAGTTGTTGTATAGTTGTTTCAATGCTAAATTATTGACTTATTTGTGGTTGACTTATAATTTATTAAAAAAATTTCTTGCTAATGCCTATAGTTATTGCTGCTGAGACGTTTTAGTGGTTGGAGTTAAAGATTACAAGTGAGTTTAGAGGCCACAACTTTAAGCTTTGAGGATACCAATTTTAGAGTTCATCTCAGGTCTCAAAAATTGAAGCCCGACACTGCTAGATCATTACAATAATACCGTTTTGAATAATGCTATTTGACCCTCCAAATTATCTCTCAAAGCCATCCGTCCTTACGTGGCAACTGGCGTCGCAGCTGACATGGCTAATTTTAAAATTAAAATTAATGTTAATATTAACATTAACATTAATATTAATAATATAATTAATATTAATATTAATATTAATATTAATATTAACATTATTAATAATATTAATATTAACATTAACATTAACAATAATATTAACATTAACATTAAAAAAATTAGGTAATTAATTTTTTGGATTAAAATTTGCCATGTTACATGACACATAATATTATTTAATATGCCATGTCAGCTGCCACATAAGAAGTGATGGTCTGGAGGAACAATTTGGAGGTACAAATAGCTTTACTCTAAGAGGACGTTGTTTGGTATGCGGTATTTTTTTTATTCCTGAAAAATTTATGGTAGAAACTTACTACCATGTTTGTTTGGGCTATAAAATTTTATTTTCGGAAATTAAAAATATCTGGTTAAATAGTTTACCCACAAAAATGGGAATCATATAGCTTAAAAATAGGTGGATATATTTTTTTTCCCCAGGAACAATAAAATTTGCTTAATTTTCCTCTTCATTTTGAGCAATTTTTAACGTTATTTTCTTTTTGATCATTTTCTCCTTTTTTTTGTCGTTTCTTATCTCTTTTTTTGTCGTTTCTTGTCCTTTTTGTCCATTTTTGTCGTTTTTAGTATTTTTAATAATTTTTTGTCCTTTTTTGGACTTTTTGTGTCTTTGGTCGTTTTAAATTTTTTGGCCCTTTTTTGTTATTTTTGTTGTTTTTTTTATCTTTTTGTCGTTTTTGTCATTTTTTTTGTTTTTGTCCTCTTTATCGTTTTTATAGTAGCTTTTTGTCTTTTTGTCATTTTTGTCATTTTTGTCAATTTTTTTTTTCCTTTTTAGTAGTTTTTTGTCATTTTTGGACTTATTTGTCTTTTTTGATCATTTTTTTGACGTTATTTTCGTTTTGATCATTTTTTCTTTTTTCTTTTTTTGTTTCTTGCCACTTTTTGGTCGTTTCTTGCCGGTTTTTGCTCAATTTTTTTTTATCGTTTTGTCTTTTTTGTCGTTTTTTGTCTTTTTGTCGTTTTAGTAGTTTTTTTTGGGTAAGTTTCTGTCCTTTTTTTTAGACTTTTTGTGTTATTTGTCGTTTTTATCTTTTTTTGACCTTTTTTGTTATTTTTGTCATTTTTTATCTTTTCGTCGTTTTTGTCGATTATTAATGCTTTTGTCTTTTTTTCATTTTTTTGTCATTTTTAGTAGTTTTTCTGTCTTTTTTGGACTTTTTGTCCATTTTTTTGCTTTCTGTCGCTTTTTTGTCCTTTTTGTCATTTAAAGTAGTTTTTTTTGTCTTTTTTTTCTTTCTATCATTTTTATTGCTTTTTGGTAATTTATTATCTTTTTTATCGTTTTTATTTTTTTTTTGTATTTTTTTGCCTTTTTGTAATATCTTTTTTTGTGTGTTTTGGTTTTTTTTGTTCTTTTCGTCTTTTTTGGCCATTTTTTAGCTTTGTTCTTTTTTGTCCTTCTTGGTCGTTTTTATCCTTTTTTTTGTTGTCTTTTTTCATTTATTTGTTTTTTGTTGCTTGTCCTTTTTTTTGGTCGTTTTGATTTTTTTGTTGTTTTGTCCTTTTTGGATTTTTTTTGTCGTTTTATTTTATTTTTGTTTTTTCATTTTTTGTTTTTGTCGTTTTTTTGTTCTTTTTTGTCGTTTTTTTTTTCTTTTTGACGTTATTTCATTTTTTTGAAAAAAATTCTCATTTTTTTCCGGAAATGTTTGTATAGTCACCAAACATGGAAATATAATTTTTCAGAGATTTTAATTACTTGAAATTTGATTTCCGAAAATATTGAATTTTAGTTATATAGTATTCCATATACCAAACGTCCTCTAAATTTTTTAGATTACCACGTGGCTCAAGCAAATTACCCTTGTGAATTGGGAAGATTGGAATCTTCCCGAGAATTCAGATCTAGTTGTACATGGAACAATGATATGTACCACCATATATACATACTATCAGGATATGTAAAAAAAAAAAATCACTTTATATATAATCGAGCATGAAAATTGTAAGTAAACAACAGGGGGCATAATGGAAAATGGTCCCTCTAATCTTTCTTGATTCACTTTCTAAACAAACACATGGAATTGAATGTCCTAGCTTGATAAAAATTAACTACTTAGTTATAATTATACAGAAAGAAAAAAGTTATAACTACATAGATAGATAGATGCAATTTAAGACCCTTTGGTAATTTTATATGCATCTTAAGTTTCCTCTATCCACTCTGGATAAAATCTTTATAAAGTGTACGTAGGAGTATTGAACCTGAATTACCCTATCATTGCACTAAAATTCTAGTATTATTAAATAAAAACTAAAAACTAAATATTTATATTATTCAAATATGTTATTATATATAGAATTGAAAATGTTCTTGAAACCATCCTCAAGAAGTACTCGGAAGTCCATTTCATCAATTTTAAAGTATATTAAGCCTTACACATGGATTAAAAAAAAACTGTTAAGAACTGCCCACAAATAAGAAGTTTCTTCTTACAACCCTACTGTAAGAGTTGGATGAAGAATGAAAAAAAAAAAAATCTCTCTTCATTGTCCTTTAGTCTTTTCCGCTTTTAACATAGATTAGTGCATTCGACTCGCAAAAACATCACTTGTTGTTTTTAATTAGTAGAAAATAATTTTGCTTTTTTTTTTTTTGCTTTACACATGTTAGTAGGAAGTAACCAAAAAGTTGAAACTATGGACTGAAGTGGGTATATATATATATATATATATATATATATATATATATATATATATATAAAGGAAATATAAAGGAAATATATTGGTGGGTTGGAGTCCATCCCAATCGGTTCTGCCTTCTACTACATCAACAAGGTCAACACAAATAGAAGCACCGTCAAATTATTGTGAGTAATGACTATATCTCCAACTAAGATTGCCTCTCTTCATACAATCAATGACGTCATCTCCAGAGTCGGACTCAAAAATTCGAGTTGGAGCAGACTAGAGTAGGCTATGTGTGGTCTGACTTATATTAAAAAAATAGAGAAATTTTTTTGGTCGCCTCCAACTTTCTTTATTTACTCTTAATTCTCTACCAGAGGCAGATCCAGATATTGGGTGGGGTGGCTGGGGCCCACCCCAATTTTTTTTCATATAATTTTTTTTCGTTTTGACTTTTTTGTAGGAGTTAGCCCTCACCTACCTACCCCAACCCACTCGAGTCCACCTCAGTTTATATTTATCAATCCGCCCCTCCTCTACTAGATTTGCATGCAGACCTTCATTTCATTCATGCAATTAGCAACAAAATATTTGTTTCTTCCACATGAACGGTGACAAGCTTTTGACTCCTCCATGTAGTTGGCTGACTATTCGATGTTATCCATCTTTCCTTGCAAATCAACATTATTCTCCAAATCAATATTGCATTTGGAATTATTATATAAGTTAACTTAATGCTCACTGTATTGTTAGACATATTCTTTAGTATAATATCTTTTTATTTTGAAATATAATAATAAATGTTATAGGTCATCATTTTTGTGACATTTTGGCCAGCAAATTTAGGTAATCAATGACCATACATCACCATTCACGATATTACAAATACTGTATATACCGACGACTGCATCCCTCGTTAAATCATGTTGTGACAAAAAATGGTCGTTGGAAAATTTATTTTCGTTATCCAAAAGTCGTTTCCGTATAATCGTTGGTCTGAGTAACAACAACGACGTGGCGATGGACAATTACCGATGGCTCGACATCTGTTCGGTGAACGCTCTACAATAGGCAATATACTGACGACCGTTTAAAAATGATCGTCGACACACCAATGACAAACTTTCGACGCCCTTAAAGATGAACTTTTGGCGACTAGGCAACAGACTCGTGATGGATATGGTTTTTTGATACTTGGTTTCATTCATGATACTTAGTTAACGATGATAGTAAAAGTCGCCTAGTTCGCCCATGCGTCGTTCCCCATCGCCAGTAGGTTGTCGATCGTTAAATTGAACATATTTAAAAATATATATTTAAATCTAAGCAAACCATAATAAAACCAAAGAGGGCGACGGATTGACGACATCCTAGCAGCATTGATTTATAATGCAATATCGATATTATAGAGATGACACTTCGATGTCTTAGGCGGCTACATAATGGACTGGCGACATTCTTTGTTTATGTTTATGATTGTCATTTTTTATACTTCACTTAGCGATGAAGTTATGTGTCGCTGAGGCGCCACTGGTACGTCGCTGAGTTGATTAAATTTAAAAAATATATATTTTAAATCAAGCAAAACACAAACAAAATATAATATAACATAATATATGAGTCCAGACGTAACCCACGGTAGAATTCATATCCAATCAGACCTTTAGTGGCACAAAGCACTCACTATAAATCCAAAAACATAATAATAACATAATATATGAGATCCGATGCAACAAGTCCTAGTATTCCTATCTAATCGAACCTGCAATAACACAAAACGGTCGCCAGAAACCCAAAAATAGAAGGAAAAAAATTATACACCTGACACAACTTGTTATAAAATTCTCATAAAAATACGAGTACAAATACACTCAAAGTTACAAAATTTAAGTATATACATACCAAAATAGTATAAATACAAATAAATATTTTTTGCTTTGACGGTAGTGGTGGTTATGGGGCATGAAAATTGGTCATGACATCCGGTGGAAGCAAACATAGGATCCTTGCAACCAGCTCGACCAAACTAAGGTCAACATGGGTAGCATGAGTAGCAGGCGTATTAGGGGAAGCAGAAGCAGCTGAACTCAACCTAACTATAGATGTCTGTATACACGTTGTAATTCTCCGTCACGCTAAGTTCAACCGGTGGAATTGAAACGCAATGGCGTTTTGAATTACCCATGCAACAGCTTGCTTGAAGTTTCGCTTGGTCGAGGTAACTCCTCGCTCAGGTGTGTGGCTTCGATGAACTTGCCTCAGCTTGGCCTTCACACTGAATAAAAGGAAGTTTTCAATACACTGAATTGGCTTGATAATAAAAGAGATGAATCCATATAACTAAGGAATTAATCCCATTGAGTCGAGCATATGTGTAGAACATGGAAGAAGTGTTATAATACTGCTTAGATGTTCTTCACGATGGTTTTCAAAGCTGGCACTTGGTCTTTTGACCCTACATATTGAGTTAGGCAAACTTACGCAATGGGCTATCGACTTGATGTCGTAGCAGACACGTCCCCATGATTCCACTCCATTGCATAGCAAATATGTCCCACGGTCTTATTGTCGGTCTTTGGAAAGATGGCACGGTTGTGGCACTCAAAAGAACACAATTGTTCAAAGTTGAGCACGCGCACGTTCCCACGGCCTCAAGGCTTGTGGCTTGTCATATAAAATATGACTTGGGCACCAGTGTCGCAAGAAACATAGTTGGGTAAAGGCAGGAAACATAAATTTGGTCAAGTTGAGCAGGAGGGCTATCAAATAGTCGTTCCTGGAATTGAGACAAAATGAGTATTTAAACATGGAAAATTATCGCGATCGGTTGACGTCGAGGAAATCGCTGGTTTGAGGGATTCGCGTAAATGTATGAGAAGTAAAGAATGATAAATGATACAGAGAATGGTAAATCGAGTTGAGTCTTGCATGGTCATTGGACAACTTGTACACAAGGTGTAGTTTCCTTGAACGGTTGCCAAGGCCACGAAACTGATTCGACGTAGGAGGAACGAGTATAACAGTGCTGGCAGAACTGGCATGGGTGATTCGAAAACTTTCGAACATGGCTCGCTACCCGCCGCGAAAGGATCGTCGTCTAACCTAGTTATAGTCTAATATAGCTTGTCATTGCTAGTGACCTTTCATATTGATGAGTCGGCATAATAGCGGTGATCTATGTGCATGCCTTAGATTGGGTAAAGAAGTGTATGTACGGTGTCGGTTAAGTCGAAAGAAGTGTAAACATTGCACAAATAAGTCAAAGAAATGTGTGTATGATTTACAACACAAGTATGGAGCCAAAGATTTGGCTATAGCAGAGACAGGTGCTCCGGCATGAGTTATGGCATCGTTTGTGCAGTCAATGACATATGTTTATGTGTATAGTTCTTGTCGGTTCTATGCTGAAACAAGAAAGACCGTAAGGTAAAGTATGAATGAGTTACCCTGTGTTGCGAGGCATGACCTCGATGTTTGTGACAAAAAATAGATCTTATGGTACAGCCATAATGTTTGCACAACTGGGTTTTGTAGCACAGTTTCAAAGAATTGATAGTACAATCACGTTGGTTACAACACAAATAGGCCAAGAGTCTAAGTCATCAAATTGATCCTAAGGCAAGAATAGAAAGACAATCAAATGAATAGTTGCACTCACTAAATGAACGTGTTAGTTTTATATGGATAGGTGAGGGGCTCACCCACCAGTATGGTTGTGTACTGACCACCCAAAAGTTTTCATGCGTAAGTTACATGTACTTGCTCGACGAGGCAGGCTCGCCTGGACGCACTAAGACATGGAGTTTCTTAGAGTTTTGAGGTGTGCGACCGTGTTGAAGTCTTTTCCTATAAGGGATATATTGTATGGACATCGCCTTCTGAAGCACCCACAAAGTTGTAAGCCTTCGGGCATGAGCGATTATATTTAAGAGAAGAGAGAGAGAGAGTCGAGTGTTTGTATTCAGAAAGAAAGTTGTTTGCAAGAACAAAAATTCTTATTACGAACTTAGAAAAAGAAGTACAAGAGTACAATTAATTTCTAGGGAAGTACAATTGTAGGAATCTGACCAGAAGACGATCACTTTATTCCTTGGACGATGTGATATCGAAGACACGAGCCTCTGGAGGATGCAACACCACTTTAGCAGGAGATTATGATCTTTTTTGATGCTTTGAGATTGATTTGAAACTCTATTTATAGAGCTCTTGAAATAACTGTTTAGCAGTTATTCTGGGTTGCGCATACCTCAGGTTGCGCGCCTTCTATTCACTTGCGCGTGCTGTTGTACCAACTGCTGTGGACGCGTGGCATCGTTTGATTGAGATACGCGTGGTCATGGGCAGTGTAGTGGACACGCTTTATGAAGTTGGTGGCTTACGTGCCACATCACCCTGCTCTGAACACTGTTTGATTACCCTGCACGAGCTTCAATAGGTTGTGCGTGGGAACAATTTAGCAACTTGCACGAGCAGTTGCACCAACTGCTATGGACGCGTGGCATCATTTGATTGAGATGCCCGTGGTCATGGGCAGTGTAGTGAGCACGCTCTGTGAAGTTGGTGGCTTGCGCGCCACCTTACTCTACTTTAAAGTAAGAGTAAATTAGGTGGCACCAACTAGCCATGTTGCGCATGAGCGCAACTCAACAACTATCGCCTTTGACTAGATCTTCTGTATTGTACTGATTAATTCTCCTGCCATATAATGACTTGCATGAACCAGCTGTCAACATTAATTACATGCTGATAAAATCTTCTCGAGCGCCGCGTTGCACAGGATTCAAATAGATTTTCCTAAATCTCTGTGCTGTCAGTTGTCAGACAATGATGATGTCGTTACAACTTCTCGAGGAAGTGTGCCACGTGGTGCTCGTGCAACCTGGCGCTCTTGCAACCTGTCTCCTGCACAACCTGATATTAGTGCAACCTGATGCTGCACAACTTGATGGTTTGACGCAACATAATGATTTGGCGCCATCTGATGATCGTACACTTTAATGTATGGCACAACTTGATTTTTAACCTCTACAAGACCCCCTTCAAAGTTATTGAAACTTGAAAATACATCAAAGTTTTGAAATACTTTGAATCATGCTAGTTTTGTCTGGATTGCGCCAGTCAACAAAACTCCAAACTTTAAGTGCCAGCTGTGCAACTGTTTTGAAAAGAGTTTTTAAGCTATAAATAGCTGACTAAAGCGAACTTTTAACTTTTTATCGAAAGTTGATCCTCTTAAAATCTTTCATCTTCTTTCCAAGCTTTTACTAGCATCAATAGTGCCCAACAGATCTGCTGTCGAGAAGGAAAAGGGTGTTGTCGAGCCTTCTTCTCGCATTCCATCCACACACGTACCTCAGTATGCCCCCCCTTCGTCACGACAAGAGACTGCCAACCCGGCCATATAAGGTGAATGTTTGACAACGAGCATCGACCAACTATTTTTAGAGTTTAGTTTGATTTTTGACAACATACACGCCTGCGCTTTTTAGAATTAGGCGCGTTTCCTGACTTGTGCCCCTCTTCTTAGAGTTTGGTTGCTGTCCAGACAGTTTGTGCGACATTTCTGTTAAAACAAACATCTGTGTGGCACAACATCTCAAGTTGCACCAAACTGATTATGTCGCATAACATAAGAGTTGCACAACCTGATATGTCGCGCAGCATAGATGTGGCACAATCCTGAAATATTGCGCAACATAGATGTGGCGTAATCTTGATATGTCACGCAACATAGGTGTGGCGTAATACAAAATGTCGCACATAACATAAGTGTTACGCAATTTGTGATTTTATATATTCCAGACACTTTTTTTGAGATTAACCTTGTTTCCTTGTTTTTATATAGTTAATCTCAGAGAAGACCCAAATGCTGAAATTTATGTGTCGGCCTTTGACGTGTCAGAGTACCGAGAGGACTTATCCTACGTACAATATCCTTAGTATGATCTTCCTGAGTCCCGAAGAGCTATGCTTGCATCTCAAGATAATGTCACTTTATTATGCTTGATGAACGGCGAACCTTTGAAAGTTTGGATAATGTCGTCCATAAGAAACCAACTTTCTTACTTGGAGAGGCGATCAAGAAGTCATCCCAGCCCAAAGCGAGGAGAGAAGACAGATTTTACCAATGTGGGGATAGAATCATGTACTTCCCAGAAATGACGAGACACTTGTCTTTATCTCGATATGCATTTTCTAGTTATCCCCGACATATGGAATGGGATCTGACTCCGATTCAACAGGCCAGAGTCGGAAGGATATGCTATAGATTGGGTCCGTGGAACAAGGATTTGTTCTATAGCACTTCGGAGAGATACAGCTCCCATCTGAGAGGTTTGAGACCAAGCTGTATACCTCCTGAAGATTCGTCAATGTTGCTTCCCATCAAAGTACCTATTTTTGCGAACATGTTTGTGAAGGCTGAAGGAAGATACCTCGACCAAACCATGCGCTTAACGGGCTTAGTGAATCCTGACATGAAATGCTGGAACAGTGCAGTGGTTTGGGTTTTGGATCATTTTAATGATAAACTTCTCGAATTAGAACTCTATGATCCAATTTGGACCACTGCTCATGGCTTTCGCCCGAATGCTCATATGTTTCTGGCTTTAGTTGAAAGATGTAATGAGAGGACCGGTACCTTCATGACACCTTACGGGGAAATTGGCTTCGCTATTCATGAAATAAAGTATCTTTCATATTTGCCAATGGATGAAAACCCCTATAAAGAATATGTGCCAATAAACGAGGAATTGGATACTCTTTCTATAGAGAACCCTAAGATGGTGGCTGTGTTCGAAGAATTATTATGCCACTATTTGATCTGTTCCCTTTATTACAAGAGTGCTTCAAAGGGATTTGCTATACTACCAAATGGCTGCCATACTTGTTTCTAGGGCATGCTCATGAAGAGAAGATTGTCGAGAGTCAAGCATGCGCTCCTTGCTTCTTTAAACCGCTCGACCGCAGCGATGTAGAAAAATTGATAGAATAAACTAAGCATTATGATAACATCTTGGATGTAGATTGGTTCCCATTTACTGCTGGTACTCGAATCAAAATTTATCTTAGACAGGGTTACAGAACTATGTCTCAAGAAGCCAAAATGGCGGGTTTCGTCTCTTTATGGCTACGGCAGTTTGTGATACCCGGGGCCAGTGTTGTCGTTCGATTCCATCGAGGTGTGCTATTCATTGCAGTGCATCTAGAATTCGACTACAAGATAGATCTTCTTTCGGCGATGACATATCGTTTGAATGCAGGCTTGAGTTCTTTTATTAACACCATGGTGTATGATAAGAATTCTCGGGTTGACTTCCCTCGTATCGAAATGCCGTACATATATCTATTTGGGTGGTTGCTGTTGCACTACCCAGACTTGATGGACCCCGATATGGGTGCAGTCGGAGGTGATTTTATCAGGCGTTATTCCAATGCTCGATGGAACATAAATGCGTTGTCAGAATGTCGAAGAGCTTTAAACCGAGGGTCTGGATGGAGATTTCAATGTGTTTCTCCTCCTCCAGGATATAGTCTCCCTCCATAACTCATGGATCTAGAAGCAGCATATCTCCGTCTATCTTCGACTGAGTTCACATGGTTGAAGATAATCCAACCTTCACATCTGGAGTACAGGTTTGAAGGAGAGTGCTTTCTAGAACCGTACTTACCAAGCCAATTTGCTTGATATTTTGGTTATGATCAACTGTATATAGGTAATGCCACCACCTGTTTACAGGCTAAGGGTTACCTAATAGAAGGTGTCAGGGCTTGGATATACCATAGTGCAAGAGGCACTAAGGCCACATTTTCGATGCCCTATGTCTCTCAGATAGGCCCACGTATATTATATACATACGCAAATTTTTCTACTTCAGCCAATACCTTTACGGAAAACTTTAATCTGGCTAATAGTTTTGCCAGTGATAGACGTTTAAGAGCTGGAGTTCGCACTGCACAATCCATCAGAGATGAAGAGAATCATGAACCCACTGACGAACCTCTGGAAGCCTCTCTCGTAGGCTTCTGTGACAAAGTCAACAAGCCACTAGATGTATCATTGAAGATACGGAAGGAGAAGTCCCCAGCAAAAGAACTTGGAAGGAAAAGAAAGATTGGAGAGTCATCAGCCCCTTCACATCCTAGTGATCTCCCTTTTTCTCCTAAGGCTGTAGGGAAGAAAAAGAATACTACATTGGCTATTGTAGATCAGCCCACCACCAGGACCACGCGGTCCCAAACAAAATAGATGTATACTGGAGCATCCTCTAGAGGAGGAGAGGCAACTCCTTCTTCAGTTTCGAGAAGCAGCCAAGAGATTTTTAGAGAACCCAATGTACAAGGTGATCTTGATGAGGTTGAAGAAGAACCTAAGACACCTCTGGTGTGCAAGGCCAAAAAGAGATTAATAGTGACTCAAAAGATCGTCAAAAATGCTGCCTTCACAAGATGTACCACCTCCACCAGGTAAATTTTAATATGTTAATATGATCTTGATTGAGTATCATATTAACATTGATCTTTTTTTATCGACAGAGGTTAGCATTCCAGCTCCGATCGTTACGGAAGGGATCTCAGGGCTCATAGTCACACAGATGATAATTCCTGTGACTGTGTTAGCTATTGTGGGAATTATGATGTTATCTCCCACTCCAGGAGTCCCAAAGACTACACTTTCTGAGAAGGAGTTGTCTTTCACAGAATCCAATCATGATGTCACTGTTCATTCCAAAGCCCAAACTCCTACTCACTCTCAAGAGGATCGAGAGATGATAGCATCTCTTGAAGGCTGTGATTACGGTGATACATTTGAGGATGATTCTACAAGTACCGTTGAAGGAGACCAGACTTTAACGAAAATCCTGCTGAATCAAGCATTACCAATTGAAGAAGGCCATACTATTGTTGAGGGTGAGGAGCACTCTGTTGTTGAAAAGGGGCTTTCAAGTTCAAAAACTGATGAGCTTAAAAACAATGATAAATCAGATGATCATGAAAATCAGACCCTGGCTCCTGAAGATGCTGGGATCAATGAAAATATCAATATTGATACTACAGAGATTCAAACCCCTACCAACCAAGCTTTTGGGGTCAAGGATGTAGAAGTGATTGCCCCAACTGAACAAACAGAATCAGGGGTTAAAAACAGCCATTTTTATCAGGCGGTTCCGAAGATGGGAGTAGTCAGACAGTTGTGTCTGAAACTACCATGGCCAGACTCCGTTCTGATATGAATATGCCTCGTGAAACCCCATACGTATTGCCAAGATCACGTAAAATTTTGAATTTTATTTACCTTAATTCCTGTAATTTATATGTAATGACTTTGTATCTTGATTACAGTGGGTCTTATGGGGACACTTGCAAAAGCTGCATCGACCACCTTCAGTTTTAGCTCGACCATGGCTCCTCTGAATATGGGGACCCAAACAGGAGAGGGGAGTTCTGCTATGATTCCAGTACTCGGGTCTCCTGGTGTATAATCAGTAGTTCCTCTAGTTACTTCGGAAACAAAAATTCTAATAGAATTGGCTATCCCGAGGATCTCAGCGATGAACAGAGCTGTTATCAAAGCTTATACTAATACTTTTTTCACTTCTCTGAAGCCTTTAATTCAAATGGTCATGGAAAAGGACCAACCTTATGAATCAGTAAGGGGCCCTTTATCCTTCACCATTGGAGCCATCCGCAAGATTGGTGATATGGATAGAGTCAATTATTAGGTCATATTTTGAATGAACTTGAAGAATCGATCAAGTCTTACAAAGATCTAACAAGAGGAAACATCCAAAAACTTGTAGATGCTGAATGCGAGGTGATGGCTCGCGAAGCTGCAATACGAAAAGCAGAGTTTGAAGCTTCTGTGGTAGCTTTCTCACGGTGTCCTGCAGAGTTGGAATCTCGCATTATCGAGACAACTTCTTCTGTTGAATGCTATAAGACTGAAGCTGCAGAGAAGGAAAAAGAAGCCGCTGAATATCAAGTTCGTCTCCAGGAATTAGAAATTGAAATGGCTCGGCTTCCAGAAAAAGCTAAAGCAGATCGACAACACGAAGAAAAAGTATTGGAGATGCATCAAATTGTTGCAAGTCAATTAAATGACTTGAAGAGGCAGCGGCATGCACATTTCCAAATCGAAGGTGTAGAACTGGAACGCCGAGCAGAATTGCTGCAACCTTTTAATCCAGAGTCCGGGAGAGCTCTTGCAAGACAAAGAATACTTGACTCCAGAGTAGGGAGGGCAGAGAATTTGAAAAGACTGATCATTGATCTCAGCACTCAGCCTCCCCAATAAAGTAGTCTATAGGATCTTTTTGTCTTCTTGCCTTTCAAATAATATACTTTTTTTTGACATTGTGAACATTATGGCAATAAAATAATGCTCTTTTTTTGATTTTATTACTTATTATATACCTATAGTAGATATAAGTAATAGATAAGGATAGAAAAATATGTTCTGAGGTACCGGACATGTCATATTCCCTAAAAAAAAATAATAATATTAAATATATCTGTTCAAAGGTAATGTGGACGTGATAGAATATAACTCAGAATATTGTTATTTCAAAAGACGATTTTATTAGAGGTAATGTGGACGTAATAAGTCGTTGATATAGATGATAGAATTCAGAGGTAATGTGGACGTGAATCTATTGATATAGAAAATAGAATTCAGAGGTAATATGGACATGAACTCATTTTTTCTATTGATGATCTTCAAATCGGTTAAGACTTAAAGATATGATATCATGTGTAAAAAGACGATATCTGTGATAATACGAATTTATCATAAAGATAAGACATCTTTTAAAACAGCTGGGCTTCAAAAGACAGGATTGATGATTCGTAAAGACTCCATTGGAGATTTTGAGAGGAAGGGTATTCCTAACTCTGGAGATACCAGAACTCTTGTTTATCTGCTTCGAGGAGGCTTTTGCTGACAAATATCAGTTTTTGGGAAGTTTTATCTCCAATATTGACTTTAACCAACTGATCTTCGATAGGTGGCTCACGTTACTCAAAGTGAAGCTCCTATTGAGTACCCATCCTTTGTGACCAAGGATCAGATTCAGAGACTTCGGCAAAGTCTTCGTCGTCTTCCGAGAACTCGGCAGTTACCATATTGGAAGATAGAGTCACTCGATAGACGTGCCCTACACTGGTGTCTGAATCCCATAAGACAGAATCAGAAAAGTTAGATCGTTATTCTTCATCGGATTCAGAAGCTTCTGGATTCAGAATTGGCGAAGTATAAGCCAGTCCCCGTTTCATTTTGCTGTAGTATTGTTGTGATCTTCTTTTTGGAGCAGTGATACGAATAGGAGTTTGCCTTCCTTTACCGCCATTGAGACCAGCTTTAAAATTATAGCCCATCTTTTGATTGCTGACTGTAATGACGTAGTTGAAGTCTTCCGCTATCGTGATTTTCTTTTTCTCTATCGGGCGTGATCTCCTGTTCTGTTCCTTTACTAAAAAGTATAAGAAGTTTATCTTTTTTCCTGGAAGGAACTAAGAAGAAGGAATCCTGCATTGGCTCGAGCAATACTTTATTTTGGGAAGCTTCAACTGCTCCTATGGTAAGTGGTTCGAAGTTATCCAACATTTTTAAATAACATTGAGTATAATAAAGAACAACAACATACGGTAAAGGAGATGCTACTTTATTGATTTGTACATCATCATTTACAACATGATTCTTAGCCTTAACAGAAGGCTTAGTAAGGTTGATAACCAGAGGAGGAGAAGGAGAAGGTGAAGGTTTGTTACGACGAAGGTCGATAACAAGAGGCTCAGAAGAGGTGAGCTCCCTTTGTTCCCTTTTTACAGCTGGAGGCTGTTTGTTATGAGAGAAAAGATGTATAGTCAATGTCTAAAAGAAGAGGGACGAGTAGTACGTCCTTTGATGGGGATCATGAGAACATCTTTTGAAGTATATTTATGATCTTCCTCACTATCCATCGCCAATACAACCTTCATGAACTCTTGTTTGTACATCCGAGAGTCAGTATAATACACTTCAATTCCCCTAAAAGGATTTATGTCGGCTGCTTCCTTCTGAACCTCTCCATTGACATCTACATATTTGAAGCATTGATGCAGAGTGGATGGTACAATGTTATGCTCATGCAGAAAGGGTCTTCCCAGCAAAGCATTATAAGAGCCATGATTATCGATCACATAGATAGTAACCTTTATACGAAGATTACCTATTTAAACTTTTAGGTAAATCTTTCCCAAAGATTCACTTCTTCCAGAATTAAATCCCAGGATTATCGTGTTGGTTGTTGAAAGATTGTGTACAGGAATCTTTAATTCATCTAGTAGAGTCTTTGGCATGATGCTAAGTGCAGACCCAAGATCGATCAAAATACGATCAACCTTCATGGTATCGACATATCCCGTGAAGTAGAGAGGTCGATCATGACGATTGTCTTCCAACAACATATCATCTTGTGTAAAGGTGTTGTTTGGCATCAGCTCCATCATACTATGACAATGAAGGCAAGTTACTGGCTCTTCCTCTGGCTTCTTGAGGATTGCTAGACAAGTATCAGCTTGCGTCAAAGCTTCATTCAATGTTTTTTGAGTTTTCTTCGAAAGACGGAGCAGCTCAAAAATTGACAATCTTGTAGGGGTATTAGCCAGCTGAGCCAGTATATCAAAGTTATACGGTTTTTCGAGTCCCAAAGTTAGAGTCTTCTTCAATAATTTTTTAAAATGGATAGGTTGTTCTTCTTTGTCGGCTGTCGTCAGTTTGGGAAGAGTTGATTCTACTGGAGGTAATGAAGCTGATGGAACATTGATAGTAGGAGAAGATGATGCTTGAGGAGCCTCCAGAGCTAGAGCAGGGTTTTTTTGACCTTCTGAATAGTCTTTTAGGTAAGATTTTCCAGACCTAGTACTAGTTAAGACTTCTTCTTCGGATACTGGTTCGAAGGATACCATATTGTAACTCTTTGTCTGGATCTTATTTCTAGAAGATTTCTTTTGGCAAGATATTTGTCCACTAACCCAAACCAACCCGAGATTGGTTATGAAAAAGACATAGGAAAAGAGGTACAAGAGACCCCTTTCCATGGTTCAAACTAGAGGCCTTTTGTAGATCATATCCCATTTTCGTCATTAGTTCACGAGATTGTGGACTATATAGATGGAAAGATGGTTGATATTTGACTTCTAACTTTGACAATATTTTCTCAGCAGAAGAAGGATTATCTGCTGCCGAGATGAAGTTGGCAGTTAGAGGTGGAAGACAATGTTCACCAAATAAAATCATGTGACATGATTTATTTTTAGTGGCCTTTTTAGACTTGGTGGAGGAAGACAGTGTTTCAAAGTCCGCCACTATATATGGATGGATCCACATAATTTCCCTTCTATCAGTAGACAGATGAACAAGACCATCCGTTCGTGTAGGTGGAAGATTAAAACTCTCCAGAGTCGTTCTCGGGATGAGGATGACACCGTCCTGCACAAGTTGAGCTGGAAAATCTCTAAACTGTAAAGAGACAAAGTTAGCCGTTACAGTTTTCTTATCTTGTTGGAGGATGATTGCACCGGAATTGACCATCTCCTGAATTTATCCTTGAGCACATAGCATGCTCGAGTTGGATGTCCAATAAATCTGTGGTAAACATAATATTTGGGATGGTCCGTCTTACCAACTTTCTCGGGCCATTTTTGTTCTGGCAGTTGAAGTTTATTGTTTTTGATGAGACAATCAAAGATACTCATGATATCATCTTTATCAAACGATATTCTTCTTTTGGCCGTGGGGCCCGTTGTGGCGGTGTTGTTGGAGTAGATGTTTGCAGACTTACATTGATAGCTAGGGTTTCTTTGCCTTTTAGAATAATAGCCAAAGTATCCTTGCTTTTACGATTATTCTGACGGTCACTATTATTTGGGGTAGCTTGTTCATTTTTGTCAAGATATGCATTTCAATACCTAATTGTTTGAACTTGTCAGCGCTCTCTTCCTCTACTTTGGCGTTCACTATGAAGGAAGGCCAATCCAGGAAATGTGTTGATCCCGTCCACATACTGATTATAGGCAACAAGTTTGATTTGTAAGTGTCTATAGTCAAAGCATCTGGAGTTCCGAGAGGCATTTTAAGTGCCTCACGGAGGAATCGTTCAATGAAACGTTCAGTAGTTTCATTATATCGTTGTTTGATTTTGATGATAGCAGACATAGTCATGTCGTTGGTTTCCTCATAAAATTGTTCCAAGAATATTTGTTTGAAACTAGCGAAAGAGGTTATACAACCATCTAGAAAACTGCGATACCAGTCATATGCTGCACCAGCTAAACAGCCGACAAATACTCTAGTAAGAAGAGCATCATTTGGTTGAAGTTGATCAGTCATTACTTCAAAGTGATTGAGGTATTGACTTAGAGAAGTGCTGCCATCAAACAAAATAATAGTAGGGGGTTTGTATAGGAGGAAATTGGACCTCCTTCCATTCTATGGGATAAGGTTGCTTAATCCTAAGCTTCTGCAGGCCCTTTTTTTTCTGTTTGAAGACTTCAAATTGAGTACATAAAAGCCTTACAGCCTCATTGGTATCTCCCGTTGATTGTGGAGGAGTAAATTGATTTGATATGTCAAAAGGGGGTACTGTATGATAAGTACCACCTCTGGCACCAGATTGACTTAGAATAGCCTGCACAGGAATGGAAGTGGTGTGAGGAGACTGTACCCCGAGATAAATATTGATGGGATCTGATGTTGTTACAGGTTCCTGAGTTGGAATCAGACTCACGACCTGTGGAACTGTATGTTGTGCCATAATCACAACATGTATGCCTGTCATCATCTCAGCCATGTTCTTCAAACTAGCCTCCAAAGGAGCAATTCTTTGCGCTTGATTGCTAAAGCTGAAAGTATTTTGATCTTCTATGACGGCATAAGCAGTTACTTCTCTAGCCCTCAAAGACGAGCTAGTAAAAAAGATGGTCCTTTCAGAACTTTCACTGTCAGCATCAAAGTTATATAAGGAACCACCCCCATAATAAGTGATAGGAATGTCTTTTCTACTGAAGGAATCTTGGTTAGAATCAAGAAGACTCCTTTGACCGATTGTGTCTTGGTCAGAAGGAAGATTCCTTTGACCGATTGTTTTTCGGCTTCTTGATCTAGTATATTGGTATACTCCTTCGTCGGATTCTTGAATCCGATCTAAGTACTATTGACTGGTATAGCGGGATGCATTACGTCTTGGGCATTTTCCACCTCCAGTGCTTCTAGATGCCACGTTGACTGGAGCATAAAGTAATTCATCTTTGTCCACTAGGATTTGTTCAGGAGTCTGAACATAATTCAAACGGTCAAAGACAGACCGCTTAGCTGACTGATAGCAACATTTGATGACAAATTCATGGTGGTGATTGCAATGATGTTCTTGCTGTTGGACCACCATTGGACGGGATGGATTTGTAACCATCCGCTTCTGTATTAAGAGTTCACGGAGGTCACTAACAGGACGAGAAGAAGTTCCAGAAATGTAGTCCTTGACGATATTCGAGATATGATTCCTGTTCCTGAGGTGTCCTGTACCTTGAGTGTACAAGGACGTGCTAAGCTGGTTAGCACAAGTCATAGGATTTTTTACCTCATCATTCTTCCTCTGGTGCAAGTTAGCAACTGGTGTAGGTTACACTTGATACACTTTGTGTTTTCCCGAGGTTGACTGTGGTGGCCCATGCAGGTCAGAGTTACAGCTATTACGATATCGTAGTGGTGCTTAACTTAGATCGCTGCTACGAGCCTGCTATTAGGATATAGGTTCTAGGTTATGATAGGAGTTGCTCAATCACATTTAGAAACTCTTGATAGATTCTAGGGATAACCCCTAAAAATCTTACTTCGAAAACTCTTGAGTCTATTCCCACTTGCCTCCATTTACACTTCCTTGATTTGTTATTGGTTTTGATTCCTGATGTTCGTTGTTGACATTAATCTTGCATCGAGATAAATTTTGTGGATTGAATTGAGGTATATCCTGATAAGGTAAATGTTTGCTTTATTTATGGAGTTTATAATTTATTGCAGCCATACAAGCTAGCATGACAAGGACATAGAACCTGATTTTAGATATGCTTATCCTAGTTATAAAATTTGGATTTTCTTGCAGCCATACCGGTTGGCGTGGTAAGAATTCCAGATGACATGATTTTAGGGTGTATACCTTAGTTATGGACTCTATCGTTTATTGCAGCTATGCTTACTGGCGTGGCAAAAATTCTGGCAATATAATTTTAGGAAGACGTATATGGTTATCAGATTATATCTTAAATCGAATTACTTCATTATGACTGGATGAGCAAGAACAAATTCTTATCATCATTCTTCTCCGTCTTGGTTAACTCTGTCTATCTACAGCCACGATTAGAATTTTCTCAACATGATTGTTTGTGTTCAATCTTCCTGTGATTTGACTAAACTCTTCTTCGCTAACCTCTTGGATAATTCTTCTTGTCCTTCCCGATAATTGTTGAAAGTGTCTCATGGGTTGATTTAGGAAAGGTTCGAAAAGTATATTTATCCTTGTATTACAGAATCGAGAGTTTGCATCCAGAGAAATACTGGCGAGGTATGACTTCAGATAACGGTATCATGGTTAAATATATTTATAGAATTCTACTTGGACCACTCCCTAAGCATTTTCACTAACATCTTCTCCTTTATTTTTCAAAAATGAATTGTCTGAAAATATTTTACGGATTTAGCCAAGTTAAGTTCAGACACCTATATTATCTGGCGTGGCAGCTGTGCACTGCCACCAACCGTCGTATTATGGAACAAGGAAGTTAATCGCAGCCAGATGCACACTAGAGCGATAGTAACTTCATGTGACATAATTACGGAGGTATATGGTTCTTGAGTTTTACTTCGACTACGTCCTATGCATCTCATTTAGCTTCGTACTATTCTTAGAAATATTTCGACAATCTTTCCTGTCTTGCTTGACCCTTACCTTATTTGAATATTGATATGGATTGCTAGACCCAGTCTTAGGCCCTTAAGTTACCTTCTATTTTTAATGATTGGATAGCTAGACCTTGTTAACAGACTATGTAGTGTAACTATAATATGTTAATGTGTGATTGTGATAAGTATATTTTTCCTGGGGATTTATTGGGTTAAGCTTATAGGACATATATGAGTGACTGACTATAGCAGACTTAGAAACCATTAAGAATGATCAGTTTGATAGTATAGATTGGTTTTAAGGTATCTAAGAAGGAGTAATAAAATATTATATTTTATGACTACAGATATAGGACTAGAATCTTGTGCTTAGGTTTGATGATGTAGTTTATGATAGAAGGACCTTGGTTAAACCTGAACCAAAATACCTGTAGAGAGAAACAATATAGATAATCACAAGGGTAGCAGATTGGGTACTGTAGCCATAACAGTTGCATGTTTTAACTTGACCTATTAGATGATTTTTAATTTCGAGGACAAAATTTTTATAAGGTGGGTAGGATGTAAGCCCCCTTAATTTTGGGCTTATTTTTTAATTTTAAAAATTAATTATTTTGAATAAATATTATTATTTGATTAAATGTTTTTTTTCGTGACTTTGACTTCTAGAGCGTCAGGGTTGCCAATCTCTAGAAACTCTCTTCATCAGTGTGTAGTAGACAAGATTACCTTCATGTTGATATATTATGTCCCATCCAAACTTGTTCCCTTGTACTCTTTTTGCTTCACACAACTTCGGGTCAATTTAGACCATTTGATCATTAATTAATTGTTAATTGATTTTCCCACTTTTATCTTTGATCATCATATGCACGTTACCGTGACTTTTAATTTAGGAGCACAAGGCTAGTCATTTTCTTGAAACCAACTCCTCATGCATGATCTACTCGAGACGTCCTACACCCATGACCTTCGTGTCCCACTCAGACACACCATCTTGTGTTTCATTTGCTTCGTACAACTTTTGGGTTAATTTAGGCCAATTAATTATCTACCGTAGATTGTGACCTGACTTCCAATTTAATTTCGGGACCCAACATCGATCCAACCTAGTCGATCAAAAGTATGGACATGACCCACACGAAACCTACTACCCACATGACACTTGTGTCCCATTTATTTGAGCCCCCATATGCTACTTATTTACCCATGATCATAAATACCTATATTAATTCAATTATTGTACCATGTCCGATTTTGACCCGATCCGACTCAACCAAACCCAACCCAAGCTTCATGTTACCCCCTCATGAATACCCACACACACTTTTTTCTACCAAAAATATTAAATACCTAGTATATCCATTCAAATATTTTAATGTACACTCAAATGATTTAATTTCCTAAAGGATGACCTATTTTTACTACATTAAATCTTAGCCATGGGTTGTCTCTCATTCAATCCAAACGACACATTCCCACATGTTACACACTCCATCAACCCCCTTGGCCGGTCCTAAATTCTAGGTAGGAATCCCCCTTTCTCTCTCTATTTTTCCCACTCTCTCATTTATTATTCCTACACACATATCTCTCTCTCTCTCACTCACCTCTCTTTTCTCTCTCATCCATCATAAACGCACAGCAGCTTCCTCCCATGCTTGGCCGAGCTTTCCCCCACCATTCAGCCGACCCCCTCTTCCTTCCATGGTCGAGCCCCCCTTTCTCCTCCTTCTCTTCATCATTATCATCATCACCACCATTAAATCAATACTACAACCACTCCATCACTACACCATCATCATCATCTTCCTCAACTCCCATCTCCACCACCATCACCATCTCTCCACCACCATCACCATGCACCTCCTCCACCGTCGGGCAGCCACCACCCTCGTCGTGTCCCTGGTCGTGCCACCGTGCTAGGCCAGCGCAGCCCTCCTGCAGCAACCAGTAACAGCAGCCGCTGTAGCAATAACAGTAGTAGCGCGCTGGCAGCAGCAGTCGTGCGCCGTTGCTGGCCGTCGCACACCGTCGCCGTCGTCGGTGAGCCCCCTTGCTAGGTACACCCCCCAGGCACCTTCCCGTGGTGGCCGTCGTCCTCCGGGATGCGCCGTCGAGGCGATTCGTGCATTTTGTATGGAATCCCGTCGAGACACGTTCGGAATGGATCCAGAAATGGTGCCTCGTCGCAGCGACTTTGCGTGCATTTTCTGAGAAATTCGACCGTTGGATCGACGAACTCTTTGCTCGTCACAATCTCGGTAGATAGCTCTTCACTCCCCTCAATTTTTGTTCGTTAATTTTGTTGTTTGATACATCAAAACCGCCCACAAAGTTGACTCTTTAAATTGTGTTATTTTTGGACAGTTTTGTGGAGCCAACTTCGTCGGTTCGTATCTCCTCCATCGTAGCTCCATCTGGCGTGCCACTGGTTCCTATGCGTAGCTGGTATAACCCTATTTCTGTCCCTTAAGTTTGGTTTCATTGTGAGCACGTTTGAATGGTTGAATTTGACGCCAAAGTTGGCCGTCCGAATTCGTAATTTCCAATATGTTAAATTCTATTTTTGAACCCGGGACTCTAGATTCTAATTCTAACACCAACAGTAGACTCGTGGCATCGTTCTGGCATGTTTTTATATAAAGTTTGTTAGATTTGGAGGACGTGGGCCCTGGCACGTATTTCGATGCAAAGTGGGCCCCACAGTCCGGGTCAACGGGACTTTTTGACGTCGGCTCATCGGAATCCAATTTCGGATATACCGTTGAGTTCGTATTATCATTCTGGGCTCCATCATTCTGGACTTGTTGACATATAATTTACTGAGTTTTGAGGACATTGCCTCTGACATGCTTTTCTGTGCAAATCGAAATTTCAATGTCCTGGTCAACGGACCAATTTGAGATCGGGTCAACGGAATCCAATTCTGGATATACCGTTGGGTTCGTATCGTCATTCTGGATTCATGGACAGATAATTTGTTAGGTTTAGTGGACTAGTATTCTTGCACATTTTTTGGTGCAAAGCTGGTCCGACACGGATACCATTTTGATCCGAAATTACCTTTTTGCCCGTGTGTCCAAATTGGAGTTATGGATCGGCTATCCTAGCTAATTTGACCATTTTGGACACGTTAGTGATGTTTTTTTCATCATCCGACAATATTTGTAGATATTTTCCTATGTATTACCTTTTATTATTATTAATTCTTATTAAGTTCGTATTTCGGAATTAGTACAACGAAACTGAGATCAGTCGATTCCAGTGATCTCACGTCGCTGAAATTGGCAAGTTGATCATGTGGATCACTGTGATAAGATTATTATCATTACCGATGATTATCTTATCTCGATTTGCGTGTCGTAGGTTTCGATGTACGAATAACGAGGTACAGCTTGATATTATAATTCTTAAATTAGAGTTGATTCTGTTTGACCAAGATATATAGTATCTTAGTAGGTAAATATTATGAATAGTATGCTTAGGCTAGTTTTGACCTCTGTTGACCAAGTTTGACTGCTTGACCAAAAGTCAACTATCAGTCAACACTTGGCCTAGAAATGTCTAGAACTTGACCAGAGTTGACCAGTTGAGTAAAAGTCAACTGTTAGTCAACATTAGCCTAGTTTGACCTAGAGTTGACCAGTTGAGCAAAAGTCAACTATAAGACAACCTTTGACCCGTTTGACCTAGTTTGACTTGGTTTGACTTCCTGTGACTTAGTTTGACCTAGTGTGACTCAGTGTGACCTAGTTTGACTTAGTTGGACTGAGATTGACCTAGATTACATAGCTTATACTATTTAATCCTGTCTAACACTGTTGAACCCTAATTAGCTTATATATATATCTTATCTTTAGATTTGTGGCATCACTCAGAGCATCGATCCCATTTGACAGCTTAGGACCGCAGGCAAGTACATTCACTGATAGTTTTCATTGTCTTGATATCTGCTATATCCGATTCAGTTGTAGTGTCTTACTTGATTTTTCGACACGATGGTTCACGGACTAGTATATGTCAGATCATGACATGAGATATTATTCCTGGATTTTCTTGGTATATTGGTACATCTTCTGTCTTGTTCCTTGTACTTGTATAGATACCGATTCCTGAGAAGGAGTAGCTACCCTCTTAGGGAATCCCGTGTCATGATGTGTCATGTCTGGATCCATTATACTATTCGGGGATAGAAAATTATTAGGGGCTATATGATCAAAGCCACCCTGTCACTATATTCTTATGCATAGCTATACCCTCGCCTTACGACGGGTAAAGCCTGACCCTACTTGTTCATAGCTTTCCATGGTGGCCGGCCTGATCCTGCTCTATTGTACACTTGTTCATAGCCGGTCAGATGGAAAGCCTGATCATGATTCCTAAGCCGATCATATAATACTCTACTAATTCAAGGCACATTTTATATTTATTTATTATACGAGGCTAAGTTCTGTTCATGAGATGGGTTACAATCCTGGTCCTTGTTTGGTTTAAGGGTTGTAACTCGGCTTCCGAATAGTTTTCAAGTCATCCTACATCTTTTTCTTGTATTTTATTATACTGTCTATTATAGAATTTGTCAATTCATATGGAACTGCTATTAGTGTTTGTACTTGCTCATTTTTCTGACAGGAAAACCATTGATGTTTACAGAGTACATGTTAGCTGATTGCTCTACCTTTTACGGGTATGGCCAGATAGAGTTTGATGAGAAATTACCCCTGGAGCCCGTAGATGATATAGCCCCTATTTAGACTATTAGATAGGTTTACCTGGACTGCGATCCAGGTAGTATTTTCAGACTGTAGTTTTTATATTATATTTTGAGTTTTTGTGATGTATTTATATCTCTGAGCTTGTGTTGGATCTTGAACTCCTTTCCAGTTTTCCTTTCTATCATATTTCCATTTCGTGCTATCTATCATAGTTTGTCTTGTGATTAAGTTATGCCATATTATACCTCCGTACGGAGATGACATGTACCCTTATATTTTGTCCAGTTGTAGTACTTATAGACGACCTATACAGCGTTCTACCGCTAATTCTGCGACGTTGGCTGGACGTAACCACGTACTCGTGCCCCTAATCAGGGTGTAGGTCGTGATATTGACCTTGATTGGCACCTGTTGATATAGGCGCGCAAGTCTGATAGGGGTGCTACTTGTGCATCTACTTGAGATACTAGCAGTTTGCCTTGTCGGAATCTTGAGATACATAGGATCGGTAGATCTTGCCCTGACCTCTTTGTAGTAGACATAATACCCTTTTGTGTAGAAGTTCATTCTGAATAGAACCCATCTTCCTGACAGAGATTTGTTTGTCTCTGTTAATGATAGTAGGATTCCTATCTGAATTAGCAGTGCTTTCTATCCAGTCAACGACTCGAGCAGAATGAGGAAAAGCTAAAGAGCGTTTTCCTTGATTTAGTAATTTTTTATTGAACTTCTGGCTTGATGACAAAGAGGAAGCCATTAAACAGTATTTTCCTTTACGTTGCGCTATTGCAGAAGTATGTGCAGGTTGCGCCAGAACATGAACATGCATAGGTTGCGCCAGAGCAGGAACATGTGCAAGTTGCGCCAGAGAAGGAACATGCGCAGTTTGCGTCAGGGCAGGAACATGTGCAGGTTGCACCAGGGCAGGAACATGTACAGGTTGCGCCAGAAAAAAAAGACCAAAGGGCACTTTTCTTTGTTTTGGACAGCAGTGTGTCGGAACAAAGTCTCCTTCGATTTTGGAGTCGGAGAAGTAGAGGGGTTAGCCAAAAGACTGTTTCCCTTAGATTGCGCCACGGTAGTAACAGGTGCAAATTATACAGAGGTAGGGGATTGTGTTGTAGAGGACCTAGGAGTACAGACAGAGCGCGTCTTGCTCTTAACAACGATAGTATGCTGGGATGAAGTCGGAGAGCGACAAGTGCTTGGACTGGAACTGGTGGAGTAGGTCGTCGAGAAGGTCCGCTTGATTCGAGATAGACTCCGTATCGCGCAAAGTCGACAAAAGAGCTACGCAAATCTTTGCCGACGACTACTAGAGTTTCTGGTCAGGGACCATGTATTTCTGAAAGTAACGCCCATACGTAGTGTGATGCGGTTCGGCGTTAAAGGCAAGTTGAGTCCGAGATTAGTAGGCCCCTTCAAGATAATCGAACGAGTTGCAACGGTAGCTTATCGGCTCGCACTACCTCCTGCCTTGGCGGATGTGCACGATGTTTTCCATGTTTCACAACTTCAAAAATACGTGCACGAGCCAAGTCACGTGGTTAGATTCGATCAGTTGGAGCTACGTAGTGATTTGTCTTACTCGGAGGAGCCTATTCAAATTTTGGACCATAAGGAGAAGGTTTTACGAAATCGGTCGATGTCCTTGGTCCGCGTGCTTTGGCGGAACCATTCAGTTGAAGAGTCGACGTGGGAAATGGAAGCGGAGATGAAGGAGAAGTATCCTTTGTTGTTTGCCTAATTTAAGGTCAGACCCTTATTCTTAAGTTTCGGGACGAAACTTTTTCTTAGTGGTATATTATGTAGCGTCTCGCTTTCGATAGGTGACGAACTTCATAATATGCTTATGCCGAGTCAGATCGGCTGGGATCTTAGATGGCCATCTGACTCGATCGCTGAGCTTGGTAAACGATAACACCTTGCGGCATCGATCAAATCGATTTGGACATATGTTACGAGAATCGATCCAACTAATAGAACGACTTCTGTTGGACGTTACGAGAATCAATCCAGCGGGCTGCGTCTCGGCGAGTGAGCTCTACATAAGAGTCACTTCGACGGGATCGGACCGCTGTTTGGTTTTCTTGGAGCTTTTGCCGCTGGGTTTTGATGAAGTGCTTTCGCGTCATTTTTTTGGATGCAATCTACAAATTTTAAAGCAAGGGAAAAAGAAGGAATCTAAAAAAGTGTTGGTGCCATTGCAGAAGCTCGCATAACTAAATCTTGAACGTTGTGAAGCGCTTCGACGGTCGGCACGATCAAAGAACCTGGTGGGTGATTCGGCCCCTTCGTTTCTACTATGTCCCACAAACGAAATTTCCTTTGCCTCGAATTTATACAAATCGACGATGCCATGTTAAATGCATGCTAATCCACTAAGGTCAAGAACTCGGGAAAAATGTATCGATTTAGAGTAATCTACTATGAAAAATACAAGTTTCTCACATAAACGAGAAAGTTTAATATTCTAGTAAAAAGATAAACTATTTCACGTGCTACAAAATAATATGAAACATCGATCATGGGTCATGATGCCTCGGACAATTTGGTGCCCACGGGATACTAAATCGGGAGTATAGCCTTAGGGAAAATGAATCGTTGCATAAGTTGGAAGAAATGATAATGTCGTTCAATAATGTCCGCGCTATACAAAACTATTTGCATATATTAAACTGTTCACGCATTGGCATGGTCATGGACAGCTTGTGCATAAGTTGATTTTCCTCGAATCAACATCCGGGGCATCGGAATCGAATCGACCTAGGGGGAATGAATAATCGTGCTTCGGCACTGATGCATTGCGGGACCGTCAGTCATGCTTGCAACCAAGACTGAACAGGCCGAAAAGCCGTTGAGATAGTCCCACATGGTGTGTAATACCAATGATCGTGCATATAAGATAGTAACATGCTCACCTATTGTCTTATGCATGTAGTAAGTATTATCTCTGTTTTTATGCAGGGACGAGCACGACCGTGGTAAGAAATGGGATAAATCGCTATGTTTTACTGTATACTTTATTTCTCAAAGATGGCTATCGATATGAACTGAATTCATTTAGTTCTAAATAGAAAGACAACTCTAAAGCATGCCTACCTTAACAATCAGGGTTGGTTTAGACGAGTGGGTTCGTCTCGTCCACTTAGCAAGCGTGCTAATCCCCTCCCCCAATTCCCCAGGTGCGATGGGCGCTCTAAACTGAAGATGAAGTGCGGAGAGGCATTTTGAAGCTCTTCCTATGCTGAAGTATTTTGAAGCCAATTCAATCGAGGCTTATGTATAAAGGGGCGAATGTATGGAACAACAAGTGTTAGTTCAGGCAGCTTGTTGAGTATGTTTCTTTTTGTTTTCAATCAATGTAGCTGCAACGACATCCAATGTAATTACGACTTGCACTTTGTTACAAGTTATGAATGAAAAGCATATTTTTATCTTCCTATATTGCGTCTTAATTTGATGTGATTTATGAAGTTTCAACTTGGCATTTCAATATAAAAATCAACGTAACGTTCTTGCCTTATATGAGTGCAATTCCAGACTCGTACGGTATCACGCCTTAGCGAGGACGATCTATTCGACAAAATAACATCGGGGATGAACGGTTTGTCGACTCGGGGCATGACATATCAAACGATTTCCCCCATACGCAAGCACCTGTAATATGGCACACAACATACAGTTCATCTAGCAATACATCGGGGATGAACGGTTTGTCGACTCAGGGATGAACGGTTTGTCGACTTGGGACTTTGCCTTCACCTGTCATGTAATTCATCGCAACATCATACAAGCATACAGTTCATCTAGCAATACAGTTTACGTTCAGGTGATTATTTATCTTTCATTATCTTTCTGAATTCCATGCAAGGTGGTATTGAGCAACTCAGTAAGAAACATAGCATACTATCCTTTGTTTTAAGTGTGAAGTTAAAGGATCTTCGAAGGGTTCAATACTACTCACATTTATAAGACGATTCCGGCCACGATCGCATAGCCTTCCAAGCGATCCTTCGCATATTCCCAAGTCCAACAAGGCTTCATCGAACCAACCATCCATCATAATACATCTTGCTAGTCAGGGCACTACAATATATACCACTCAGAAAAAGTTTCGTCCTCGAAACTTAAAACACAACTCATCACCAAAACTTCAATCGACTTTTTATGAAACTTCTCAACGATCAACTTGCACCATTTAACATTTCTTTACAGTCTCTCAATTGATTTCAAGTAATGTACCATCTCGATACAGCATCCCTATTGATTCAAAATAGTTTACCATCTTTGATCTTTCCTCCGACACTCGTGCAAATCCTTAGCACATGATAATCCTCCCCGTGGCTTCGTTTGAATTCAGTTTACCACTTAATTGGAATTATACACATGTTTTAGGCATCCCAGAAATACATGAACTTCAAACAAGTTCAGTGATAGAGAAAATGAACTGTAGAGCCTAAAAATTAAGAGGTGCCACTCATTAAAGCCTTCAAACATGTGATGGCGCCAAACCAATCAAGTTGCATCGGATCATCAAGTTGCGTAGCATCAGACTGCGCCAATGCCATATTGAGCTGGAGTCAGGGTGCACGGAGAGCCACGTAGCATACTTCCTTGAGAAGCTGTAACGGCATTATCATTTTCTGATAATTGACAGTACGGAGATTAAGAAAAATCTATTCGAATCCTGCGCAACGCGGCGTTCGAGAAGATTTTGTCAGCATGTAACTAATGCTGACAGCTGGTTCGCACAAGTTACTAAATGGCACGAAGATTAAATAGTACAGTACAGAAGACCTAGTCAAAAGGCACTGGTCGTTGAGTTGCACCTATGCGCAGCCTGATAAACTGGCGCCAGTTGATCAACTCTTATTTTAAACAGGGTGATATGGCGTGCAAGCCATCAACTTCGCAGAGCGTGCCCACTATACTGCCCATGACCACGCGTGCGTGCTCAAACGATGCCACGCATCTACAACAGTTGGTACAAACTGCTCGCGCAGGTTGTTACATTGCGCCCACGTGCAACCTGATGAAGCCCGCGCAAAGTGATCAAATGTTGTTCAGAACAGAATGATGTGGCGCGTAAGCCACTAACTTCGTAGAACGTGGCCAACATTGCTCACGACCACGCGTATCTCAATCAAACGATGCCACGCATCTACAGCAGTTAGCGTAACTGTTCGTGCAAGTGAACAAGAGGCGCGCAACCTGAAGCGCGTGCAATCCAGAATAACTACAAAATGGTTATTTCGTGAACTCTGCAAATAGAGTTTCAAATCATTCACAAATCATCAAGAGTGATCATAATCTTCTACAAAGTGCTGTTACATCCTCCAAAGGCTCGTGTCTTCGATATCATATCATCCAAGGGATAAAGTGATCGTCTTCTGATCAGATTCCCATAGTTGTACTTTCCTATAAATCAATTGTACTCTTATACTCTTTTTCTTAGTTTGTAATAAAACTTTTTATTCTTTACAAACAAAATGGAGACTCTGCCGGGGACGACTTTCTCCTCCGATGAGAAAGTGACAATTAAATGTGATACCGCGTCAATCCGCAAAACACAGAAGACCCTGGTCGTTAAAGTCGACCAGACAGCCTACGAGACTATGATCAATGCTGGGGGTGCCAAGCGCACTGCTGCCACCGTTAAGAGCAAGACGCGCTCTATCTGGACTCCTAAGTCCTCGGTAGTGTAATCTCTTGCCTCTGTGCAACTTGTGCCCGTCAATATTACGGCGCAACCTAAAGGAAACAACCTTTTAGCTAATCCCTCTACTTTCCGACCCTGAAATTGAAGAAGACTCTGTCTCGACACACTGCTGTCCAAACCAAGGGAAAGCGCCCTTTGGTGTTTTCTTCTTCGAAGTAATTTACGCTTGCTCATGCTTCAGCACAACTTGCGCGGGTTCATGCCTTAGCGCAACCTGCACGAACTTGTGCACCAGCGCAATATAAACAGAAGCACTCTTTTCCACTAAATCAGAAGTTTAGTGAGAAATCACTAATTCAAGGGAAAGGTTCTTTAATATTTCCTTATTCGTCTCGAGTCGTTGACTGGATGGAAAGCACTGCTCTCCTTAATAGTGACAACCAAATCTCTATCGGGAAGATGAGTTCCATTCAGGACAAACCTTCGATGCAAAAGGGCATCATGCCTACTCCAAAGAGATCAGGGCAGGATCTACCAACCTTATGCATTTCAAGATCCCGACGAGGCAAACTACTAGTATCTCAAGTAGATACACAAGCAGCTCCCCTGTCAGACTTGTGCACCTAGATCAACATGTGCCAATTAGGCTCAACCTCGGGAAATCATAAGATGCATCAAGCGCAACCCGCACCAGTTGCTAACTTACACCAGAGGAAGAATGCTGAGGTGAAAGATCCTGTGACTTACGCTAACCAGCCAAGTACGTCCTTATACACTCAAGGTACAGGACACCTCAGGAACAGGAACCATGTCCCAAATATTATCAAGAACTACGTTCCTGCAACTTCTTTTCGTCCTGTTAGTGACCTCCATGAACTCTTAACACAGAAACGGAAGGTTGCAAATCCATCCTGTCCAACGGTGGTCCATCAACAAGAATATCATTGCAACCACCATCACGAAGTTGTCATCAAATGCTGCTGTCAGTCTGCCAAACGGTCCATCTTTGACCGTTTGAATTATATTCAGACTCCTGAACCAATCTTAGTGGATGAAGATGAACTACTCTATGCTTTTATCAACATGGCATCTCGAAGCAATGGGGTTAGAAAATGTCCAAGACGTAATGTGTCCCGTAATCCTTGTCAGCAATACTTAGATCAGATTCATGAATCCGGTGAAGGAGTATATCAATATACTAGATCAAGAAGCCGAGACACAATCGGTCAAAGGAATCTTCTTGATTCAAATCAAGATTCCTTTAGTCAAAAAGATGTCCCTATCACTTATTCTGGGGATAGTTCTTTATGTGACTTTGACGCTGACAGTGAAGGTTCTGAAAGGACCATTCTTTCTACTAGCTCGTCTTAAAAGGCTAGAGAAGTGACTGCTTATGCCGTCACAGAAGATCAAGACACATCGACTTCTTCTAGTCAAGAGCAGAGAATTGCTACTTTAGAGGCTAGTTTAAAGAACATGGCTGAGATGATGGCAGGCATGCATGCTGTGATTATGGCACAACATACAGTTCCACCGGTCGTGAATCTGATTTTGACTCAAGAACCTGTGACAACATCAATTCCTACCAATATTGATCTGGGGGTGCAATCTCCTCATACTGCTTCCATTCCTGCACAGGCTATTCCAAGTCAATCTGGTGTAGGGGGTGGTACTTATCATGAGGTACCCCCTCCTAACATATCGAATCAATTTACTACTCCGCAATGAATATGATATACTAATGAGGCCGTAAAGCTTTTACATACTCAATTTGAAGCTTTCAAACAGAAGGATGGCCTGTAGAAGCTTGGGATCAAACAACCCTATCCCATATAATACAAAGAGGTTCAATTTTTTCCTAAATACAAATCTCCTACTATTATGCTGTTTGATGGCAGTACGTCTCCAAGTCAATACCTCAATCACTTTGAAGTAATAACTGATCAACTGCAACCAAATGATGCTCTTCTTACCAGAGTATTTGTTGGCTATTTAGCTAGTGCAGCGTATGACTAGAATCGTAGTTTCCCAGATGGGTGCATAACCTCTTTTGCTGGCTTCAAACAAATGTTTTTGGAACAATTTTATGAGGGAACCAACGACATAACTATGTCTGCTCTTATAAAAATCAAACAACGACATAATGAAACGGCTAAACTTTTCTTGAACGGTTTCGTCGTGAAGCACTCAAAATGCCTCTCGGAACTCCAGATGCTTTAACTATAGACACTTGCAGTCAAACTTGTTGCCTATAATCAACATGTGGACAGGTTCAACACAGTTTCAGGATTGGCCTTCCTTCATAATGAACTCCAATGCCGCAGAAGAAAGCGTTGATAAATTCAAGCAATTAGGTATTCAAATGCCTAATCTTGATAAAGAAGAACGTGCTGCACCAAATAATAATGGCCGACAAAATAATCGTAAGAGCAAGGAGACTTTGGCAATTAACCTCAAAGGCAAAGAAGCCCTGGCCATTAATATAAATCAGCCAACATCTACCTCTTCAGTACCACCAAAACGGGCACCTCGTCCAAAAGATGAATACTCCTTCGATGAAGATGACATCATGAGTACCTTTGATTGCCTCATCAAGAGCAACAAACTCCAATTGCCAGAACCTAAAAGGCCAGATGAGGTTGGTAAGACTGACCATCCTAAATATTGTGTTTACCAAAGGTTTATCTGACATCCAACTCGAGCGTGCTATGTGCTCAAGGGTAAAATTCAAGAGATGGTCAATTCTGGTACAATTACTCTCCAGTAAGACAAGAAAACGGTAACGGCTAAGTTGGATGGGAAGGTTGGGAAGTTTGAAAGCTAAGATGGATGGGAAGGTAAAGCTCTTTAATATGTAGGCTATGTAAGAGAAGATTGGATGGTTTGAAATAAGAAAATTCAAGGCCTATTTATAGGGTTCTGGGTAAGCAGAATTCGGCCAGAATTCGGTGTCCAAAATTCAAATTTTTGGCCGTTGGACAACTAGCAGTGATTAAACCCTAAAAATCAGCTTCCTGTATTTTAGGGGCCATAGTTCGGCCCGAACTCTATGTGGAGGCAGAGTTCGGCCCGAACTCTGTCTCCTATAGACAGAAAGTTCATAATGGGCTTCTGGCTTGATGGGCTATTTTGGTTATTTGCTAAGTGAACCTATAAAGGTTAAGTCTAGCCCAAAGTTGCTCAGTAAGACCCAACGTACATTTGCCTATAGTCAAAAACAATAAAATTTATAGACTCCAGAATACAAAGTAGTAAATCTTCAGGCAGCTGTTGTCTTGAACTGATGTGATGAGTTGATAGATTTAAAGCTTGATGTGTCAAATTGGACTTGAAAAATATTGTTTTGTTAATTGTCAAGATTAGGTTGACTGTGATCCGGTTTGGGTCAACAATCTCCTCTATTTTGATAATTGACAAAACATAATATTTTTATGTCTCAATATTCATACCTGGACACATTATGGCTCCCCCGTAGTTGAACAAGTTTGACCCCCCATAAAATGATATTTCCTGTGATAAGTTCTTATCCAAGTATACGATATATATAACTCATATCACAGTACATTAAACCAAGACAAATATCAAGTGTTCTCCCCCTTTTGACAAAAATAAAAATGAAGCACAGAGCAGTGTAGAGACCATCCACATAATAAAGAGTAATACGCTAGCAGCAGGTTTGAACAAGTCTAAACAGAGCCAGAGAGTTTAACAAGTCTAATAAAAACATAAAAGCATAGGCAAAATAAATATAGTGCCTAAATGAAAAATAGTCCTAAGCATCAGTGGCAATACAAAAGCCATATCCATTATAGAGCAAGTGGTGGCCCCGCACCATCAGAACCGGTACGTCGGGGATCAACAAATGCGGAGGTCGGATCAAGATAGCGATGGACCCAAGAATCGTCAATACGATAACCGTCGCGGGATAGATCACGCAACATCGGAATCGACATCGTCGGATGGGAGGCCATGGAATACTGAATGTCATGGATGGAGTTGCGGAGCGCACTCATCTGCACGGTGGTGCGGTAGTCCATCTACGTCCATTGATCGTCCATCTCAGTCCAGCGTTCGTCCTCCAAACAGAAGCGATCGCAAAGCATAGTCTGGATAGAGTCAAGTGTAGCAGTGGACTCGAGTGCAGGGGAATCAGGAGCAGCAAAGAGTGCAGGAGAGTCAGGCTCCTCAGCGGCATCAGACTCAGAGGAGGTTGCAGCAGCAACAGTTCTCCGTGCCTTGGTCAGATAGACAGGAGGGGACAAAGACTGACATTAATCTAATGGGACATAAAAGGCGCGAAAGATCATAGAAAGATACATGGCATAAACTGAGGACTTTGGTTTAGGCCGAGCACGAATCATCCAATCTATCATCGTACGGGAAAAGTTGAAAGGGACGCAAAAATGCAGAAAGAAAAGAGCAGTGATCTCATAGTAGGTGACTTCATCAGTCGATCCCGCTTTCGGCAAGACCGAGGAAAAGGTAATACGATGAAGCTCATAAAAGTGATTATTGAGATGTTTAGCTTTGAGTTTTCGAGGATGGGCATTAGGAGAGCAAAGATCATCCTTGAAACTTTCCAAAGTGGTGTCACCGGGAAAGACGAAATCCCGGGCATCATCAAGCCGTTCCCAAGTATTAGGGTCGGGCAAACCAAGAAGATCGGTTAACTCAAAATCATCAAATGAGATGTCTACACTGGCAACACGTGAGTAGATACGATCGCGGTCATAGTCATGTGACAATAGAACATTTGAATAGCATTCACAAAAATTGGTTCACGAATTGCAACAAGCTCATCGAGACACAAGTCACGAAAGTTAGAAAGATAGTGCGAGAGCACCGTGAACTTAATAGGGTGTCCAACAAACACACTACGATGACGAAATTCGACGAACCATGCATTAGAAGTATCCAACGACACAAAAATATGTTCATCGTATGTGTCAAAATTGAGAGGTGGAGGTGGCTTGAATAAGGGGTGGATCATGCCATGAGAAGGAGGAGGAATAGATTATGGGTTTGGTTGAGGATGTGGTGGAGGGTTGGGTGTAGGATTAGTGGAGGATTCACCTACACTTCTCCTTGGTCTCTTTTCTCTACCAAGCAACCTAGGTGCCATAAATAAAATTGAGAGAAAGGAAGGATAAAAGATGATATACCTCAAAAAGAGAAACCTAAGATGGAAGAGAAGGATCCCAAGATTGATCTCCTTGAGTTTGGAAAGAAATTTCCCATGGATTGGAGACTTCTAGTGTTAGGGTTTTGAAAGAAAATAGTTTGGAGAGGTTTGGAGAAGACAATGGAGAGGAGAGAGAGAGAGAGAGAATCTCGAGTTTAAGAGGGGTGGTCGGCTGGTCGGGTTGAATCTGAGCAATTGGATCACAAAAACTGAAGGCCTGAGAGCCACCCGAGGTTCTGGAACAAAGAGGCAGAACTCGGCCCGAACTCTGTGTAGGGACAGAGTTCGGCCCGAGTTCTGGTCCCTTGGGCCAGAACTTCAAGCAGAAAAGAGGAATAAAATAGGTAGAAATATGACTAATGAATGGTCAAAAGGAAATTAGGAAATGCCATGAAGTTAGAAAATTTAAATGGGGCAGGTTATAAATAAAAATTAACAATATAATAAACAAGGAGTTATGACACAAATCAATATGGTGAAACTGCCATGGGGTAGCTGCAGGGGCCAGATCCCAGCTAGTGGAAGTCCGAAGACTAGTGCATCGTGTCGCTTAGGCTTTTACGCCTTGTTGTCAGAAGGACCCTTTCGGTTTGTACCCAAAGCAAAGTCATCATAGAGAATCGTGACATAATCGATATTTATGCGGGCTAATTTAATGAATAACCGTTTCATCTAAAATTCCTAATTCACGACAAAGAAAATTGAATCGCTCATCAGATAGTGGTTTTGTAAAGAAATCGGCCAGCTGATGTTCAGTGTCAATAAATTCTAAGTTAATAATGTCATTCTGTTGATGATCACGCAAAAAGTGGTGACAAATTTTAATGTGTTTCGTGCGTGAGTGACATATAGGGTTCTTAGTAAGGTTGATAAGTGTTATCACAGAATATAGGAATGTGCATAAAAGATAGGTTGTAGTCTGCAAGGGTTTGCTTCATCCACAGAATTTGTGCACAACAACGACCAACTGCGATATATTCAACTTCTGTTGTGGATAGTGCGACAGAATTCTGCTTCTTGCTAAACCAAGAGAATAGAGCCTTGCCTAATAAATAATACGTACCACTAGTACTTTTAAGGTCGACTTTGTATCCTGCGATATCAGCATCCAAATAACCAATAAGGTCAAAGGATGTGAATTTGGGATACCATAAGCCCACTGTAACAGTACCCTTCAGGTATCGAAAGATACGCTTAACGGCGGACATGTGTGATTTCTTAGGACTAGCTTGATAGCGAGCACACAGGCAAACACTAAACATAATATCAGGACGACTAACAGTTAAATAAAGTAGACTGCCTATCATACCTCGATACTTACGTTGATCCATAGGTTTGTCGCTTTCATCCGGTTCTAGTTTGGTTATAATAGCCATTGGAGTGCCAATTCGTTTAACATTGTCAAGGTTAAACTTTTCGGTATATCCTTTGTATACTTTGACTGATAGATGAAAGTTCCATGCGATCTTTGTTTGACTTGCAGTCTAAGGAAGTAATTGAGCTCCCCCATCATGCTTATCTCAAACTCGTTCTGCATACACTTAGCAAAATCTTGACAGAGAGTTTCATCAGAAGAACCGAATATAATATCATCAATATAAATTTGTACTAAAAGAATAGTGTCTTTGAAAATTTTTATAAAGAGTGTAGTGTCAATTTTCCCTTTTGAGAAACCTTTATCTAATAAAAAGTACTTAGGCGTTCATACCAAGCTCTGGGGCTTGTTTGAGGTCGTAAAGTGCTTTCTTGAGTTTGAAAACGTAGTCGAGAAATTTATGATTTTCAAAACTAGGGGTTGTTTTACAAAAACTTCCTCCTTAATAAAACTATTCAAAAAGGCACTTTTGACATCCATTTGAAAAAGTTTAAAATTTTGAAAGTTTGCACATGCACAAAGCATCCGAATGGATTCCAGTCTTGCAACAGGAGCATATGTCTCATCGTAATCGATACCTTCCTTTTGGTTGTATCCTTGAGCTACTAGACGAGCTTTTTTGCATGTAACTGATCCATCTTCATTTACTTTGTTATAAAAAATCCATTTAGTACCAATAATCGAATGATTAGCTGGCCTAGGAACAAGTTTCCAGACCTGGCTTATTTCGAATTGGTTGAGTTCTTCTTGCATGGAAGAAATCCAAAATTCATCATTAAAGGCTTCTAAAACATTTTTAGGCTCAATTTGAGAAATAAAAGCAGTGCTAGCAATAGAATCTCTTATGGATGAACAAGTACTTATTCTGTAAGATACCTCACCTATTACCAAGTTTTCTGGGTGTGACGGTTTGAACTCGAATTTCTTCGGTAGGCCTTCCAGAGAGTTGGCTTCAGGATTGGTGGTCATCGGCGTAGAAGTTGATGGTTCATCATCATCGTTAGGGATGGTAGCTGTACTATTTTCTTCACCAAAGGTAACATTAGTAGACTCTTCTAAAATCAATGAGCATTTGTTGAACACTCTATATCCCTTGCCCTTGGCAGCATTGACAAGAAAAATACCAATGTCAGCTTTGGCAACAAATTTGCCTAAGTTGTCTTTGGTGTTAAGGATAAAACAGCGACAACCAAACACTCTAAAATATGAAATATTTGGAGTTCTACCAAACCAAAGTTCATAGGGTGTTTTCTTCGAAATAGGTCGAATAAGCACCATATTTAAAATATGGCACGCTGTACTGACAGCTTCAGCCCAAAAATATTTCGGAAGTGAAAATTTATTCAACATGACTCTAGCCATATCGCCAAGAGTCCTATTCTTCCGCTCCACAACACCATTTTGTTGAGGAGTTCTAGGACAAAAAACTCATGATCAAAACCATTTGAATCACAAAACTTTTCAAAATCGGAATTTTCGAATTCGCCTCCATAATCACTTCGGATGCGAGTAATCATGTAGCCTTTTTCGTTTTGAACCTTTTTAGCAAAAAATTTGAAAACATAAATCGCATCACTTTTGTTTGAAAGAAAGAAAATCTAAGTGAATTTAGAAAAATCATCTACTATAACAAAAGCATAGAGTTTTCCACCAAGACTGGCTAATCTACTCGGACCAAATAAGTCCATATGCGATAATTGTAAGAGTCTAGTAGTACTTACAGTGTTTTTGGAATGTAATGAAGATTTGGTTGCCTTATTTAGTTCACGTTCGGCACATACCGTGTCCTTCTTGAGTGTGATATCTGGCAAACCTCTTACTAGATTCTTTGTCGATAGCCTGGATATAATATCCATATTGGCATGACCAAGACGCTGGTGCAACAACAATCTCTCATCCTTGTGGGCGTAGAGGCATCTTTCTGCACTGTTAGTATTTTTAGATAGATAGAAAATATAAATATTATCCTCTCTTATCCCTTCAAAAGCAATGTCTTCCGTTGACCTATCATAAATATGGCATTTATTTTGTCCAAAGTTAATATCATATCCATGATCAGCAATATGACTTATACTGAGCAGGTTATGCTTTAACTCGATCACTAGACAGACATCCTTTATTACAGGAGAAGGGGGATGACCAATAGTACCATTACCTATGATGTAGCCCTTTAAATTATTACCGAAGAATATGTACCCTTCCCTCTTCATCGATAGTGATGCAAAAAGATTTGCGTCTCTCGTCATATGTTGCGAGCATCCACTATCGAGAATCCACTTACTTTTAGTTGGGGGAGGAAGGTCCACCTACATTACGAGTAGATGTGACCTTTGGTATCCAAGTTCTTGTGGGTCCTGAAATATTAGTCTTCAGTACCCATACATATAGATTGATATCAACTAATTTTTTAATTCTACACTGTGGTAAGATATGACCATGTAATCTACAGTAGGTACAAGTAGCATGCCTATTTGTTTTGGGAGCAGGTTGATAGTAATGTCTATGTGCAGCATGGTGATAGTTGTATGGAACAGCAGGATATTGACTATATATAGCAATAGAATGATAGTTATGAGAATAATATTTACGTACATGTGGTTTATGTGCTGTATAGGAGTACGTGTACATGTAAGCATGTTTGCGTACTGCATGTGGGTGACGTGTTTTACTATTATGAGTGGTCTTGTGTTTTGTGTGTGTTTTGTGTGATTGGGTTTAAGGTTGAGAAACCTGTTTTTCCAATCTAATCTCTAATTTCTTAGAGGCAGCATGCAGTTCATTACACTTAGCATTTAAACCATCAATCTTAGCAATAGAGGTCTTGTGTTTGTTCTTTTCTTCAGGAAGCTCAGTGTTGAGTGCTGTGATCGCACGTGTTTTCTTTTCAATAAGTGCTTCGACATCATGTAAGCTTAACTTAAGCTTGGACACCTCATTAGTGACTTTCGTGGGTGGAGTGTCTTTAACATTATCAAGTAAAGAATGAAGATTTTAAATCTCTATTTCATAGCTTTTGATTTTCTCCTTGGCATGCTTATATTTACTAATAACTTTCTTATGGTCATTTAGTAAATCATTAAACGCATCGCCAAGTTCATTAAAAGTAAAGTCATCGAGAGTTTCGCTAGTTACCTTTTCGGATGTTGCCATTAGGCAGACATTAGCGGTGTCTTGAGGAGAGTGTTTTTCTTCCTCGGAATCACTTGCTTCGTTTTCATGCCAAATGCTAGTGTTGGCATACTTTCTTGAGGAAGTCTTCTTGTAGGACTTCTCATATAAGTTGCCTTTTTTGCGAAGGGACAGTCTTTTCGAACGTATCCAGTCCTCTTACAGCCATAGCACGTTGGTTCTTCATCGTCGTCTTTTTGTTGTTCCTTCTTTCTTCGATTGAAAAGAAGAAACTTCTTGAAGTTGCAGACTAGAAGAGCTTGATCATCACCTTCAGAATTGTCGTCGTCAATATCTTCAGGATCAGCCCTTCGACTATGAGCTTTTAGGGCAATCTTTTTTGCCTTTAGATCAGGTTTGTCAAAATCTTTGAGGTCGAGCTCGTGGGTCATCAGCTTTCCCATCAAGGTTTCCATAGATATTGTGGTGAGATCATTGCCTTCTATGATAGTTGTTACCTTTGGGTTCCAAATCTTTGGTAGCCCCCTAAGTAACTTACGAATCTTCTCATGATTTGTATATTGTTTGCCAAGAGATGACAGAGTGTTGATGACATCAAGGAACCTTGTAAACATTTGGGTGATCGTCTCATTAGGCTTTATCTTGAATGCCTCGTATTCTTGAGTAAGACAACTTATTTTTGATTCCTTGACTTGAGTAGTTTCTTCATGCGTCACTTCTAGAAGCTTCCATACTTCGTGCGAGGTGGTGCATGTCGAGACCCTGTTAAATTCATTCCTGTCTATTGCACAAAACAAAGCATTAATAGCTCTAGCATTTAGACTCGCATGTTTCTTTTCCTCGTCGAAATATTTGTCGGTGGGTTTCTTGACGAGATCTCCATTGATAACTATTCTGACGAGCTTTTTGTAACCATAGGTGACAATGGTCCGCAGGTCGAAGTCTAGAGACTTGAGATAGAAACTCATCCTTGTTTTCCAATAGGTGTAGTTTGTTCATCAAATAGGGGTGGCATATGAGTAGACTGTCCTTTACCATGATTAGAAAACATAGGTTGTGTGGTTGCTATGGATCAGCTCTAGGAAGTTAGTCCATGTTGAGAGAACAGAGCGCTGATACCAATTGAAGTACAGGTAGGCAACTCTAGAGGAGGGTGAATAGAGTTTATAATAAAAATGATTAATTAAAACTTAAACTCTTTTCATCAACAAAATAATCAGAGAAAAATAAATGTAGAAATAAAGTAGTCAAAGAGCAAGCACAAACATAGCAAGATTTTTAACCTGGTTTCCCTCGTGGAGGACTAGTCCATGCCTAAGAACTCTAGCTCAGGATTGAAATCTACTGCCTGTAAAATAGGGTTACAACCACATGTCTTTTCACAGAAGAGCATGCCAAATTTCTTTCAATGATCGATGTGGCAAAACTTGGACTTTTCCAAGTGACTTACAACTTGTTGCACTTCAAACTTCTAGCTTAATCGTACTGAGCAACTTGGACGGTTGGGAAGTTTGAAAGCTAAGTTGTATGGGAAGGTAAAGCTCTTTAATATGTAGGCTATGTAAGAGAAGAAGAAGAGAAGATTGGATGGTTTGAAATAAAAAAATTCAAGGCTATTTATAGGGTTCTGGGTAGGCAGAATTCGGCCAGAATTCTATGTCCAGAATTCAAATTTTTGGCCGTTGGACAACTAGCAGTGATTAAATCCTAAAAATCAGCTTCCTGTAATTTAGGGACAGAGTTCGGCCCGAACTCTGTGTGGAGGCAGAGTTCGGCCCGAACTTTGTCTCCTATGGACAGAAAGTTCATAATGGACTTCTGGCTTGATAGGCTGTTTTGGTTATTTGCTAAGTGAACCTATAAAGGTTAAGTCTAGCCCAAAGTTGCTCAGTATGACCCAACGTACATTTGCCTATACTCAAAAACAGTAAAATTTACAGACTCCAGAATACAAAGTAGTAAATCTTCAAGCAGATGTTGTCTTGAACTGATATGATGAGTTGATCGATTTAAAGCTTGATGTGTCAAATTGGACTATAACAAATATTGTTTTGTTAATTGTCAAGATTAGGTTGACTGTGATCCGGTTTGGGTCAACACAAGAGGCCTCTGGTTTGAAACATGGAAAGGGGTCTCATGTACCTCTTTCTCTATGTCTTTCTGACAACCAATCTCGGGTTGGTTTGGGTTACTGGACAAACTCTCCATCTTGCCGAAGGAAATCTTCAAGAAGCAAGATCCAGACAAAGAACTGCAATATGGTGTCCTTTGAACCTGTGTCCGAAGAAGAAGTCTTGAATTGTACCAGGTCTGGGAACCCTTACCTAAAAGACTATTCAGAAGGTCAAAAAGACCCTGTTCCAGCTCTGGAAGCTCTTCAAGTATCATCCTCCAATCCATCAGCTTCATCACCTCCGATAGAAGCAACTCTTCCCAAACTGACGACAATCGACAAAGGAAAACAACCTGTCAGTTTTGACAAAGTATTGAAGAAGACTTCAATCTTGGGACTTGAGAAGCCATATAACTTTGATATACTGGCTCAACTGGCTAATACTCCGGCAAGATTGTCAATATTTGAGCTACTCCGTCTTTCAAAGGAGACTCGAGAAACATTGAGTGAAGCTCTAGCGCAAGCTGATACTTGTCTAGCACTTCTCAAGAAACCAGAGGATGAACCTATAACATGTCTTCATTGTCATAGTGTGATGGAACTGATGCTAAACATCACCTTTACACAAGACGATATGATGTTAGAAGAGAATCGTCATGATCGACCCCTCTATTTCACGGGGTATATGGATACCATGAAGGTTGATCGTATCCTGATCGATCCTGGGTCTGCGCTCAGCATCATGCCAAAGACTCTACTAGATGCATTGAAGATTCCCGTACACAATCTTTCGACCTCACGAGAATCCTGGAATTCAATCCTAGAAGAAGTGAACCTTTGGGAAAGATTCGCCTAAAAGTTCAAATAGGAAATCTTCGTACGAATGTTACTTTTTACGTGATCGACAATCACGGCTCTTACAATACTTTGCTGGAAAGACCCTTTCTGCATGAGCATAACATTGTACCATCCACTTTACATTAATGCTTGAAATATGTGGATGCCAATAGAGTAATTTAGAAAGAAGTAGCCAACATGAATCCTTTCAGGGGGGTTAAGACATATTTTACGGACTCTTGGATGTACAAAGAAGAGCTCATAAAAGTTGTATTGACAATGGATAGTGAGGAAGATCAGAAACATACTTCAAAAGATGTTCTCGTGATCCCCATCAAAGGACATGCTATTTGTCCTTCTTCCTCTCAGACATGGACCATACATCTTTCCTCTCATAACAAACAGCCTCCTGCTATGGAAAAGGAACAAAGGGAGCTCACCTCTTCTGATCCTCTTGTTATCGACCTTCTTCGTAACAAACCTCCTCCTTCTCCTTCTCTTCCTCTGGTTATCAACCTTACTAAGCCTTCTATGAAGGCTAAGAATCATGTTGTAAATGATGATGTACAAATCAATAAAGTAGCATCTCCTTTACAGTATACTGATGTCTTCTATTATACTCGATGTTATTTAAAAATGTTAGATAACTTCGAACCACTTGCCATAGGAGCAGTTGAAGCTTCCCGAAATGAAGTACTGCTCGAGCCAATGTTGGACTCCTTCTTCTTAGTTCCTTCCAGGAAGAAAGATGAACTTCCTATACTTTTAAATAAAGGAACGGAACAGAAGATCACACCCGATAGTGAAGAAGAAAATCACGATAACGGAAGACTTCAACTACGTCGTTATAGTCAGCAATCAAAAGATATCATTCAAAGAATGGGCTATGATTTTAAAGCTGGTCTCAATAGCGACAAAGGAAGGGGAACTCCTATTTGTATTCCTACTCCAAAAGAAAAATCACAACAATACTACGGCAAAACGAAGCGGGAATTAGGTTATACTTCACCAATTCTGACTCCAGAAGCCTCTGAATCTGAGGAAGAAGAACGATCTAACTCTTCTGGTTCTATATCATAGGATTCAGACACCAATGTAGGGCACGTCCATCGCGTGACTTTATTTTCTAATATGGTGACTACCGAGTTCTCGGAAGATAACGAAGACTTTGCCGAAGCTTCTGAATCTGATCCTTGGACACAAAGGATGGATACTCAGTGGGAGCTCCGCTTTGAGCAACGTGAGCCACCTACCGAAGATCAGTTGCTTCAAGTCAATATTAGAGATAAAACTTCTCCAAAACCGATATTTTTCAGCAAAAGCCTTCCTGAAACAGATAAAACAAAAGTTTTGGTATTTCCAGAGTCAGAGATACCCTTCCTCTTAAAACCTTCAATGAAGTCTATCCAAATCATCAATTCCATCTTTTAAAACCCAGCTGTTTTAAAAGATATCTTTTTTTATCATAGATATCTTGTCTTTTTAGATATGATATTCTGTCTTTAAGTCCCAGCGGACTTAAATATCATTTATAGAAAAATGAGTTCACGTCCACATTACCTCAAAATTCTATTTTCTACATCCATAGATTCACGTCCATATTACCTCTGAATTCTATTATCCATATCAGCGACTTATCACGTCCACATTTACCTATGATAAAGTCATCTTTTGAATTGATAATATTCTGAGTTATATTTTGTTACGTCCACATTACCTCTGAACAGATATAATTAATATTATTATTTTCCTTTAGAGGATATGTCATGTCCGGTACCTCTGAACATATTCTCTTATCCTTATATATTACTTATATCTACTATAGGTATATAATAAGTAATAGAATCACAAAAAGAGCATTATTTTACTGCCATAATGTTCAAAATGTCAAAAAGAAAAGTACATCATTTTGAAAGGCAGAAAAATAAAAGATCCTGCAGACTACTTCATTGGGGAGGCTGAGTGCTGAGATCAATGATTAATCTTTTTAAATTCTTCACCCTCTCTACCCCGGAGTCAAGTACCCTTTGCCTTCAAAGAGCTCTCCCGGATTCTGGATCAAAAGGTTGAAGTATTTTTGCTCGACATTCCAATTCTGCACCTTCAGTCTAAAACAGAACATTCTGTTGTCTCCTCAGGTCATCTAATTAGCTCGCAGCGATTTGATGCATCTCCAATACTTCTTCTTCACGCTGTCGAGTTCCTTTAACTGCTTCTCGAAGCCGAGCTATTTCAATTTCTAGTTTTTTGAGACGAACTTGATATTCAGCTGCTTCTTTCTCCTTCTCTACAGCTTCAGTTTTATAACGTTCAATAGAGGAAGTTGTCTCAACAATGTAAGATTCCAACTCTGCAGAACATTATGAGAAAGCTACCACGGAAGCTTCAAATTTTGCTCTTCGTATTTCAGCTTCACGAGCCATCACCTCGCACTCAGTATCTACGAGCTTATAGATGTTTCCTCTTATTAGATCTTTGTAAGACTTGATTGATTCTTCAAGTTCATTCAAAATATCATCTAAATAATTGACTCTATCTAGATCTCCAATATTGCAAATAGCTCTGATGATGAAAGAGGAAGGGCCCCTTACCAATTCATAAGATTGGTCTTTTTCCATGACCATTTGAATTAAAGGCTTTAGAGAAGTGAAGAAACATTAGTATAAGCTTCAACCACAGCTCTATTCATTGTTGAGATCCCCGGGGTAGCCACTTCTATTAGAATTCTTACTTTTGAAGTAACTGGAGGTTGTACACCAGGGGATCCGAGTACTGGCATCATAGAAGAGCTCCCCTCTCCAGTTTGGGCCCCCATATCCAGAGGAGCCATAGTCGAGTTGAAGCTAAACGTGGTCGATGCAACTTTCGCCAATGTCACTACAGGACCCACTGTATTCAAGATGCACAGTTATTACATATAAATTACAGGAAATAAGGTAAATAAAAGTCAAAATTTTACCTGATCTTGGCAATACATATGGGGTTTCATGCGACATGTCCAAATCAGAGCGGAGTCTGGCCATGGTCATTTCAGATACAGTTGTCTGACTACTCCCAGTGTCAGAACCGTCTGACAAGAAACACCTACTTCTGACCCCTGATTCTGTTGGTTCACTTGGGGCAATCACTTCTGCATCCTTGACTACAAAAGCTTGATAGATGGGAGTTTGAACCTCTGAAGTTTCAGTGTTGAGATTTTTATTGATCCCAACGTCTACAGAGGCCGTGAACTTATTTTCATGATCTTCAGCTTTATCCTGGCTTTTAGGTTCATTAACTTTTGGACTTGAAAGCAATTTTTCAACAATAAGATGCTCTTCACCTTCAACAATGGTAGGGTATTCTTCAATTGATCATGCTTGATTCGGCGGGATTTCTGCCGAAGTCTGGTCTCCTTTAACGGTGCTTGTGGAATCATCTTCAAATGCATTGCCGTAATCACAGTCTGCAAGAGCCGCTATCATTTCTTGATCCTCTTGATAGTGACTGGGAGCTTGGGGTACGGAAGGAATAGTGGCATATGGATTGGATTCTGTGGAAGGTAATTCCTTCTCGGGGAGTGTAGACTTTGGGACTCCCGGGGTTGGAGATGACATCATAATTCCCGCAGCAGCTAACACAGTCACGAGAATCGTCATTTGTGTAACTATGGGCCTTGAAACCCCTTCCGTAATGATTGGAACTAGAGTACTAACCTCTGAAGATAAAAAGAAAAGGGGGGGAATCAGTGTTAATATGTTACGCGATCAAAATCACATTAAAAGAATATTAAAATTTACCTGGCGAAAGTGGTATATCTTGCGAAGACAAGGTTTCTTGATGATCTTTTGGAGACACTAATTATCTCCTTTTGGTCTTGCGTACGAGAGGTGTTTCAGGTTCTTCTTTAACCTCATCAAGGTCAACTGGTACATTGGGCTCGCTAATAATCTCTCTCTCGACAACTGGACCGCTTCTTGGAATTGAAGAAGGAGTTGCCTCTCCTCCTCTAGAAGATGCTTCAGTATGTATCTGTTTTGTTTGGGACCGCGTGGACCTGGTGGTTGGCTGCTCTGTAATGACCAGTGTAATCTTCTTTCTCTTCCCTATAGCTATAAGAGAAGAAGGAAGATCATGAGGATGAGAAGGGGCTGATGATTCTCTAGTCTTTCTTTTCCTTCCAAGTCCTTTCACTGGGGACTTCTCCTTTCGTATCTTCAAAGATACATCTAGGGGTACGTTGACTTCATCATGAAAACCAACGAGACAGGCTTCTAGAGGTTCATCAACGGGTTTTTGATTCTCTTCATCTGTGAAGAAACGTGCAGTGTGAACTCCAGCTCCTGAAGGTCTACCATTGGCAAAGCTGCCAGCCATATTGAAGTTCTCAGTAAAGGTGTTGGCTGAAGTATACAAATTTGCGTATGTACATAACATACGCGGGCCCATATGAGGCATCGAAAACATGGCCTTAGTCCCTCTTGTATTATAATATCTCCAAGCCTTAGCACCATCAATCAAGAAACCTCTGGCTTGAAGGCAAGTAGTGGTATTTTCCACATGGAGTTGATCATAACCAAACTGTCGAGCAAATCGACTTGGTAAGTACGGTTCTAGAAAGCATTCGCCTTCAAACCTGTAAACTAAATATGAAGGCCGAATTGTCTTCAACCACGTGAACTCAGTCGAAGACAGACGGAGAGATGCTGCTTCTAGGTCCATAAGTTAGGGAGAGAGATTCTTATATCCTGGAGGAGAATAAACACATTGAAATCTCCATCCGGACCCTCGGTTTAAAGCTCTTCGGCATTCTGAAAATGCATTGATGTTCCATCGAGCGTTGGAATACCGCCTGATGAAGTCACCGCCGACTGCACCCATATCGGGGTCCATCAAATCAGGATGATGTAACAGCAACCACCCAAATAGATACGTTTATGGCATTTCGGTACGAGGGAAGGCATCCTGAGAACTTTTATCATACACCATGGTGTCTATAGCTGTCAAGACGGGCCGACGGGGTGGGCCGGCCCGTAACCCACCATAACCCACCATTTGGCAGGACAGGGCGGGCCGACCCACCATTTTGGCGGGCTGAAAAAATTCCAACCCAGCCCAACCTACCAGCGGGTTGCGCGCTAGGCGGACTGGCCCGCTTAATTTTTTAATATTTTTTAATTATTGTTTAGTTTCTTAAAAGGAAAAAAAATCATATATATATAATATTTTCTACTCACTCTCATATGCATCAAATTACAAGTAAAATACAAAAAATATTATAATAGTAAATATTTCTTTAAAACACCTTCATTCATGTAAATAAATGACCAAATTTAATATTTTATACGCATTACTTGTATTAAATGAGAATTTTTATCATTTATAATACATATCTCATTTATGTGCTAAATAAAAAATTAATTTTTTTATAAAAAACTATATGGCGGGCCAACCCACTTGGCCAGCGGGCTATCCCACCACGGGGCGGGCTACTAGCGGGCCAGCCCACCTGGGCCTGCCTGTTTGGTGGGCTCCTAAATGCTCGGCCCAACCCACCTTTTTATCGGGCGTGGCGGGCCGGCCCAACGGGCTTAGCCCATTTTGACAGCTCTAATGGTGTCAACAAAAGAACGCAAGCCTGCATTCAAGCGACATTACCAAAAGAAGATCCATCTTGTAGCCGAATACTAGACGTACTACGGCAAATAGCACACCTCGATGGAATCGGTCAACGGTACTGGCTCTAGGTATCACAAATCGCCGTAACCATAAAAAGAGGAAACCCGCCAGCTGGGCTTCTGGAGACATCGTTCTATAACCCTATCTGAGATAAATTTCGATTTTAGTACCAGCAGTAAAGGAGTACCAATCTATATCCAAGATATTATCATGGTGCTTAGTTTTCTCTATCAATTTTTCTGTCGCTGAGGTCGAGCGGTCTGAAGAAACAAGGATTGCAGGCTTGACTTTCAACAATCTTTTCTTCATGGGAATACCCGAGAAACAAATATGGCAGCCATTTGGTAATGTAGCAAGTCCCTTTGGAAGCACTTTTGTAATAAAGGGAAATCAGATAGTGGCATAATAGTTCTTCGAACACAGCCACCATCTTGGGGTTCTCTGCAGAGAGATTATCCAACTCCTTATTCGTTGGTACATATTCTTCATAGGGATTTTCACCCATTGGCAAATGTGAAAGATACTTCATTTCATGAAGAGCGAAGCCGATCTTCCCGTATGGTATCAAGAAGGTACCGGTCCTCTCATTATATGTTTCAACCAAAGCCCGAAACATATGAGCATTTGGACGAAAGCCATGAGCAGTGGTCCAAATCGGATCATAGATATCTAATTCAAGGAGTTTATCTTAAAGTGATCCAAAACCCAGACCACTACGCTGTTCCAGCATTTCATATCTGGATTCACTAAGCCTGTTAAGCGCATAGCCTGATCTGGGTAACTTCCTTCAGCCTTCGCAAACATGTTTGCGAAAATAGGTACTCGGACAGGAAGCAACATTGATGAATATTCAGGTGGTATACAGCTTGGTCTCAAACCTCTCAGATGGGAGCTGTATCTTTCCAAAGTACTATAGAACAAATCCTTGTTCTGTGGTCCCAATTTGTAATATATCTTTCTGACTCTGTCCTGTTGAATTGGGGTTAGGTCCCATACCATGCGGCGAGGATAACTAGAAAATGCATACCGAGACAAAGACAGGTGTCTCGGCATTTCTGGGAGGTATATGATTCTATCCCCACATTGATAAAATCTATCTTCTTTTTTTGCTTTGGGCTGGGATGTCTTCTTGATCGCCTCTCCAAATAAGAAAGCTGCTTTCTTATGGACAATATTATCCAGACTTTCCAAAGGTTCGTCATTCATTAAGCATAATAAAGTGGAATTTTCCTGAGATGCAAGCATAGCTCTTTGAGACTCAGGAAGATCATATTGAAGATATTGAACGTAGGATAAGTCCTTCCAGTACTCCAATATGTTGAATGCCGAAGCATAGATTTTAGCATTTGGATCTTCTCTGAGATCAACTATATAAAGAAGAGTAAACAGAAGTTAGTCTCGAAAAGTGTCTGATTCAATGAAGCAGAGTATACAACATCATAGGTTGTGCCACATCTGTGTTACACAACAATGTATGTTGCGCTATACCTGTGTTGCGCGACATTATGTTTTGCGCCACATCTGTGTTGTGCGATATTTTGAGTTGCGCCACATCTGTGTTGCGCAACATTTCTACCGAACATCATCTGTGTGACGCAACATCTCAAGTTACACCAAACTGATTGCACAGAATCAGAAAGCATAAATCTAGAAAAGTCGCACAACACAGTTCGTAAAAAGAAAAAATTGTATGAATGGCAACCAAACCCTAAAAAGGGGAGGCGCAAGGCATGAAGTGTGCCTAACTCTAAAAAGAGGATGCGCACGTTGTACAAATGAAACCAAAACCCTAAAAAAGGTTTGGTCAATTCTTGATTCATGGTCAAATAGTCACCTTCCATGGCCGGGTTGGTCGTCTCTCGTCGAGACGAAGGAGGAGCATACTGAGGTGCGCGTGTGGGTAGAACGCGAGAAGAAGACTCGGCAACACTCTTTTCCTTCTTGACAGCAGATCTCCTGGGCGCCATTTGATGCTAGTCAAAGTTTGAAAGAAGAAGATGAGAGAGTTTTACTTTCGATAAAAAAGTTAAAAGTTCTCTTAGACGGCTATTTATAGGTTTGTAAACAAGGCTGAACCGCACAACTTATGCTGAGGAATCGGGCTCGAGTTGACTGGCGCAATCCAAACAAAACTAGTATAATTCAAAGTATTTCAAAATTTTGATGTATTTTCAAGTTTCAAAAACTTTAAAAGGGGTCTCGTAGAGCCTGAAAATTAAGAGGCGCCACTCATTAAAGCCTTCAAACATCGCCGGATCATCAAGTTGTGCAGCATCAAACTGCTCCAACGCCAGATTGTGTTGGAGTCTGGGTGCGCGAAGAGCCACGTGGTGCACTTCCTCGAGAAGCTATAACGACATCATCATTTCCTGACAACTGACAGCACGGAGATTAAGAAAAATCTATTCGAATCCTGCGCAATGCGGCGTTCGAGGAGATTTTATCAGCATATAATTAATACTGACAGCTGGTTCGCACAAGTCACTGAATGGCGCGAAGATTAAACGGTACAACACATAAGACCTAGTCAAAAGGTGCTAGTCATTGAGTTGCGCCTATGCGCAGCCTGATAAACTGGCGCCAGTTGATCAACTCTTATTTTATGCAGGGTGACATGGCGCGCAAGCCATCAACTTCGTAGAGCGTGCCCTCTACACTGCCCACGACCACGCGTATCTCAATTAAATAATGCTACGCATCTACAGCAGTTGGTGCAAACCACTCGCGCAGGTTGTTATATTGCGCCCATACGCAACCTGATGAAACCTGCACAAAGTGATCAAATGTTGTTCAGAACAGAGTGACGTGGCGCACAAGCCACTAACTTCGCAGAACGTGCCCACTACATTGCTCACGACCATGCGCATCTTAATCAAAGGATGCCACATGTCTACAGCAGTTAGCGTAACCATTCGTACAAGTGAACAAGAGGCACGCAACCTGAAGCACGTGTAATCCAGAATAACTACTAAATGGTTATTTCATCAACTCTATAAATAGAGTTTCAAAACATTCATAAATCATCAAGAGTGATCATAATCTTCTACAAAGTGTTGTTACATCCTCAGAGGCTCGTGTCTTCGATATCATATAGTCCAAAGGATAAAGTGATCATCTTCTGATCAGATTTCCATAGTTGTACTTTCCCAAAAATTATTTGTACTCCTGTACTCTTTTTCTTAGTTTGTAATAAAACTTTTTGTTCTTTGCAAATACGAACGAGCTACAATATAAATTCCTTTTCAAACATCAGTAATTCTTTTCCATCATCTCGTATAATCCCACTTGTTTGTTCAATATTCCAACCAACTAATAACATAATAGATGTTACCAATTATAACTCGAGAAATTTTCCATAATCGTTCCAAAAAATTTCTGATGTATTCAGACTTAGTTGTATCAAGAATTCCTTTCAAGTTCTTTGTCATTCATGCCACCCAAGTTGATAAATCCTATAGCCATATTTCATTTCGATACCCCGATTCGTATCGATCAAATCTTGTACTCGTTATTGTTCGCATCCATACACTTGTTCATGACTCGTAAATTTCTCGATCATAATCCATCTTCTAAGTTGTACCATTCTTCAAATTATACCATCATTCTAGTCTAGTAACATTTCTCGATGTACTTTAAACATTTTCTCATATTGGTCAAGCCAACATATTATGTTCTCGCATAAGAAACTCTCATATCCAACAACATTAATCCCGAGGGTCATTCCTATTCACATTCGCTCTCGTCAATCTCGGCTACATGCACTATCCCATTCCGTCGTACACCTATTCTTAATTCTTATTCGATCAATAAAATTATTCTGACTGTCTCAAGGCACTACCATCAATTTATGCAGCTCAATATTAATCAACCAAATCCAACCAGTTCTAACAATTTTCGGCATTCTGAATAAAGGCAACCAAGTTTTCGAAAACAACCTGATCCGTTATCCCATCCAACATTTTAACATCAAAATTTTCCAATCTCCATTCCATTCCAAATTTTACTTCCCAACATATCTCACACATTCCGACTATACCCATGCAACATCAATAGGGACATCCTACGGGTTTCCAACAGTCAACTTAGTATTCAGTCAAATCTCTACGGCCAACTATTCTAAGCTAAACCAAACATTTAGCTAACTCATCTGAGATGGATAGCTAATAAAGACATACTTATCTCTTATCTTAGAGGCAACCAATTTTATGAACTTATTCCCAACAGTCATATCATAGGGACAACTCTATCTTATCTCAGGGACAATCTGACCAACTTAGGGACGTGGGACACCACCCCAATCTTATGAACTTATTTCCAATATGGAAAACTAAAATGACATAGCTAACTAATCCGAAACATAGGCAACCAACCGACACTCTAGGCAACCAACCGACATTCTAGGGTCAAGTCTTTCTACTCGTACTCATACTCGAGCCATACCCAACGAAGTCATTCTAGACTTACCCACCACAGACAAAATCTATCAAACAATTCTCTCCCATAATTCTATCCCACAGTTCTTATGGGTCAATCCCAAAGCTATCATATAAAACTTCTCAATTGAATATCGAAACTTTATATTTCCACTTGCATAGACATAGCGTCTGCTCAATCCAACTTGCATCCTCATATCGTACTCAAATTATCTATTCAATCGGGTCAACTATATTCTGAGTCATAATCTAACATTGTAATCTTAATAATTTATCACTTACGATCTCTTTCCTATGGTCTTTATGACATATTGATTTCCCACATTTTTAGATCATCGATACGGTCTGTACTCTTTTAACCAACAAAATAAGGCAATTACATAATCATATTTCTTCCAAAAGCATCCTTTATGAATTTTTGCTAGCACCCAACACGATCATATCTTAGCAATTCTTGTTAACCATCAATATTCGTTTTGCATCATCTCCTTGTGATTCCATAAGAAAATTTACTATTCATGGACCGATCTAATTTCTATGGCACCAATCATCTAGCATTCTCAAGTACAACTGCACAACGTGCATGGCTATCTATTTCCTGAAATTCATTCTCTAACTTTTCGGTCGATGCAACTCTTTGCAACTTCTAAATCATTCGCAACATCCTGATAAGCACCTAACATCTCCATCAATTCTGTCGATATCCAACATGCAATCTTATCTACTCAATTCAAACATCATTTTATATTCGGTCCATCTTATTCTTCCAAATCTTTTGTTAGCAACACCACACCATCGTTACTAAGCCTACAATCCTTTTACCCAACTGATTCAAGTAACGCTTGAATCTGTAATTCGTTTCCTTCCCAACTAAGGAATTTTTCATATTCTCAATTCTCTTATTACCCAACATAATGCTAACAGTCAAAGTCTAGCGATGGTTCATCCGAATACATCAAAATCTCGCAACGGGTCATCCGAACTTAACAATCAAGTAACACGCCTAGCCGTCATGTATCAATCGTATTCTCAGCTACGATTCGATACTACCCAATACCTTATAGGTAAAGCAATCACTAAATTATGAACACGTCAAGGGTCATCTTATCTTTAAGAGGGTAAAGCCATATACCACTCAGAGCTCAAACCATACTCGACATAATATTCCTCTTCGCACCAAACCAATGTCCAATATAGATTATCTATCCTGTAGTGGTTATACTGACCACAATTATCGACTCAAGATTCTGTCGATTCCCTTTCACTGAACTCCATGCACATTCTGTTCCAACAAACCATGCCATCACCCACAGTCGATTGCTGCATAATAATTGACTTCAATGAATCCCATACGTAAGACATCCAGCATACATCACAAACTTATTATCACATCACATCATTGTTATTCATTTTGGTATCTTCTAGAAATTCAATAAAGTACACATAACACAGCCCGTATATTTAGACTTATTGTATGGAACACCCAGTAAGCGGCTAGAAGGATCAACGAACTTTCAATCAAGGAAACAACTTAGAATAGTTTGGAAGCAACATGTAATAATCGCGAAAGCACGATGATTCATCATAGAGGCAACTTTGAGTTCATCGCAGAAGCAACTTTGATTCATCGCGGAAGCAACTTTGAATAATCACGGAAGCAGTCTTTAAATCATCACGGAAGCAGCTTTGAATCATCTTAGCAGCAACATGGATTTAAAACAAATCGAATAAGAATCCAAGGACGTAAAGCCGTGCTCTGATATCATTATGTCACGCCCCGATTGTTTGCCATAAAATATAAAAGAACAGAACAATTATCGGAGGACCGGACTTTTACTTCACAATACAAACTCGCTTGTACAAAGAAAGCCTAGGGACGAAAGCCTAGGTACAGCAATCTAAGTACAATTATTTATTTTAGATTCTAGGGGGTGACGATAGAAGCTTGGAAAAGCGATGGCCGCTCTGCCTTACTCCTTGGACGATCGGGTGCAGCTTTGGCTCTGTAGAAGAACTGTTTGGCGTTGGTGAAGAAATGCTCTCCTTTTGATCTCTGTATATTCTCTCTCTGGCTCTCTAGATCTCTGTCTCTCTTTTTTTTATTAGAGAATCTCCTTCTTTCGCAAGGAAATAGCACCTTGCTATTTATAAGAATGGGGGGCATCACTAGGGTTTGCAATGATTACCCATTCTTGAAAGTCGGCGGTTAAGGATGACTGAATCTGGGCCGTTTATCTTGAATATAAGAGATTTGAGCAATTAATATAATTGCATCAAATCTTTTGTGGGTAATTAATGATGATTGACATAAATCCTTCTGATTTGTCATGCCAATCTCGGATTTCCCGCCACGTGTCATTGATTTGTCTGATTGTAAATGATCTGATTTGATCCCAATATTTTATTAGAATTTGTTGATGGATATCGATCCATTTGATGCCACGTGTCCCACTATCATGCCACGTGTCTTAACCATGAGCTATTGAGGAAATCTGAGCCGCATGAGGATTGCTTCTTATTGAGCCGCATAAGGCTGGCCACGTGTCAAGGTTGCTTGGGAGTGGCCCATGAACATTCGAACCGCATAGTGATGATATGAGCCGCATGAGTGTAGGCGGCCGCATAATGGGTAGCTTCTTCGTGAGCCGCATGGAGATAGTCTTCGTGAGCCGCATGGGGTAACCTCTGCTTGAGGCGCATGGGACAGCTTCGGCCTGAATCGCATGGGGTGGTCTCTGCTCGAGCTGTATGAGACTGTCCACGTGTTAAGGCCGCCTGACATTTTCTGGATCTTAGGAGATCGTGTCAGAGATTTCCTTCGTTTCCCTAGGAGTCCGCCTTTATGAGGGAGTCATAATTGTATCTTTGTGTCAGAACTGTCATCTTGTCAGAGCTGTCAGCCGTCAAGGCATTTAACACAGTATACGTCAAAGGAAAGAGCCTTTTGCAGGCCACGTGGCTCCTCTCTGAGCCGTATGGAACTTATCGAGCCGCATAGACACTTCAGCCACATGAATCCATTTTCCGCATGAGCTCTCTGAGCCGCATGGGGCTCCCTGGCCGCATGGACCTTTCTTTCTTCTTTTTCATGCTTCTACAAGACCCCCTTCAAAGTTTTCAATTTGCAAAATTGAAATACTTTGAACAAGAAGCATGGCTATGTATAAATTCTTCTGGCCGCATATGATGTCCTGGCCGCATGGATGTCTTGGTCGCATGGATGTCTCGGTCGTATGGATATCTCGGCCGCATGGATGTCTCGGCCGCATTAAGTTAATTAGCCGCAGGGACTTTCGGGCCACATAGCTCCTTGCCACATGTGCGTGTCTTTAATTGCCTCAAATTCGTTTTAGTGCCGTCTTTAGGGGAAATCCCAAGGGTCGGCTCATTAAATCTTCGGATTTTATGCCCTGGGTGAATCTCATTTATGAGAGAGAAGACGAAATCCGAGGAGTCGGTTTCGTCTTTTTCGAGGCGTTTATTAGTCAACGTGTCCCCCCCCTCTTGTCCTCCTATAAATAAGAGGAGTTTAAGAGAGAAAACTTCTTTACTTTCTCCTTTACTTCGAACCTTCCCTACCCCGATTGTCATCCTCTTCTTCGATCACTAATGGCTCCCAAGAAGACAGTTGCGGCGAAGGGTGAGAAGGCGCCGTCTTCGTCTACTGCGGCGGCGAAGGACAAGAAGACTGCTTCTACCTCGACTGCGGCTGCTCCTCCGTCGGCCGTCGTGACCGCAGTTTACCCTGACGTCCATCCTTCTATTGCTGGTAAGGATATTATGTGAGTCTAAAGAACCCTAACTGCTACGGCTACGTCGTATGCTTTATGCACGAGCCTTTGTGAGCCGCATGTTCGTCCTATGGCCGAGCTGTGAGCCGCATAAGAATAGCCACTGTGACCGCATACGCGCTTCGCCAACGAAGCCGCATAAGCTATGCTGAGCCGCATAAGCTACGCTGAGCCGCATAGATTCGTACAAATTTGTGTATCATGTTTGTCTGTGTGAACCTATCCGAACCCTGAGGGTCCTATGAGAGCACTGCCGCATGAACCTTCACTGAACGGGGCCGCATAAGTGTTCTTCTGAGCTTTAGCCGCATGAGGCTTCATTAATTTGGAGCCGCATAAGTGTTCTTCTGAGCCGCATGAGGCTTCCTTAAGTTGGAGCCGCATAAGCTCGAAAGCACCCATTAGTTCTTTTTGTCCATCTTTTTAACTTATCTTTTTCTATCTTCTTCCCAGTAAATTTGTCGGTTAATGCTGCTGGAGAACTCCTGGTAGGTACTGCCCAAGCTGCTCTGGGCTATATGTACGACCATATAGTTAGGCATGTGGCGGACCAGTTTTCCAGTGACGAACCTCCGGCGAGATTGAATGCCCTCAAGAAACAGCCTTTCTATTTTCTTAATGCTATGATGAACTCGGGAAAATTAGAAGGGGAATACTTGAAGCCCGCATTCTTCTTTGGAGACGCCTTGACTGTGAAGAACAGTCAGGTTCTGGAGGTGTCAGAGAACTGGAGTTTTGTTTCTAATGGGATGGCGATCCGTATCCCCCAAATGGAGCGTCAGTTCCCGCTATCTTGGTTTAATACGCTCCCACTGGACCGGAAGATGGAAGAGTCTTTAACTCCTACCCGAAATGGGATGTTTGTGGGAGACATCCATTATAACAATAGCATGAAGTCAGTGTGCGCGGGCAAGGTGCACACAAGCCGTTCTGTGTTGGGGTTGGCCCCGGGTACTTTCATGAATGTGTCGGGTCCTAATTTCACGTTTTCTACAGCTGACACTTTTGTGAACCAGCTTGTTCGGAAGGGCTCCTATCCGATTGGCCGGTTGATGCTCCCTAGTTGGGTACATCCCATTCCCTCGTGGACCAATTTGTCTGTGTAGATCTTGCGGAAGTATAAGGCCTTCCTGTGTGAGATTGGTCTTTACCATGCTATTCGGGGTACCAGCCATGGCCTGCCCATAAACAAGAGATTATTTATATCTCTGCTGGAGATGTATAACCGCCGTACGGGGACCTTCTATACACCCGTAGGGGAAATGAGACTTGTGCTCCACGAAATGCACGCGGTCTCCAAGCTTCCTTAGGGGGACGAAGCTTTTGAGGCCTATACTCCAACGAATGAGGAGTACGAAGAGTTGGAAGGACGGTATCCAGGCTTCGTGGCTCTTTATCAAGAGATATTGTGCCACTATAGCACATGTCATCAGATAGCCAAAAAGGATAGCAGCTCGAAAGGGAATGCTCCCCACACCAAGGACAGGGTGCGCTATCTCTTCACGACGGGTGCCTCAGGTCGAGTTACTTCCCGACGTCCTCAATCCCGGGACACGGTTAAAGCCTTAGTGTCGTCAGCTAAGAGGGTGGCCACCACTAGTGACAGATTCGGGAGTCAAACTGACTCTTTTTGGTTATTTTTATCAGGATACCCAAGAGTTGTCAGAGAAGGCGCTCCTGGCGAGATTCTTGAGGATATGGCTGCAAAATTGTGTAGTCTCGGGAGGAGCAGGTTCTATCGAGAGGATCAGTCGCAATTTCATCCTTCCGGCTGTGAAGTTAGTTTTGCGAGTCCGGCTAGCTCTCCTTCCGGCCATGGTGTGCAGCATACACCGTGGCCTTCGCATTTTCACATCCAAGGTCATTGCCTACGATGTGACAAAAGATTTTGAACAGACTAAGCTGCCCTATCATTATCTGATGGGGTGGCTGTCGATGCATTATCCGTCTTTGATGAGACCGGGCTCTGAAGATGGCATAACTGATGACGACACTTTTATCTTCCGCTATCGTAATGAGTCTTGGAAATTCGAGACCATGTGTGCTTGCCGGATGGCACTGGCGAGGGCAGATATGTACAACATTTTCGTATCTGTCCCTCGTTTTGCTGCTGAGGAAATAACGGCTGTCTATCTCGACGATATTGGGCCCCCTCAACTTCTGGACGACCAGATGCTTTTGTGGCTGCATAACATCCGTCCCGCTCATCTGGTGTATCGCAACCGTAATACTGTCTTTCTGGAGCCTTATCTGTCTAGCAGGTTTGCCAGGCAGTTTGGATACAGTCAGCTTTTTCTAGACAGTCCCAGCTCTTGTCTGGGTTATGAAGGTAGCCTTCTTGACGGCATCAGGGCCTGGCAATACTATGATACATTCCATACCCGTACCATTTTCTTAGTCCCTGCTATTAATGCGTCAGTAGAGATCTTGTATATGGCGGCTCAGTACCACGTCATGGCAAATAAGCCTCATGTCGGTTTTAATCCGGGTGCCAGTTTTATTGTTGGTACCAGCCTGGATGAGAGTTCCCAGGGGGCCAAGACGAGGAAGAGGAAGAATAGAGTCGAAGTGCCAGATTCGGACTCCGTTGTTGCAGATGATGAAGACAACGAGCATGATGGAGATGACTATTCCCTTCCGGTGGCAGATGTAGGGGCAGATCAGCAGCCTATTTTGCCAGATGAGATGGTGGTAGATCAGCCATCCGTTGTGCCCGGCCCTGCACGAAAGCGTAGCAGGCAAATTTTTCCTGTTGGCGGTATTCCTCGCTTCCGGAAACTGGCTGTGACCAGACACCGCGGGCTAACTATAAAGGAAAGAGGCGAGGAAGTTGACCCCGCATCAGAGGTAAATAAGTTACTACCGGTTCTTCCTTTCTTCTAGCTTTGATTTTAATCATCTTCCTTCCCTCTTGTAGGTGTCAGAAGAAGAAGACTCTCAAGTTGCCGAGGTCGTGACTCGGGATGACGGGGGATCCGGTGAGCCTGTCCCTAAAATTGCTGAATTCTATCAAGATAATTCTGATCGAGTTGCCTCTCCCTTCGAGGTGGCTGGGACGGAGGAGCCGGCCAATTTTAACTTGGAGATCGCGGGTGAAGAGACCATGCCAGCCGTGAACGAGCTGCAGCCTCCATGCTCCTCTCCTGGTAAGATAAGCCAAATCTTGACTTGCGAGGAGGCCTATCTGCTCTATCATCACATCCTTCGGGTCACGTCGATTGATTATTGTCATGGACATGCAGGTCCTGCCTCTCCAGTGCCGAGGATGGACATTGTTGAGACAGACTCTGCCGAAGGGACACTGGCAGAGAGGAGCGTACCCCCTCCCCTTCCGGCTCGTCTTGATGGGCCTCCTGCGGACTCGAGTTTGGCAAGTCCGGTGATGGGACAACCGGGGCAGGAGACGATGGTCCTTGTGTCCTCCTCTGCTCTGGCGGCCCCGAGAGTCGACCTCTCCGCCCTGCCAAGTTTCCAGGCTCTCCGGGTGGCAGAGGAAGAGTTAACCGCTATCCGTGCATCGTTCTGCTCGGAAGTTGCCCTCCTGGTGGCAATTTCTAGCACAACACCTTCGATGTTGTCGGCCACGCTTTCTCTGACGCCGTCCTCTACAGAGGTCCTGGACGAAGCGTTACAGGACGTGGTCGATAGCTTTTAACGTCACTTGAAAAGGGGGATAGAAGCTGCTGTGGAGAGAGGGACCTCTTTCGTCTTGGCCCGGCAATGCGCCCAGGGTCAAATTGATATCCTTATGGCCCTTCCCGGTGGGGTAGGGGTGGCTGCACTTCTGGAGGCAAAATTGCTGGAGACAGATCAGCTGGTGGCCCAGCTTCATGTACTGCGGCAGGCTGATCTGTCTGCTACTATAGATCAGGAGCGCGGTTCCCTCACAACTGCTATAGAGAAGGCGAGGGCTGCTCAGGATAAAACCAGGCCGGCCATACTGAAGGATCTCCGCACTCTGTCTGATCGATATGATCAATTGAGCCATGAGAGTGAAGATGTTACAGTTCGGGAAGCGAATGCCTCCCGCGAGATTACTGACATACGGGAGCAGATCCTTAAGCTTCAGAGAAAGTTAACTTTCTTTGAGTCTGAGCTTGAGGCTACCCGTATCGACAGGGAGCTAATTATCCAGGAGGCTGACAAAGTCAATCAAGCTTCGGCTGACCTGGAAATGGCTCTGAAAAAGTTGGACGACGACTGGCGGGCACTCATGGACCTGGATAATGGGGAGCGGTTGTCCCAGGAGGCTGAGCGCCGAGCTAGGCAGAGGCTTGAGCGGGGTACTGCCTTGGTGAGAAACTGCCTCTTGGAATTGTGTAATGCCGAACTATAGTCGGCCTTTTCTTCTTTTATTTCTGTTCTCTTTTTTTTTTCTTTTTGAGTGGGACATGGTCCCCAAAATATGTAATGCTTTTTCGTTCTTCAAATAAAGAGTATTTTCCATTCTACCCTTTATTTGTATTGCTTGTTGTGCCTGTGGTATTATGGTGATATTTGCCCCTCATGGAGGACTTGTCTGTGGACCTGTTACCCTTGGCATACCTTGGTTTTAGGTATGGATAACAAGTTTGATTGGGGATACCCAGAATGGTTCCGCAATAAGGTTGTTGTGGACGTTCCGAGTATCGGAAGAAAGAATGCCATGGAGCTGCAGGGCTCCCGTGGCATGATGAGGAATGAAGGGCCTTTGCTGAGAAATTCAGCACAGGACATTTTTGGGCCTATTACCCTTGGCGTACCCTAGGTTAGGATACGGACAATAGGATGAAATAGAACCAACATGCTTACTCAGAGGTAATTAGGACATGGCAAGCATGAGGGTTTTCTTATCGCAGAATCTTCCTACTCAGAGGTGATGAGGACATGGCAGGAGTGGACTCAACGGAGGATATTTGTGGACCCATTATCCTTGGCGTACTCCGGTTGTGGGTACAAATAATAAGTCAAAAGGGAATCAACATACTTACTCAGAGGTAATGAGAATATGGCAAGCATGAGGGTTTCTTCGACGGAGCCTTCCCACTCGGAGGTAATGAGGACATGGCAGGAGTGGGCTCAATGAAGGGGGTACGTAGAACGACTCAGAGGTAATGAGGACATGGAAGTTCTACGTAGAGGGGTGATTTGTTGTTGGCGGAATTGAGACGACTCAGAGGTAACATCGACATGGTCGTTTTAGAAATTTGTGGATCTGTTACCCTTTTTGTGTACTAGGAGTACGGGTAGTGAATCATGAGGAAGGAGCTCCTTCAGGAAGAAAGTTCAGAGGTATGGTCATACATGACTTTCCCCGAAAGAGTGACCGAGATGTAAGTTCAGGGGTACCAGCGGGTACATAACTCGACAATCTGGGAATTTTGGAATCAATGTTAGTTCAGAGGTACCAGCGGGTACATGACTCAAAAATCTAGAATATTATGAATATGAGTTCAGCGGCACCAGCGGGTACATGACTCGATAATCTGGAATATTATAAAAGTGAGTTCAGCGGTACCAGCGGATACATGACTCGATAATCTGGAATATTGTGAGAGTGAGTTCAGCGGTACCAGCGGGTACATGACTCGGTAATCTGGAATATTATGAAAGTGAGTTCAGCGGTACTAGCGGGTACATGACTCGATGATCTGGAATATGTCATTTAGACATAGTATTTCATCAGAAACTTGTCGTTGACGGGCAACATGAGCAAGTCTCCGTTTTGTTTTGCGAGGCGGTAAGCACCGTTGGAGAATACGGCCTCAATGATAAACGGCCCTTCCCATTTTGGCTGGAATTTGCCGACGATTTTGTAAGTCAGGACCATCGGCCTCCGGAATGCCAGAACGAGATTGTCCACTTGGAATGCTCTGATTTTAACCTTCTTGTTGAAGGCTCCAGAGATGCGTGCTAGGTACTGCTCGATTCGTTGCTGAGCCAAGAGGCGCTTTTCATCTAAGGCCTCCATCTCTTGTAGCAGGTGACGGTAGTTATCGTCCATCGTCAATTGGTATATAAGGGCGATGCGGAGTAAGGGTATTTGAGTCTCCAATGGGAGGACTGCCTCACACCCGTACACCATAGAAAATGGCGTGTTTCCAATGGCCGTTCAGACTGTAGTACGGTGCGCCCATAAGCATTCACCAAGCTTCTCGTTCCAGTCGCGTTTGTTGGAAGACACAAACTTCTTGAGAAGTTTCATGATTTTTTGTTGAATGCCTCTGCCAACCCATTTGCTGCCGTATTGTATGGTGTCGAAGCAATATTCTGGATGCGATGCTTGTCGCAGAACCGATAGAAGGCGTGGCTTACAAACTATGGACCATTATCGTGGATGATCCTTCGGGGCAGTCCAAAGCGATAGATGACATGATGCTTAAGGAAGCTGATCACGTTTGAAGTCTTTACTTCTGCGGGCGGAACAGCTTTCGTCCATTTAGAGAAGTAATCCGTGATCGCGAGTATAAAGCGATGTCCTCGGAAGTAAGGTGGAGTAATCGGACCGATGATGTCCATTCCCCATGCTTCGAATGGCCAGGACGCCACTCTCGGATGTAGAAACTCGGATGGTTGGTGGATAAAGTCCACGTGGACTTGGCAGGCTTTGTATTTTCTTGCATAGTCTATCACATCTGCTACCATCGTGGGCCAGTAGTAGCCTATTCGGCGAAGACGGTCTTGTAATTTGGGACCAGGATGATGGGCCCCGCAGATACCGTTATGAGCTTCACATACGGCCTCTTTGTCTTCTACGTTTGATAGACACCGAAGCAATAACCCGTCGTAAGATCGCCGATACAACATTTTCGTCTCTATATCGTAGAAGAATCTGAGAGAACGCCTTCTGATGGAAGTAGCTTCCTTCGGGTTCTCGGGTAGGATGTCGTAGACTACGAAGTCTATGAATGGTTGTCTTCAGTCTGGTGCTTCGTCGATCGTTTGGGCAGAATAACTCGCCACGACTTGAACGTTGTTCTTGGGACAGACCAGTTCGTGGCCTATCACGTCAACCGAATGATGAGTATGGTTTAGAACTGCTAGGGAAGCGGCCAGGCCTGCTAGGGCATCGGCTTCGATGTTCTGTAGTCTGGGAACATGTTCGATGTAGAATCCCTCAAATGATGATATAATGTTGATCGCTATTTGGTGATAGAGGATCATGTCTTCATGGCGGACTTCGTACGAGCCCCGGATCTGATTGACGATTAACTGTGAATCGCCGTATACTTCAAGATATTCTACCCCCAGGTCTCTTGCAAGTTTGAGGCCGATGACCAAAGCGTTGTACTCGGCCACATTATTAGAGCAAGGTTTCGTGAGGGAGTAAGCACGATTGATCACTAATCCGGAAGGAGAAATCAACACCACCTCGACTCCCACGACTATGTTGCCCTTGGGTCCAGTTCTCGAAGCACCGTCGAAGAACATTCGCCATATATCATCGTGGGAGGTCACATGTGAGTCGGCAACCTCATTTGGGATTCCTTCATATACTCTAGATGACTTCGAGCCTGGGTGGGCTGCTAAAAAGTCTGCCAGAGCTTGACCTTTAACAGCCTTTTACGGGACGAAGACCATATGATAAGGAGACATCAATATTTCCTATATGGCGTGGTGGGAGCTGAGTGCCCCTGGTTTAGTCATGAGGACCCTGAGAGGGTTGACTCGTGAGATCACATGTATGGTTTGTCCTGTGACATAGTGCCGCATCTTTTGAATGGCGAACACCAGGACGAGGCATTCCTTCTCCACAGCGGTGTATCGGTGCTCTAGCCCAATCATCATTCGACTGAGGTAATATATAGCTTGTTCATGGCCTGGGTCGTTGTTTTGTGCCATTAGAGCACCGAGGGAATGTTCTATTGCTCGTACGTAGAGCAGGAATGGTTTTCCAGCAACCGGGGCCACAGGACTGGAGGGTTCGACAAATATTCTTTGATGCTGTCAAAGGCACGTTGACATTCTTCATCCCATACGAACGAGACGCCTTTCTTCATGAGGTGGGTGAATGGCCGACATCGCCCGGAGAGGTTAGAGATGAACCTCCTGATGTAAGCCAGCCTCCCCTAAAGGCCTCTGAGTTCGCGAAGATTTCTCGGGGGACCCATCTCCATAATTGCCTTCGTCTTCTCTGGGTCTACATGAATTCCCTGTGCAGTAATAATAAAACCCAAGAATTTTCCGCTGGATACGCCCAAGAAAAATTTCGTGGGATTTATCTTCAGGTTGTGTGCTCGTATCAGGTCGAACACTGTCCTCAGATCATGCAGGTGGTCTCCCTTATAGCGACTCTTGACGGTGATGTCATCAATATAGCACTCCACAGTCTTGCGCAAGTGGTCTCTGAAGATGATACTCTTGGCTCTTTGATATGTGGTGCCAGCATTCTTTAAACCAAAAGGCATGACTGTGTAGCAGTACGTGCCAATCGGTGTTCGGAATGAGGTGTGCTTTTCGTCATCAGGAGACATCTTGATTTGGTTGTACCCCGAGAAACCATCCATGAATGACATGCGTTCGAAGCCGCATGTGTTGTCAATCATGATGTCTATGATAGGGAGGGAGAATTCATCTTTGGGACATGCCTCGTTCAGATTGCGGAAGTCGATGCAGATTCAAATTTTCTATTTTTTTGAGGACCGGTACTATATTGGCGACCCAGTCTGGATGTTGTTCTTCACGAATGAAGCCGCTGGCTATCATCTTGTTGACTTCGGCTTCGATCACATCCATGATGCCCGGGCGGAAGTGTCGTTGCTATTGTTTGACCGGCTTCGCATCTGGCCGAATGTTGAGCTTATGAAGAGCAACTTTGGGGTTTAGTCCTGGCATGTCTTCATAGCTCCAGGCGAACACATCAATATATTCTTTGACAAGTTCTAGTAGCGATTCTCGCTCTTCGTCTGTTAGGCTTTTACTGACGAAGATTGGTTTTGGAGAAGATTCGCTGTCGAGATCGACCTGTATAACCTTGTCTTCGGTAGGAGGTTCTCTCTGTTCGAACCGTTTTTCCCATTGTGCATCCAGCTGTTGGGCCTACGGCTCTAACTCGAGGATTTCAGGAATGTCTTCATCTTCTTCGTAGGCGTCTGCGAATGCCATATTGACTGACAGGGTTTGTCTGAATACGTCTCCAATACTGGTATCCGAATCAGATGTTGGTGACCCGGTTGAATGTAAATGCCAGTCGCATTCCTCATCCGAACTTTCAGGGGTCATGGCGGGCGTAACATACCCTAATCCGTATCGGGTCTTGCTGTAGTAGTCCCGTGGTTTGCCAGCCGGGACTGGTGGCTCCAAAGGCAATCGTCGACCGGTGCCGTAGTTTAAGCCTGGCATAGTCTCCATGTCATATCCTTGTTTTTGCATGAGGTATTTGGATTGGGGGCTATAAAGGTACAGAGGCAGTCTCCCGGCATTTGATTCGAGATCAACCTTCTCTAGGGTGAGAGGCTGTGGGTCTTCTTTCGACCGAAGATGATTGGATGGTCCCCTCCCTCGATTATGCGGTAAGCGTCTTCCACTGGAGTAAGCTGGTTTACGGTATAAACATTTGTCACCTGTGTGTGTAGGTGAGTGCCTATACCGTATTCCATAGCATACATTGTACAAAGCTTATTAAGCTCGAGGTAGTTCAAAAATAGCCCTTTATTGATGAAGTAAGGTATCTTTTCTAGCGGGATTACATTATCTGTAGAGGGAACATCAGTGTGGGCAGCCACATACTTGGCCAGCTCCGATTTTTCTTCGGTCACCCCCTATATAAATGAGGACTGAGAGAATGACCTGGGCAGCTTGATCATCAGGGGTTCTGTTGGTGGAGCCGAGCGTGGAGTTGTTGGCAAACTAGCGACCCCCAGTTTGGTACTCGATGTTGGGCGGGGAATAGTTGGCTTGCTAGCGACCCCCAGTTTGGTACTCGATGCTGGGCAGGGAGTTGTTGGCTCGCTAGAAGCCCCGGACCTTGCATCGGGGTGATGCTTATTCTTGGGAAGACGTATCGTCATTGGTTTGTCAAAGGGATTGAACTTCTCTGCTTGTGGCTGGCCGACTCTCAGTAGCCTGATTGTTAGTGGCTCTGTTGTAGGTCTCGGCTCTTGGCCGGACTTTGGCAGCCGAATTATCATTTGCCTTTCTTGTGCCGAGAGGCTGATCGCATCCTTACGCAGAACGGCCGTAAGGGGTGCAAATTTGCCAGGTTTACGAGCTTGAAGGTGGATCGTCACATTTCTTCTGATCCTGAGGCCATTTCAGTTCGAGCCTGTACATCTTCATCCAGGTGCCTCTTCGACTTCTCGTATAGGCAGGAATCCGAGTAGTAGGATTTGACTCCTTTGAAGGGATCAATGTTGGTAAATTCTATCCTCACAAAGCCTTGTTTGTCGGCATACTTGAAGCATTGGTGCAGTGTGGAAGGTACGATCATGTAATCGTGTATCCAAGGGTGCCCCAAGAGGATGTTGTAAGAAGTGTCTACGTCTATGACGTAACAGGTCACTTCTGACTGGAGATCACCAATTTGGCACTTCAAACGAATCTTCCCAATTGGGTAGCTCTTGTCCGAATTGAAACTACTGATGGCGGTGCTTGTTGGCGTTAGCCGATGCATCGGAATGCGGAGATGATGTAGCAGACCCTTCGAAATGATGCTTATGGAAGACCCAGGATCAATGTGCATTCAGTCCACCTTTACGTCCTCGATGTATTCGGTGTAGTATAACGGACGATCGTGGAGATTGGTTTTAATGAGCATGTCCTGTGGAGTGAAAACAATATTGGGTATCGCTCATGTACAAGCGCTATCTTGGGGATCTGCAGGCGAGCTTTCTCCCGTGAGGTTGACCTGAGCTTAATATGCGTCGGCATTTTGGAGTGCATCGCTCAAAGCTGCACGAACATCCTTTGAGAGCCTCAGGAGCTCATATAATGACAATTTGGCCGGTGTATTGGCCAACTGCGCCAAGATGTCGAAGTTGTAGGGCCTTTCCAACCCCTGAGGTGTCTCTTTTCGGAGGGATTGTCAAAGCGAGTCTCCTTCGGCCTAGGCTTGTCGGTCGTCGGAGGCTGAGAAGGTCCTGGAGCGTCAGCAGTAGCTGGCTGATGATCTTCAGTTGAGTTCTCAGCCATGGGTTGGGCTTGTGCCCCAGATCGGGTAACGACAGCCGTGACTTCTTCGACATTTGTCGAGATTGTGCGGTAGGATCTGACTTTTCCACTCTTATTCTTGCGAATGGAAGGTGGTGTGGACTGAGTCACTTCAAGTACCAGGTCTGGATGGACCCACATGATCTCCCCCGCGATGTGGTGACGGGCACTAGACCAGCATCCTGATCTCAAGGGGGTGGAAGATTAGCAATCTCTATTGTCGCCAGAGGGATGGGTATCACACCGTCTTGAGTCTCTGTTGGAGGGAAGCTGTCGAATTGTACGGACACCATGCTGGCTGCCACGGTTACTTCCTCGAAATCGATGGCCAGAGCGTTCGAATCGATGAGATGTTGGATGTATCGCTTCAATTGGTAGCAGTCGTGTGTAGCATGGTGGACGTAGCGATGGTAGTGATAGTAGTTTAGGCTCTCCATTTCTGCCGGCCGAGGTTCCCGTCTTGGTTGAGGGAGCGGAATTCTATCTCCTTGTATGAGCATGTCCAAGATGGGCTTGACATTGCCGTCTTCGAAGGAGTAGGTCATTTACGACCATTGCTTGTCTGCCGATTTTGACTCAGGTTTCTGGGCTGTGTCGGCCACCATAGCCTGCTTACCCCTGTTGTCCCAATTGTTGGAGGGGCTACCCCTATTGTCGTTGTTGGTATTAGGACGCTTGCCCTTATTCTCTCCGTCCGAGATGTACAATCCCAATTGGCAAGCCTTCTTTAACCGTTCTTCGGCACTAGTAGTACTGATGATGAACGTCTTCCAGTCCTTAATTAACTTTCGCCCATCCATAGACTGATTGTTGGGAGCAATCTCTTTTGGAAAATTTCAATCAAGGAGGAATTCGGGTTACCAGACGGCAACTTCATTACGGTTTGGCAAAATCGTTCGATATAGTTCCTTGTCAGCTCTTTCTCCCCTTGGACGACGTCCATGAGGGTGGACATTGTGATGTCCTGCCCTACTTCGTAGAATCTCTCCAAGAACATGCTCTTGAAGCTGGCGAAGGAGTAGGATGCAGTTGTCTGGCAGGTTGCGGTACTAGTCGAAGGCGACTCCTTCCAATGCCCCAATGAATAATCGTGTAAGGATGGCATCGTCATGGGACAGATGGTCGGTGGTGACCTCGAAGTAAGTGATGTACCGACTTGCAGAGGTCTTGCCATCATAAGGGTTAATGTTGAAACGGCTTATATCTTGGCAGGAAGGGGACATCCCTCCATACAGCAGGGTACGGTTGCCGTATTCTGAGGTCTTTACAGTTTTCCTCGAACGTGAAACATGGCCGGGAGCTCCTGGACCTCTCTTCTCACTTCTTGGGCTTCATCCACAGTAGTGGGGGCCGTCATTTCAGGAGGATTGTTGCCCGAATTTGGTGCCGTTGAGTTCGAGTCCGCATTGACCGCGGGAACCGTACTTGTTTGGCCAGGCGTCCCTCCTTGCAGAGTTGGAAGGGCCGCTTTGATCTCATCTACAGACTTGACCAAGGCGTGCAGTATGGCCTCTAGAGTGTCGATGCGTTGGCGATCACTGGAACCACCTTGGTTGCTGTCCGTCATAAATACCGTTCTCACATGAGGGGAGACGGAAGGAACAGTGGAGGACGTATCCTCCGAGTCATACCCATGTACCGAGAAGTCATCGGGATATATGGGAATGTTCTCCTCTGGCTCGGACTCAGAAGGAATTGTACCCCCAACTTCGGAGCTTGCTATATCTTGAGAGTCGTGAACGTCCTCGAAGACGTCGGTATTTGCAGTGTCTGACGGGAGAGTTGTTTCCCCTCGAGCTCGTCTCCTTAGAACATCGGATTATCGTAGATGTTCTGAGGAGTGCTACCCCCTGTTTCAGTAACCTCCACGGTGTGGATGACGAACTTTCGGCTGTAGCATATTTCGTCTTCGAACGGGTACCTTGGAATACTCTGGTGGTAGACAGCCGTTTAGACGACAGTTTCTTAGCCGTAGTGGTTGAAACTTTCGGGCTAGAAACATTCATCTTCTTTCCTCTCCCATCAGCGGGAATTTTCTGAGTGGAGTTGCAAGAGGCGATGGGAGGTGCTTCGTCCTCTGAACTGGGTCATTGTAGCCTTTGGAAAACAGATTGCCGGTCTTCTCTTGCTGTCCCGTTGTTGCAACAGTAGTTGACAATGATTTGGGTGCAATGATGTCCGTGGAAGGACTCTTTGCATGCCGGGGACTCTTCTCTTTCCTTGTGTTTGTGGAGGATAACCTCACGCAAGTCAGACGGGTCTGGAGCGACCATGTTTGCTCTTTGGGTTTTGGGAGACTTTTGGGAACCACTTCGTCCATTTGCCGCCGGGGGCTGGACTCGAGTGGTTCTGTACAACTTCCCATCAGAGGCCCGTATAACAGTATGTGGAGCGCTCGGATGGTCAGAGGTTGGGACAGTCGACTAAGCCCGTCGAGCTCGCGCTACCCTTGACTTCTTCACTTGAGCGCCCGAAGGCGTATAGTAGGAAGAGTCAGAATGATGCTGCAGAGAGTCAGATGTATTCTTTTGAGCATATGAGAGATCGGGACCATAGGAGAGGCGATCGAAGACTGAGCCTGAGCTGCAAGGAGCGGCAGTATGTGGCTGGAGTCAGCAGTCTTCATGCGGCTGGCAGTTGTAGCCGCATAGGCTTTCTTCATGCGGCTGGAAGTCTCGGCCGCATGTATTTTCTCCATGCGGTGGAAGATCTGGCCGCATAGACATTCTTCATGAGGCTGGCAGTTTCAGCCGCATGAGCATTAAGCATGCGGCTGGCAGTCTTGGCCGCATGAGTGTTCGGCTTCTTCCTGGAGCACATAGAATCACTCTTTGTCCCTGCAAGTCCAGCATCGTAGTGCTTTCCTCTGCCGGACTTGGGGACAGCAGAGTCCTCTATGGCTTGAAGTGGGGCCGCATGAGAATCACCTTTGTCGTCTTGGGTAGCATAGAGTACTCCATCCAAGCTTAGGGAGGAGCAAATAATTTTGGCCTCCACTCCTTGCAAGCCTTCTCTGTGCGGGTTTGCTTCTGGACCGGGCCAGCGCTCCGTCGGAGAGCATTTCTTCAAATGCCTGTTGGTCGAAGCGGACGACCATCTTCTGTTGTATGGAGCCAAGTTTGGCTGCATTCGATTGCGTCACCAACTCCTCAGCCGTGGAGAAGTTTGTCCCCAGCAGAGTTGCCATCGTGTTTACCATGAAATATAAAAGAACAGAACAATTATCGGAGGACGGACTTTTACTTCATAATACAAACTCGCTTGTACAAAGAAAGCCTGGGGACGAAAGCCTAGGTACAACAATCTAAGTACAATTGTTTATTTTAGATTCTGGGGGTGACGATAGAGGCTCGGGAAAGCGACGGCCGCTCTGCCTTACTCCTTGGACGATCGGGTGCAGCTTTGGCTCTGTAGAAGAACTGCTTGGCGTTGGTGAAGAAATGCTCTCCTTTTGATCTCTGTATATTCTCTCTCTGGCTCTCTAGATCTCTGTCTCTCTTTTTTTTATCAGAGAATCTCCTATTTTCGCAAGGGAATGGCACATTGCTATTTATAAGAATGGGGGGCATCACTAGGGTTTGCAATGATTGTCCATTCTTGAAAGTCGACGGTTAAGGATCACTGAATCTGGGCCGTTCATCTTGAATATAAGAGATTTGAGCAATTAATGTGATTGCATCAAATCTTTTGAGTAATTAATGATGATTGACATAAATTCTCCTGATTTGTCATGCCAATCTCGGATTTCCTGCCACGTGTCATTGATTTGCCTGATTACAAATGATCTGATTTGATCCCAATATTTTATTGGGATTTTATGGATTTCGATCGATTTGATGCCACGTGTCCCACTATCATGCCACGTGTCTTAACCGTGAGCCTTTGAGGAAATCTGAGCCGCATGAGGATTGTCCTTATTGAGCCATAAGGCTGGCCACGTGTCAAGGTTGCTTGGGAGTGGCCCCTGAACATTCGAACCGCATGGTGATGATCTGAGCCCCATGAGCGTAGGCGGCCGCATAATGGGTAGCTTTTTTATGATCCGCATGGAGATAGTCCTCGTGAGCCGCATGGGATAACCTCTGCTTGAGCCGCATAAGACAGCTTCGGCCTGAGCCGCATGGGACAGCTTCGACCTGAGCCGTATGGGGTGGTCTCTGCTCGAGCCGTATGAGACTGTCCACGTGTCAAGGCCGCCTGACAGTTTCTGGATCTCGGGGATCGCATCAGAGATTTTCTTCGTTTCCCTAGGAGTCCGCCATTATGAGGGAGTCATAATTGTATCTTTGTGTCAGAACTGTCACCTTGTCAGAGCTGTCAGCCGTCAAGGCATTTAATGCAGTATAGGTCAAAGGGAAGAGCCGTTTGCAGGCCACGTTGCTCCTCTCTGAGCCGCATGGAACTTATCGAGCCGCATAGACACTTGAACCGTATGAATCCCTGAGCCGCATGAGCTATCTGAGCCGCATGGGGCTCCCTGGCAGCATGGATCTTTCTTTTTCTTTTCCATGCTTCTACACCGATCCCGGAGGATCGAAGACTAGCCACTGGGCGTGATGCCGTACAAGTTTAGATTGTACTTGTACAAGGCAAAAATATCATAATTCCTGGTATTTCTCAGAAAATATCGACAATGCAGCAAAACTAAGCATATAAATTGGAGTCACACAAGATATGAAGAAATGTATATCTTATTGATAATTGTAATAGATTACAACTTGCAGCGGAATACAGAGTTCAACTGATTACAACTCTTGAATAGCCAACTGAATGTCTACACTTGTATAACGCCCCAGTCCCAAAATACGTAGGACTAGGAACGTAGACATGCCAGCTGTATACATACGAAGTACTCTCCAATATATGGAACCCTCGTATGAATACATAAGCTGTAAAATGCAGTAGAACCATAACTAATCTCATCCACACAAATAAATGAATAGATCTCATATAATCAACTATGAAATTGTCATTTGGTACATGTAGTTGGGCGGAGACAAATCCACTACCAACTATGAAAAGAAATACATAACAAAAGAAAGATTTTGGCGAACGAAGCGAAGACGATCCAAATGCAATCATCCTCGAAGAAATAGCGATGATAACGGCTAGAGCTAGAACACCTGCGAAAGACAATAGCACACACCTGGAGAGATAACCAGGTCCTCAGAGGGACGTAACAGACACATATATCATGCCATATAAACTGAATAAATATTGCTCAAATAAATAAGTCAATCGAATTTATAACATGGTCCAATACGCACCTACTGAACGAGCGTACCATCTACCCAACCAAACAAGGATAAGAGATGGTAGACTAATTTACGGTAACGTATCTTTCATGCTATGAATCCAATATGGTATCCGGACCCCAACAAGGTTCAATACCTTCTCATCGAAGTAGTAAGCCACACCTACAACCAAACAAGGACAATGTGATGAACTAATCCGCGACAAGATAATGTTCCAAGCCACGGTCAGATACAAGTACCCAAACCAAAGGTACTCGTACCTAACGGATAAGGGCCTAACCAAATCTAGGTGAATACAGTTTTTAAGAACTGTTCATGGTCACATGACTACCCGTCAAGTCAAGAAAATACCAATACAGTACCTCAGTAGCGAGTCACAACACCATATACTATTCTCAGTATCGAGCAGTCTATAGCATATAGTCTACCTATCGTTCCTCAGTAGAGAGCGAGTCTACGATAGATAGGGTGGTAGTCAACTTCCAATCATGTTCTTCCCGTCCAATGCAAACTCATAACTGCTAAGTCTTCTAACATGCAATTCTATTAGCAGTTATTTCCTAACGCACGGCTTATACATACTGGTGGCCAGCCAATCACGCATGTCCGAGTCCTATATGTGACACATAACAACGTGGTATAAACGTGTCAAGGCCTATGAATGCAACACACAAAGGGTGGTCCCTTAACACTAAGTTTAATGTGTAAGAAAATAATACATAGCAAGAAACTGAACAGTAAATTATAACAGGTTATGCAATGTATCACAGTTTATTTTGCATAAAGAAAATAATGAACATGTATGAAATGAGCTAAAATAATTAAACAGCAAATGACAAGGTGTCTTGCCTGGTAGGACGCCTGGTGTGCTGCGATGATCAAGATGGCACGGATTATGACTTCGGTGCAACAATTACACAAGGTGACCTCTGATGGTGGCATGGACAGCTCCATTGGGTCCAGAGGGGTCAATTTAGTTAGGGTGGACATAAGGTAGTCTAGAATTGGTGAGGGATTGGGAGTAATGGGCTTAGTCGCGGACAAAAGGAATCGAAAGGAATTTTAATAAATAAAATATACAATTTTTAGGAAAAATTTATAATACTTTTAAAATATATTACACTAGTCGAAAGAAGTTTTAGGTAAATACATTAAAATAGAAATCACTTTAGGCTAAAACCTTAAGTTTGTGAAAATGAATTTATAGGTAGAAAACTATCTATATATATATATATATTTTATAAGTTTGTGAAAATGAATTTAGTAGAAAATATTATATATATATATATTATTAATATATATATAGATATATTATATATATATATATATATATATAATAATATAATATATAGATATATTTAATATATATATTATATTTGTGAAAATGATTTATAGGTAGAAAACTATATATATATTATATATATATATATATATTATATATAATTATATTATATATATAAATATATATATATTGTAGTAACAAAAAAATATATATATTTATAGTAACAATACTTTTAAATAACATACGAAATTTTTATAACTTATCAAATATCCTAAAATAACATATTTTAGGGTTCTAACTAGACTTTGAAATTTCGTATGAGGCCTAGGCCAAACTATATAATTTTTAAATAATCATAAAAATTTACCATAATAATAAATCTATGGCTTCCAGCGCCTAGTCCTTTTTGTTATAAAATAGTTTTGAAAAATAAAACATAAATACTAAGAGTGATAATACCTTATAATACAAAAATATATATATGGTATAATACCATGGTACCATAGGAATTTAATTCCTAATACTGTAGCAAACCTATGAAACAACCGAAGTAATAATAACAATTTTAATAATAATATAATACTAATAATAATAATAATAATCAGAATAATAATAATAAGAATAACGATAATAATAATAAAAATATAATAACTACTACTAAGTATTATATATAAAAAAATAAAGAGTATATTAATAAACACTGAGTGCTGTGCAGCTCTCTCTTGAGTTCGATTCATTTACCAAAGGAAGGGCGAGAGAGAGGAAACGTCAGAGGAGGGAAAGAAGAGCAAGAGGGAAGAGGGGAAGCTGCGGTGGCGGCGCTGTGGGAGAGGTGAACGGAGAAGGGGGCTCGGATGGAGGACGGAAGACCACGGTCGGCGGAGCGCTGGGCGCACGGAGGTCGGAAGAGGAGCGGGAAGTCGGGGGAGATAGGGATCTCGTCGGTCGGAAGACATGGCGTTCGTCAGCTAGGGAAAGCCGCGAGCGGTGGAGAGCAGCGGAGTCGGGGGGCTCGGGGCTCGGGGCTGCGCCGGCGGCAAGGGACGGCACTGCGGGGGCGGTGGTCGCGGAGGACAGGGCGGAAAGGGAAATCGGAGAGCGAAGGCTGGTCGGCCGCCGCTGATGGTCGCGGCCAGGCAGTGGGGCTCGGGACTGAGTCGGGCGGTGCTGGAGGAAGAAGGTGGTTTTATGGGGCTGCGCCGGCTCCAGCGGAAGGCGGCGGCCGTGAGGGCACGGCGAGGTGTTGCCGGTTGGGGTGGCTCGGTGGACGGATCGCCGACGAGATGTTGGTCGACGACGTGAGGGGTTTACGATGGGCGACGCACGGAAGGTCGACCGGTGTGCTGGAAAGCACGGCCACTGGTTCGACTCGCCGACGGGCGCAACAAGGCGCTGCGAGGAGGTCGCGGTCAGGTCGGAGGTGAGTACGGTGGTGGCGATTTTCTTCCTGAAATTTTATTTTTTTTCTTTTTGGGGTTTGGCTGGGTGTTTGGAGGTGGCGTCGGGTTCCGGCCAGTGGCCGCGGTGGCGGTCCTGGTGGTTGGGATTGTCAGAGGAGTTGTGTGGACGGGATGCCGGTGATGGTTAAGGCTGGGCGTGGGTTTGCTGGTGTCGGGGTTCGGCCAGTGGCCGTGGCCGTGGTGGTTGCGGACATGGTGGTGGCGAAGGAGATGACTGGGCGTGGTGGAGGCAACGACCACGGCGAGATGTGGTTGACGTATAGGGTGGTGGACAGTGGCCGAGTCTAGGTTAGGTTTAGGAATTGATTGTGTCGGGATTGTCGACACGGGAATCACTATATTTAATGAAATCGAATTATAGTGGATGGCAAGGGGACACGGACACGATACACATCTCGGTGAAAATATTTGTGGAGACAATGTGGTGGATGATAAAAATTGGAGAGTACCTGTCTATTTATAAGATGTGGGAATTCCCAATTGGATAGGAATTATGAATATTTAAACCCAAAGTAGATAATTTGCTACTATTCAATAAAATCCAAATCCAAATTCAATTCAAATCAAATTTAAATCCAATTAAATTCTTTTGGCTTAAAATCAATTGGGATAAATCAAACTTCAAATATTTAACTATTTAAATAAATCCAAAAATTAAATCAAGATTTAAATGGCCACAAAACTTCCAAATATATTTTCCAAAATACCAATAATAATAATTTCAAAAATAATAAATATTTTTAAATATCTTTTTGAATAATAAAATATTAATATTAATAAATCTCAAAATTACATTTTTTATTTAAAATAAACTAGCGAAATATTTATGAAATATATACACGAATAATATTATTTATTCTAAATAAAAGGCTTTTCATAAATAAAATCATAAATTTAGGAAATTTTGATTGCTAAATTAAATATTACATATATTATTTTGAAACTATAAAAATAAGAAAAAAATGTTTTTCTAAAAATATGTACGCTCGCACATATTCGCACTCGTCGAACAATTTTGAAAAATAAAATTTTCGTACACGACGTACAATACGACTACGATGTACAATACAAAATTTTAAATCAGTACCAAATTTAATAAAAAAAAGTAAAAATTTTAGGGGTTTTACAACTTGCCCTTAGGCTACAACTGAATTATGCTAATTCCTTTTCAATAAACTTGCCAATTTAGCTACAATCTCACTAGTACAACTGAATTACACTGTTCCATACATTATGTCCCGTATAGCAGAAGACATCGTCTTGAAAGAAGAGCTTCTGCACACCCATCCGAATCATTGATGCCAAGTACTGATCAAACGATTTCCTCCAAACGCAAGCACCTGTAATATTGCCCACAACGTGGGTCAGTACATCATCAATATACTGACGAGCGGTGCTGGCCCAACTCACCTATGAAGACGACACTAAGTAATCATGTTAAAGAATATTATTAACAGTGGTCTTTCTCGTTGCCTTAGGGTTAATTTCATATTTGTATCCGATAAGAAATAAAGCTTGCAAATCTCATAGCCAACATAATTTAAAGCATACAATATCACCCTTTGATGATTCTTACCCACGGTTATGTAGCCATCCCTGTACATTTATAATACTTACTCAGCCTACACAAGATATTATTAGAAACAATATCATGATTCAATATAAATATCACAGTTTAGGTGATTCTTACCAACAGCCGACATCCTTCCCTGTATTTGAGTAATAACTTACTCTGCATGCATAAGACATCATTAGCACTGGACCTATCTATATAAAAGTCACTGCGACATGCCATCTTGGACCATCTTACAAGCGAACGACTAACTCGAAATGGGGTGCAAATCCATGGGAGGTTTCCAAAACACCGTGCTACTACTTCAGCACCATGGGATTTTGGCGTCCTTTCAGTAGGCGATAGCAATCCCCTACTGCAAGTCCCAAAATCCCGATATAAGTACGTCGAAACTTCTTGTTTCCCCTAGGATGAACCGATTCTGTGGCCACGGATTACCGTTCTGGGAACTACCTTATATACAAGTTTGTCCATTACCATGCAAGTATATGCAACTTATCTAAGAAAAAACATATAATGCATGATAAGGAAAACTAAGTAATTCAGCCACCATTCTCATTTGTATTTCCATCTTGCCATCTTTCATGGGTCTTGGCGTAATCAATATTCTACATCGACGAAGGGATAATAGAATGTTGTTACCCAATCCCTTTGCCACATCTTTGATACCATACATCTTTCCAACCAATATACTCACCGCCCAATCTGTTGGGACTTAATCTATTTTAGCATACATTCATTCGAACGTAATTCAAGCATACTCACTGTCCAGTTCTTGGGTCTTAACATCTGTGTTACCATCTATTCGACGAGCCATGGCTCGATATACTCACCGCCCAAGTATTTGGGACTTTGCCTTCACCTGTCATGTAATTCATCGCAACATCATACAAGCATACAGTTTACGTTCAGGTGATTATTTATCTTTCATTATCTTTCTGAATTCCATGCAAGGTGGTATTGAGCAACTCAGTAAGAAACATAGCATACTATCCTTTCTTTTAAGCGTGAATCTAAAGGATCTTCGAAGGTTCAACACTACTCACATTTATAAGACGATTCCTGCCACGATCGCATAGCCTTCCAAGCGATCCTTCGTATATTCCAAGTCAAACAAGGCTTCATCGAACCAACCATCCATCATAAGACATCTTGCGGGTCGAGGCACTACAATGCGAGCTTGGATAGAAAATAATGTACTATCAACTTTGGTTTGACATTAGGATTAGGGTCAATGTTGATATTATTATTTGAGAATAGTGATTCTAATACTGACGTTGACTTTATCCTGGAAAGTTAGCCAAGCGGTTAGGCAGACGTCCCTGTGAGGAGAGATAAAATTGTGCCATCGACCCTAGTGAGAGTTACCAAATTGTTCTTAAAATCTTTAGGATTGATAGGATTGGACATGGGTATTGGTGGATAGAATGATTCAATTATGTGGAGAAACTACTCACTGTCACGCCCCGAGTCGGCAACGTTCGTCCTCGATGTTAATTTTTGCCGATTCGATCGTCCTCGCTAAGGCGTGATGCCGTACGAGTCTGGAATTGCACTCGTACAAGGCAGAATGTACGTTGCATTTGATATACTACGCCAAGTAAACTTCCAAATCACATCAGAATTTAAGACGCAGTATAGGAAGATAGAAATACTTTTCATTCATAGCTTGCAACAAAGTACAAGTTGTAATTATATTGGATGCCCTTGCGGCTACATTGATTGAAGACATAAAGAAAATACATTCGATAAGTTGCCTGAACTACGCTTGCCGTCCCTTATATTCTCCCTTTATACATAAGCCGTCGACTTGAATTGGCTTCAAAATACTTCAGTATAGGAAGAGCTTCAAAACGCCTCTCCGTACTTCAGTTTCGTTTTAGGTTGGAGCGCCCGCCGCACCTGGGGAAATTGGGGGAGGGGATTAGCACACTTGCTAAGTGGACGAGACGAACCAACTCGTCTAAACCGACTCTGATTGTTAGGGTAGGCATGCTTTAGAGTTGTCTTTCTATTAGAACTAAATGAATTCAGTTCATATTCGATAGCCGTCTTTGAGTATTAAAGCATACATCATAACATCACAGTTTATCATATTTCTTACCACGGCCGTGCTCGTCCCTGCATAAAACAGAGATAATATTTACACCTGCATAAGACAATAGGTGAGCATGCAACTATCTTATATGCGGTCATTGGTGCTATGCACCACTAGGGACTTAATCGAAGTTAGCATGCGACGCAACCCATTCAGCCTAGGTTGTAAGCCTTACTGAAGGTCCCGCATGCCTCGCGCCGAGGCACGATAAATTATTCCCCCTAGGACGAATCGGTTCCGATGCCCCGAATACCATTTTTAGGAAAACGAACTTGTGCACAAGCTGTCCATGACAATGCCTATGTGCGAACAGTTTAATATGCAATCAGTTTCGTATAGCGCGGATAGTATCGAACGACATTATCATTTCTCGCAACTCATGCAGCGATTCATTTTCCCCAAAGCCGTACACCGATTTAGCGTCCCGTGGGCACCAAATTGTCCGAGGCATCATAACCCATGATTGACGTTTCACATTATTTTGCAGCACGTTAAATAGTCTATCTTTTTACTAGAACCTTAAACTTTTCTGTTTATGTGAGAAACTTGTATTTTTCAGAGTAGATTTCTCAAAATCAAAACGTTTTTCCCGAGTTCTTAACTTAGTGGATTGGCATGTTTAACTTGGCATCATTCGATTTGAATGAATTTGAAGCAAGGAATAAGTTTGCGGGACAGAATAGAAAAGAAGGGTCGAATCACCCACCAATTACTTTGCTTCGTGCCGATCGTCCAAGCGCTACACAACGTCAATCCTTAGTTACGCGAGCTCCTGCAATGGCACCAACGCTTTGTTAGAATTCCTTCTTTTTCCCTTGCATCGAAATTGTAATTGCATCCATAAAAACGATACGAAAGCACTTCATCAAGTCCAGCGGCAAAGCTCCAAGAAAACCATACAGCGGTCCGGTCCCGTCGAAGGGACTCTTATAGAGAGCTCACTCGCCGAGACGCAGCCCGCTGCATCTAGGACTTATTCCAACATAAGTCGTTCCATTAGTTGGATCGATTCTCGTAACTTCCGTCCAAATCGATTTGAATCGATGCCGTAAGGCGTTAGCGTTTACCAAGCTTAGCGATCGAGTCAGACGGCCATCTAAGTTCCCGGCCGATCTGACTCGGCGCTAGCATATTATGAAGTTCCGTCGCCTATCGAAAGCGGGGCGCTACATAATATACCACTAAGAAAAAGTTTCGTTCCGAAACTTAAGAGCAAGGGTCTGACCTTAATTTAGACAAACAACGCGGGGTACTTCTCTTTCATCTCTGCCTCCATCTCCCACGTCGACTCCTCGACTTAATGGTTCTGCCAAAGCACGCGGACCAAGGACATCGACCGATTGTGTAGCACTTTCTTCTTGCGGTCCAAAATTTGAATAGGCTCCTCCGAGTAAGACAAGTCAGTACGTATTCTCTGATCGAAGCTAACCACATGACTTGGATCGTGCACGTATTTTCGAAGTTGCGAAACGTGGAAAACATCGTGCACATCAGCTAAGACAGGAGATAGTGCGATCCGATAAGCAACCGTCGTAACTCGCTCAATGATCTCGAAGGGGCCTACAAATCTCGGGCTCAACTTGCCCTTAACGTCGAACCGCATCACACCGCACATGGGCGTTACTTTCAGAAACACATGGTCCCCGACTAAGAACTCTAGCGGTCGTCGACAAAGATCTGCGTAGCTCTTTTGTCGACTTTGTGCGATGCGGAGTCTATCTCGAATCAAGCGGACGTTTTCGACGGCCTGCTCCACCAGTTTCGGTCCCAGCACTTGTCGCTCTCCGACTTCATCCCAGCATATCGGAGAATGACACTTCCTCCCACAGAGCACTTCGTATGGAGCCATCTGAATACTCGACTGATAACGGTTGTTATACAAACTCCGCAAGCGGCAAATGCGTATCCCAACTAGTCTTTAGGTCGATTGCACACACGCAACATATCTTCTAAGATCTGATTGACTCTCTCCGTCTGACCGTCTGTTTGGGGATGGTACGCCGAACTAAAGTTCAGTTTGGTCCCTATCGCCGCTTGGAGGCTCGTCCAGAAACGCGATAGGAATCGCCCGTCTTTGTCCGAAATTATTGTGGTCGGTACCCATGCAGTCGAACAATCTCATCGACGTAGATTTGTGCTAACTGATCGACGCTCCATACTACTTTAATTGCGATAAAGTGAGCCGACTTGGTCAATCTATCAACAATGACCCAAATTGCGTCATTCCCCCGCGGCGTCTTCGGAAATCCTACAATGAAATTCATCGAGATATTGTCCCACTTCCACTCGGGAATGGCGATGTTCTGCAGCTCTCCACCTAGCCTCTGGTGTTCCGTCTTCACCTGCTGACACACCATGCATTGCGATACGAACGTAGCCACGTCTTTCTTCATGCCGTGCCACCAAAAGTTTGTGCGCAAGTCCTTGTACATCTTGGTGCTTCCAGGATGTAACGAGTACTTCGCATAGTGCACCTCCGTCAGAATTTCTTTTCTGAGTTCGGCAGTTTCAGGAATGCAGAGCCTTCCCTTTAGTCGCATCGTCCCGTCTCCGTCTTTCGCAAAGTCAGTTGCCCTTCCCGTTGAAATCAGCTCGCACATTTTCTTCAGGAATGAGTCGTCCTCCTGTGCGGTCTTTATCTTGCTAAGCAGGCTCGATCCTAACTTTAGTTGAGCTAGGTGCAGGTGTCGATACTCAATTCTGAGTTCAATACCCATCGCTTCAAGGTCTCGCTGTATCTCCTTGTTTATAGCCAGTGTTCCCATAAACATCCTGTTGAGTGCGTCGGCCACCACGTTTCCCTTGCCCGGTGTATACTCGATCGTTAGCTCGTAATCTTTTATGAGTTCGAGCCAACGTCGCTGTCGTAGGTTGAGTTCCCGTTGTGTAAATAAGTACTTCAGGCTTTTGTGATCTGTGTAGATTCTGCATGCCACACCATAGAGGTAGTGCCGCCATAACTTCAACGCAAAGACGATCGCCGCCAATTCTAGGTCGTTCGTCGGGTAGTTTTTCTCGTGCTGCTTTAACTGCCGTGAAGCGTAGGAGATGACTTTGTCTCTCTGCATGAGTACGCACCCGAGGCCAGTTCTCGATGCGTCGCTGAATATCTGAAAGCCTTCTGGACCGTCTGGAAGTGCAAGGATTGGAGCTGATTCGAGCCGTTGCTTCAACTCTTGGAAGCTGGATTCACAGTCGTCGCTCCATTCAAATACTACTCCCTTCTGGGTGAGGCGAGTCAGAGGCGACGCTAGTTTTGAGAATCTTTGCACGAATCTACGATAGTAGCCCGCTAAGCCCAGAAAACTCCGAATGTCGCTAGCCGAGGCAGGTCGTTTCCAATCCACCACCGCATCAATCTTCTTTGGGTCCACCACGACACCTTCGGTAGAGATTACGTGCCCGAAGAATGTCACGCTACTCATCCAGAACTCGCACTTACTCTGCTTGGCGTACAATTTATTTTCACACAGAATCTGCAGTACCGTCTTCAAATGTTCCGCATGTTCTTCACGATTCTTTGAGTAGACAAGGATATCGTCGATGAATACGACTACAAATTTATCTATTTGAGGTCGGAAGACTCGGTCCATCAGATCCATGAATGCGACAGGGGCATTCGTCAAACCAAACGGCATGACAAGGAATTCGTAATGACCATATCGAGTGTGGAAGGCAGACTTCGATATGTCGTCGGACTTGATCTTCAATTGATGATAGCCTGAACGAAGATCAATTTTTGAAAATATTATCGTGCCTTGCAGTTGGTCAAACAAGTCGTCGATTCGCGACAAAGGATACTTGTTTCGCACGGTTGTCTTGTTGAGTTCCCGATAGTCGATGCATAGCCGCAACAACCCATCCTTCTTCTTTACGAACAGTATGGAAGCTCCCCACGGAGAGACACTAGGGCGAATAAATCTGCGGTCTAGCAACTCTTGTAATTGTACCTTCAGCTCCTTCAGTTCTGCTAGAGCCATTCGATAAGGCGCTTTTGATATCGGCCGTGTATCCGGAAAGGTGTCGATGCTGAATTCAATTTCTCGATCCGGCAGCATCCCGGACATCTCGTCAGGAAAATGTCAGGAAAATCTGCCACAACATCAGTCTGTATTGTGTTTGTATTATCCATCCGCGTGTCTCGAATTGATGCCAAGTATCCCGCACAGCCGGAACGCAGGCATACGCCTTGCCGAGATTGTCGATACCATCATCGCCATCTTCGAGACCGTACCGCACGAATATGAGAACTCTGTCTCGCCAGAAAGATGAAACACTACTCTCTTCTCCGCGCACTCGATCGTTGCAGGACAAGCGCCCAACAAATCCATGCCCAGGATTATGTCGTAATCTTTGATGTCTAGTACGACGGCATCCAAGGATAGATATCTTCCTCCGATGCAAATATGGCCATCCCTACAAACAAAGTTTGCAGGCATATCGACTCCCGACGGAGTGCTAACGCTAATATTTATATCTAGTGATTGCATGGTTATTTTATTTTCTTTCGCAAAATCAACAGATATAAAGCTATGTGTCGTACCCGAATCGAATAGGACTCGTGCAGGTATACTTTTGTAGAGTAATATACCTGTTACAACAGTATCGGACGCGTACGCCTCGTCCTGAGTTAAGGCATAAACTCGGCTTTGAGCTCCGTAGCGTTGGTTCTGCTGGTTGACGGGCACCACATTTGCGCCTTGCAGTATCGGCACTTTATGTAGATTCGGAACGTTCCTCGGTGGGTTGTGTTGATTCGGCTTCCCCGTCTGACAATATTGACTGAAGTGGCCTAACTCGCCACACTTGAAGCATGTTTTCAATCTATAATCGGGTGCTCGGTGCCCACGCTTGCCACATCTATGGCAATTTACTGCGGCAAAGTGACCACGATTCTCAGACGTATTTGGACGCTTTGGTACTCCCGATCCTCCAGCGTCATTAGGACGCTTGTTGAAGTTGTTGCGAATGACAGGCACGGCCCTTTATGACATACGGCCGAAGATCCGCTCACTATCAAGTGCGGCTTCGTAGGATTCACGATATGTTTGGCATCGTTGGTTCATGACGTCCCTACGCAGTTCGTCGTTGAGGCCTTGCTGAAAACGCTCGCACCATTCTTCTTTGTTAGGCAGGAAGGCGCCGGCAAATTTTGCAAGTTTCGAGAAGCTTGCATTATGATCTTCAACACTCATATTCCCCTGCCGCAACATCATGAACTCATCCCCCTTCTGTCGACGGATGGCGCGAGGAACGTACTGCTCAAGGAAGGCCGTCTTGAACATTTCCCAAGAAATCTTTTTGTTGGAATCGGTTTCACAGATCTCTTATTTCTTCGCCGTCCACCAGTCATGTGCTCTTAGTTGTAATACAGCGCAGCACAGGCCACCCTCTGGGACCCTTCGATGCAGAGGAGAACGAACAAGTCCTCCATCTCTGCGAGCCATCCCACTATCACGTCGGGCTCTGCTCGGCCGTTGAACTTTGGCGGGTTCATTTTGCGAAACTCCTTCACCTTGAACATGGAAGGAGAGTTCATCATTTGCGGGGAGACTTCTTCCTCCTCGTCTTCTTCTTGATCACCTTGCTTTTCCTTGGGCTCTTCGTCCATCGTCTTGGTATTGCCCGCCATTCTGCTCACTATCTGAGTCAGGGCATTCATCTGTTTCTGTTGCGCCTTAAATTGGGCTTTGAATTATGTCTGAAGCTATTGCTGGTGCAGTTCCATCAACTGTAGCATCTTCTCTATAGTTGTCTCGCTAGGGCCAGTACTTTTTGTGCCCGACGTACTATCCACGATTTGGTTGTTGGGCCGATTTTCTTATCTCGCTTAGTCATTCCTACAAACAGTGTAAACCCGTTAGTATTTTTCAAAAATATCTACGGGCTTACCTGTATGGAACTTGTATTTCATGCAGCATGCTGACAAGCATTCAATCAAGCCATCGCAACGGACATTCCAACAATGAAACATCTTTCAAAAATCCAAGGAAACATAACTGAGCTCTGATACCAATTTGTCACGCCCCGAGTCGGCAACGTTCGTCCCCGATGTTAATTTTTGCCGATTCGATCGTCCTCGCTAAGGCGTGATGCCGTACGAGTCTAGAATTGCACTCGTACAAGGCAGAACATTACGTTGCATTTGATATAAATATGCCAAGTTCAAACTTCACAAATCACATCAGAATTTAAGACGCAGTATAGGAAGATAGAAATACTTTTCATTCATAGCTTGCAACGAAGTGCAAGTCGTAATTACATTGGATGACGTTGTGGCTACATTGATTGAAGACATAAAGAAAATACATTCGACAAGTTGCCTGAACTACGCTTGCGTCCCATACATTCGCCCCTTTATACATAAGCCGTCGACTTGAATTGGCTTCAAAATACTTCAGTATAGGAAGAGCTTCAAAACGCCTCTCCGCACTTCAGCTTCGTTTTAGGTTGGAGCGCCCGCCGCACCTGGAGAAATTGGGGGAGGGGTTTAGCACACTTGCTAAGTGGACGAGACGAACCAACTCGTCTAAACCGACTCTGATTGTTAGGGTAGGCATGCTTTAGAGTTGTCTTTCTATTAGAACTAAATGAATTCAGTTCATATTCGATAGCCGTCTTTGAGTATTAAAGCATAACAACATCGCAGTTTATCATATTTCTTACCACGGCCGTGCTTGTCCCTACCTAAAAACAGAGATAATATTTACACCTGCATAAGACAATAGGTGAGCATGCAACTATCTTATATGCGGTCATTGGTGCTACGCACCACTAGGAACTTAATCAAAGTTGGCATACGACGTAACCCATTCAGCCTAGGTTGCAAGCCTTACTAAAGGTCCCGCATGCCTCACACGATAAATTATTCTCCCTAGGACGAATCGGTTCCGATGCCCCGAATACCGTTTCAAGGAAAAGAACTTGTGCACAAGCTGTCCATGACAATGCCTATGTAAGAACAGTTTAAAATATGCAACCAGTTTCGTATAGCGCGGATAGTATCGAACGGCATTATCATTTCTCGCAACTCATGCAACGATTCATTTTCCCCAAAGCCGTACACCGATTTAGCATCCCATGGGCACCAAATTGTCCGAGGCATCATAACCCATGATCGACGTTTCACATTATTTTGCAGCACGTGAAATAGTCGATCTTTTTACTAGAACCTTAAACTTTTCTGTTTATGTGAGAAACTTGTATTTTTCAGAGTAGATTTCTCAAAATCAATACGTTTTTCCCGAGTTCTTGACTTAGTAGATTGACATGCAATTAACTTGGCATCGTTCGATTTGAATGAATTCGAAGCAAGGAATAGTTTGCGGGACAGAGTAGAAAAGAAGGGTCGAATCACCCACCGATTACTTTGCTTCGTGCCGATCGTCCAAGCGCTACGCAACGTCAATCCTTAGTTACGCGAGCTCCTGCAATGGCACCAACGCTTTGTTAGAATTCTTTTTTTCCCCTTGCATCGAAATTGTAATTGCATCCATAAAAACGACGCGAAAGCACTTCATCAAGCCCAGCGGCAAAGCTCCAAGAAAACCATACAGCGGTCCGGTCCCGTCGAAGGGACTCTTATAGAGAGCTCACTCGCCGAGATGCAGCCCGCTGCATCTAGGACTTATTCCAACAGAAGTCGTTCCATTAGTTGGATCGATTCTCGTAACTACCGTCCAAATCGATTTGAATCGATGCCGCAAGGCATTAGCGTTTACCAAGCTTAGTGATCGAGTCAGACGGCTATCTAAGTTCCCGACCGATCTGACTCGGCGCTAGCATATTATGAAGTTCCGTCGCCTATCGAAAGCGGGGCGCTACACTCACGAGGGTTGACTGAAATGCATATATTTCGAGAATGTCTTAAATATGTGCATGACCTGACTCCCGTGATAATGACAGATTCTTTATCACGAAGCTTGGTTGAAATGCATGTATTTCAGGGACGCCTTAAATATATGCACGATCCAACTAAGTGACATGTTGAATTCAAGTAAGACTACAGGAATAGAACAGTATCAAGATTTTGTTGTGGATTTCGAAAAAAATATTGATGGTAGTACGATCGTTGTATTTGAAATGAACTTAAATGTTAATTGATTGGGTTCGAGGTAAACAAGTTGAATTTGCTTAGGCTGAATACTCGGGATCATTATATTGATATCATACTAGAGTGATCGATAGAACCATTGCGTATTGATTGTAGCAAATCAAAATTAATGAATTCGGAAGATAGTAAAATCGGTAGGCAAAATACTTGAATATGGATACGTGCGAATATCGATTGAGGCATTGGTGCAAGTCAGGTTTCGAAGATTGGTTAAGGAGGAGTGTGTGCGAGAATCAGTGAATATTGAAACAAGTGATAAGTCGATGAGTGTGTACTTAGTAAATTTTGAAGATGAAACTTTTTCTTAGTGGTGTATTATGTAATGAACTGTCCCGCTCAGTTCATCAGGGGGAATCGAAACGCAACGACGTTTGGACTTACCCATGCAACGTGTAGCCCCGTTTCTGAAATTTTTCAAAATTTTATTTATTTATTTCAAATTTAAATATTGTATAAAAAATTTATTTAAATTTCTACAAAGATAATTGTAAATATTTTTAAATGATAAAATTAGGTTTATCAAATTTTGTTACATTTGGATTATAAATTATGTTAAACCTAGTATTGTAATCAAATATTTAAAATTAAAATTGATTTTGCTTTTGACCAATAAATATATTACTATACTATTTTTAGTTAAATAATTATATTTTAAAATTATTTAATTTGTTATTATTTATTTTATAATTTAAATTTATAATATATTTGGAATATTATTTGCTAATTTGGACATTATTTTCAAATTATTATATATATGAGAATAGAACAATCTAATCTAAATTTTATTTGATCTAGATAAATTTTGAAGATTTATTTATTATGGAAATATTGATCATAATTCTCATCCATTCCTTATTAGGAACCTTCACCCCTATATAAAAGGAGCTTTCCTTTCGTTTCCTCACAAAATTCCCAACATAACCAATAACCATCACCATCATCGTGAATGTACCATATTTTCTTTTTTATTAATATATTATTCTGCCGTGTCCGACAATTCCGGCCACCAACTCTCTGTCGCCTCTCGTGTACGTATTCACACCAAAAATCTGTCTTTTCGAGAGCTCTCTGCTCGACGAAACCATGTCGACTCCTCCTCTAAATAAGCAACCCATCAACCCTGTGAACGCAGCGAAACCCCGACCACTGAGCCAACTCATCCTAGCCGAGTCGACCATCCTCATCGGGTCGCTCGACCCCTTTCAATACGACCCTACAGAAACCAGCCCCATCACCTCCTGCCTCCGGATCTCGTGCGCCAACCTGCCTATCTCCGCACCTGTCGTCAACCTGCCTCGTCTCCGCTGTGCCAAGTGCCCGACCACCCTCATCTTTACCGTCCCCACTACCAATTATTTACCGCCCCATCGAAACCCCTACAGATCCGCCCAAATCACCGATTCCCCGGCCAATGACTGCAGCATCGATCTTTCGACAAACTACATCCCCTTCCTCTGGTCAGGCCACACCATTGTGGTCAGCAACACACACACAGCCGTTCCTCCAATCCCTCGCGTCCGGCCAATGATTAGACCACCAGCAACACCCATCACCATCATCATCACCCGATGAACATAAATACCATCACCATCTCAACTGCTCCCTCTGACCGAAGCATCGTCACCGTGCTCCTGCCGAACCCCAGCTCTGGCGATCTCGAACCCCTCGGTCACCACCACAGTTAAAGCAACCACCACATATGCTCGCCATCGACCACCGTGGCCATCAGCCATTGTAACCCCGCCTTTCAATTTTACGGAATTTTAATGTTTTTCCAAATTTTGATTAAGTAAGTAAATTCTTATTAATATTTCTATGATTATTTTATTTGGAGAAAGGATTTGAATTAGGGCCGAGAGAGAAGCTACTATATGCTCATTTTCGAGCTCACCTCCTAAATTGCTCCTCATTTCCCCAAAAACGCCCGAGCCCTAACCATAATTTAAAGAAGCCAGCCATGGTGGCCATCACCTCTACTGCCGCCAGCGACCGGGCACCACCAGCGACTAAACACTCCGGCCGGCGTGTGAAGATCCACCGCGAGTCTTCTTCCCGACAATCAGGCGGTGATGGTCCCCTCCCAGCGACTAAGCCATTTTAGCATAACCACCACCTCAGCGTCGCGATTTGTGTCCGACGGAGTCCTATTCGATGACAGCGACAGCGACGATGACGAGTTTCCTTCGTGACTCCTAGGCATCTTTCCGAGCGATCGATATGTTCTTCTCGGCGGTCTCTTTGACGAGCTCTCCTCTTTGACTCCAGTTACGACAACGAGGTGAGTAGATCTTGATCTTGCACTCTTCTGACAGCGTTGATTCTCTTTGCGATCGTAGTCTAATTACGTTGCTCTGTTAGTTAGTCAATTGGATTAAATATGTCGTGACCGGATCGAGCACAAAGAAGAGTGGGGGATTCAGCTACTGGTATGTTTAGATTCAACTCGTTATCGATTCTTGATCTTAACAAGTTCTTGCAATATCTGAAATTGATTTGCCTCTCTGTTCTTTGTGTAATCACCATATTTTTAATTTAGGAATAGTTTGGTCATTTTGTAATTATTATGTTATTATTAATTTATTGAATTCATGTAATGATAGGTGGTTTCGTTTGATGTTTGTGTAGCATAAATGGGTTTAACTTAGCCAACATTGACTATGTCACGACCCGCACCCACTGTGAGGGTACGAGAACGTAGCAACGCCCAGCCTACGCCACAGTGTCGGCGGTAGAACGCTGTCCTAGATCAATCATCTAACAATATAAAGGTACCTGTACAGTATATACACTCCGAATGGAGGTGACATAGCAATACACAATCTCAATCACATCTAAGGCAGAATGATAAGATAGAAAGATAGATAGAATAATGGTGAAATAAAGATCCACATAAGTACAACCAGAGAGAGACAATGCTAAGTGTCTAAGATAGAACTCAACAACATCCAGAATACAAGTCTCAACTACTGAATATGAAAGAATATATACAATCCAGATCTCAAATGACAGAAATAGTAAACCTAGACTAGGAGCCTCAGTCTCTAAGCTAGTGGATCAGGCTGGAAATCTGGGTCACACGAGCCATCTACAGCTGACCCATAGAAGGTGTTATGCAGGCCTTATCCTCATCCTCTGTAATATTTTCAACAGGTCCAGTCAGGACAGGAGCAAGCACAAAACATCTCACACAGTTCATAGCAAGTTAGGAAATATAAAGCATGCAATAGAGTAAGGTACATGAAACGATGAAGAAGAATGTATACGAAAAACAGTAGAGATTTGATAACTGGAAATATCTATATATTATAAGTAAGAACTGTAAGCAACAAGTGATTTAGAGTACAATATGGTTATGTAAACGGGTTAGGTTATAGAATAAAATGGGACTCCTTTGTACGTGGGTGTACAATGGACATATACAATTTCTTATACAATAGGATTGAACACATAACCATTTCTACTCTCCCTCCCCAATCAATACACAAGGATCCAATTCAATTACGCTACCTTATACAATGGCTTGTACAATGGCTTGTACAATAGAGCTCAATGTGATAATAAGAGTACAATATGTAAGTAAAACGTACATCACAATATGTATTTAGTGAATACAAGGAGATAACATCTCAAAAGAAGATCCATATAGTATCAATCCGTGATAACGATCGTGTCAGCATCAAGTACAGTAATCTAGAGCAAGAATATAAATCCAGACAAGTATGAAACGGTCAAAAATGTACTTGCCTGATCTCCTGAGTGTCTGAAGAGAGTATGCTGTCCGAGGTGGTGTCTGTCTCCTATAGAACAGTACAAGTCACAACAAGTCTAAAATAAGGAAATAGACTGCTACAATGCATCTACTTAAGTTTGGGGTCAATTTAGACCAAAGTCAACTATTGGTCAACTCTGGTCAACCCTAGAAGTCAAACTAGGTCAACCAAGTCAAACCTAAGTCAACTAGTCTACACTAGGCTAACAAGGCTATTCTAAGTCTAACAAGACTACACAAGTCTAATCTAATCTCACTAGCTAAGCAACCACAATCATAGGCCATAGGCTAAGAGACTAGGCCATGGGCCAATAGGCAATACCATATTCAATATCTATATCTAAAACAATACATATATATACATACCACACAATCTAATATAGGATATCTATATTGATATATATTAGGCTCCTATTCACATATGATACATACTAATATGACAATATATATATATATATAAATATATAAATAATATATATATATTATATATATATATATATTATATATATATATATATATATATATCTATATATATATATATACACACACACATTGATGTGTTGTACAATATAACTTAGAATATACCTATAGGCTAATATATGTATACAATACAACACTATATGCCAAACATATACATATACATATGTAGAGAGAGGGACACATGAACATGTGTCCAAGTGTATGTGTGTGAGGGGATGAGGGTGTGTGTTAGTGAGGGAACACATGGTGTGTGCTAGAGTGTGTTAGGCTTAGACACTAGGGTGTGTGTGTTATAAGTGAGGCATGTGTATGTGACTTGAGAGTGTGTGAGGTGAGTGAATACTGAAACAGGGAATAGGGAAAACAGTGAGTGATAATTGTGTGTGACATGTAGGAAAAGTAAAAATCAGTGAAGTGTATACTATGCAAATTCTGGAATTAAACAGTGATATCACATTTAAAAATCAGTGAATTATACATACAAATGAAATCTGAAATTTAAACCACATCATTTCAGTTCAAACAATACTCATTTCCAGTTCAACACAAACCCTAAAATCAGTTTAATAATTCTCAAATATTAGTTTTTCAGTCCTCACATTGAAGGACCAAATAATCCAGCCCTTTATAGGAACCCAAATCTCAGTTTTGGTCTCAAAATAGACCCAGGTTGAAACTCATTTTAACACAGGCCATAAGACCCTAAAATCTCAGTAAAACAGTTCCCCCCCAATCCCTGTTTTCAGTTCCTTCTTTGCATTTTCAGTTTTGAGCCCAAACCACATCCAAACAATCCCAAATATGACTCACCATTAGAAATCATGTAGGAGTACATATCAGAGCTTACAATTCATGCAATTAACAATGTTGTTCAGGTTAAAAATCGATGACAAACTCATATTTTAAAATCTGCAATCGGTGAACAATAGGCTGAAATATAGGATCAGAGATTATAGGGTAATCGAGAATTGATCATTAAAATCAAATTAAAAAGCTAAACCAATGGTTGGTAATGCTTAACTTATTTTGTACGTGTCCCACACGAGTTTGTGTCCACCCAAGTGGACACAAACGTGTCCAATCAAAACGAAATTCAAAACAGTAAAATAACAGACCAATCGTCGTGCACGAGTTCACAATGTCCGTGCACACGACACAACATGACACAACCCACATGGTTGTGTCCAAGGGTCGACCAAGTGTAGGGCTAGGGCTAGGACACCCTGCCACGTGTTCACGTCGCGTGTGCGTGCGATACGACACGCGTATCAGCGCACAAAAACGACAGCCGCACGCATAGTATATTACCCGTGCGCGCGTTCGTGCGTGTCTGACACGACACGAGAGCTCGTACAACTCGACACATGGGGTGGCAGACATTGCACCTCGGTGTGTCAAGTATCAAGTGTCCATGTCGCGTGTCCAGGTCACAATCGCGCCCAAGCAGCAGGGCATGCACAGTGCCTGTGCACGCGCGCGCGCGACCTGTGTTCGCGTGTCCGTGCAGACTCGACACGACACAAAAATGACACGAAGACACCAGAAACATGTAAGCAACACCTAACCCTAATTTCCTATTCAAACACTTTCCTAAAAATTACACAAAATGCCCTTTGGGCATTTCATCAAACACTTGCTATGTGACTATGATACGTGTCCAAAAAAGGCACAAAATGGACACGAATTTTAGGGCTTCCTATTCCTACAGTTAGGTTAGGCCTGGGACTCCCTAGATATGCAATAAAATCAGGATTCTATGGAGGGGAATGAAAGTTACCTATATGTGTCAAATCCTTCAAAAAACTCCACAAAGAGGTATTCTTCTTGATAGCCAACTCCTCCAATTTGCTCCCAAGCTGAGATTACTTGTTACCAACAGTAAGAGGAGTAAAATTAGAACCCAATGCAATTGGTTTGGGTGAAAAAGGAATTAAAATAGATTTTCTATGATTTATTGAAGATGGAGGCTTACCTCTTTCCAAAACTTGCCAAAACTATTCTAAGGAGGCTAGCCCTAATACCAAGGAGCTTAAATAGAGAGGGAGAGACCATTATGACCAGCCATGGGCTGATTAGGGTTAGGGTTTGGCTACATGGTGTGGGCCTATGGGCTTTAAGTCTCAAGTTTTAGTCATGACTTATGAATTCATAAGCCATTCTAGCCTAATCAATTCCTAATCTCTCCAAACAAGTTCCAATGAGTTACACCTCACTAAATTAGGTCAAGCTAAGGTTACTTAACCTAACCAAGTGGCCATAACCTAGGTTAGTCTCTAGGTTAGCCTCGTAGTCAATACTAGTCAAAGTTAACTATAGGCCCAAAATCAATTATACTAAAAATCTCTAAAAATCATATTAATTCTAATAAATCTAAATAATACATAATAATTCCAAAATTCTCCAAATTACAAAAATAACTAAAATATCCCTCAAACTAGAAATGATAAATGAAATACCCTAATCACATGGCTAGGCTCTAGGGTTACACTAGCAAGACACCAAATCATAAGTCATGATTTAAAATAGTTTTAAAATGATTAAAATCAATAAAAAATAGAAAATTTTAAATACCATAATTAAATAAATTAAAATACAAAATTTCAAAATTACCCTCATTTGGAAAAACTGGGTGTTACAATCCTACCCACCTTATAAAAATTTCGTCCTCGAAATTAAGATGGTAGCAGTCCTTCTAGGTTAAACACCCCACAATCAAAGTCTCAAACATACCATCAGATAATCATATACGTCTATCCAAAATCATGATACTCAGAACCTTCGTCATGCTAGTGAGCAAGGCTACGATATTCACAGAGTCCTCGACTAAGGCACATACCTCTAGAATTATAGTATTTAAAATTTACGTATTGCCGCATACTTGGCAGCAAAAATCTTAAATTCCCACACCAGAGAAATACGTCCTAAATCTGACTATATGTCCTCACTAAGCCAGCTAACACGACTATCGAAGATTCTAGATTCCATAACTGGACCTAGCCCATATGATTTATCTCAGAAGAAAATCAAACATCACACAAGAACAATATGACAAAATTGATCAACTAACAAGGAACAGAGGGAATCGAATTTTAAGGCAGTAATTGTAGAATTTGAATTAAGAACGGAACCTGCAACTAGATCTCCAACGGCCTGAGCATCCTCGGCTGTCATGGCGAAAGCGTCCTGGCTGGCCTCCCTGGCCTGCTGCTGATGCTGTACGAACCTCTCCTGCTGAGTCTGCAATGGTGGTCCCCTATGCTGTCATACCGGAGCACTAGCTCCTGGTGCTACCTGAGCCAATAGTGTCGGGTTCTTGGGATACTCTCTACATTGATGCTTCGCTGAACCGTAAAGCAAATACATATCCAGCCTCTTCCTGCAATCGTTCCACCAATAGCCTGGCTTCTTGCAGAAGTTGAATACGGTGTCCTGCTAATAGTACCTGTCTCTGTCTCTGATGCTGAACAGGCCTCTGTTGTAGCTGATGTATCTGAGCCCTCGGCTACTGGTACTGCTGCTGAAACTGTATGCGGGGCATCGGCTGTTGATACTGCTGCTGAACGTGCGACCTCTTGTCCGGTCCTCCGTTGCTGCTGCCCCCAACTGGGTCTCGCCCCCTCTTGAGCCTAAGCTCAAGATCATCCTCAGCCAATAAGGCTCCTGTCAAAATCTCCTCGAATATGGCATCCCTGTTGCCCTTGGTCAAGGACTTGACCTTCTTGACTAGACCCTTCCGGAACCTCTGGGCCTTCGCCGTCTCGCTCAAGCCCTCTACGAACCTACCAAGGCGACCGAACTCTCCAGCGTACTCCTCCACTGAAAGGCTCTCCTGAACTAGGCTCTCGAACTGCGACTCTAAGGCTCTGAGCGCTGAATCTGGAAAGAACTTCTTCTTGAAGAAGTCCTTGAACTCCTTCCAGGTCTGTCCAGCTACTCCCACCCTGGGGTCTGACTGATAACAGGTGCGAGCAAGATCTCGCATCCGACTAGCTGCTACCTCTATCTGGAGATCCGATATTCGGGCTAGGTAGAAGATCTCCTCTATATGCTCGATCCACTCGTCAGCATATATAATCCCCTCCATCTCCAGGAAGTCTCTGGGGCTCATCTTCTGGAACTGCTCTATCCCAGGTGTCTTCGGCTACTGGACTGCTGGTCGAGCTGCGGCTGTCGTAATGGCCAACTCCATGCCCCTGTCCTGTCAGACCTGCTGCTGGTCCATAAACTCCTGGAAGTAGGCGAACATCTGTACCGCGTCACGTGTCCTGTAGGCGACGACTGCTGGAAAGACATCTCTGGGATGACTGGGTTCTGCCTTCGAACTGGTGGAGGCATACCCTCTGCTGCTGCTGCTGAAGTCCCAATATGAGCAGAGGTGGCAGGAGCTGTAGCCTCCCGACCCTGCTGAACTAGCTGAGAGGTAGCAGTCCCCTCTACAGTATCCCCATGAATGGTACGCTGTAACCGCATCTCCACCATCCTGAAGACAGATTAAATAAGGGTATCAATTGCTGAGAAAGAAGCGATAAATCAAGGGAGGACAGTTTATTTCAAAAGAAAGTATTAAAGTCACAAGAATTTTGATAACAAGAATCAGATTAAGAGCTTTTCCTAAGTAATTGAGTACCTCAAGAATATCCTAATCCTACTGCAGGCTGTAGTGATACTCTTGTTCGAATACCACTACATAAACTCGACCTGCATGGGCCACCACTAAAAACGTATCACGACCCGCACCCACTGTGAGGGTACAAGAACGTAACAACGCCCAGCCTACGCCGCTGTATCGGCGGTAGAACGCTGTCCTAGGTCAATCATCTAACAATATAAAGGTACCTGTACAGTATATTCACTCCGAATGGAGGTGACATAGCAATACACAATCTCAATCACATCTAAGGCAGAATAAAGATAAAGAGATAGATAGAATAATGCTGAAATAACGATCCACATAAGTACAACCAGAGAGAGACAATGCTAAGTGTCTAAGATAGAACTCAACAACATCCAGAATACAAGTCTCAACTACTGAATATGAAAGATATATACAATCCAGATCTCAAATGACAGAAATAGTAAACCTAGACTAGGGAGCCTCAGTCCTAAGCTAGTGGATCAGGCTGGAAATCTGGATCACATGAGCCATCTACAGCTGACCCATAGAAGGTGTCTATGCAGGCCTCATCCTCATCCTCTGTAATATTTTCAACTGGTCCAGTCCGGACAGGAGCAAGCACAAAATATCTCACACAGTTCATAGCAAGTTAGGAAATATAAAGCATACAATAGAGTAAGGTACATGAAATGCTGAAAGAAGAATGTATATTAAAAACAGTAGAAATTTGATAACTGGAAATATCTATATGATAAGTAAGAACTGTAAGCAACATGTGATTTAGAGTACAATATGGTTATATAAATGGGTTAGGTTACAATAAAATGGGACTCCTTTGTACGTGGGTGTACAATGGACATATATAATTTCTTATACAATAGGATTGATCACATAGCCATTTCTACTCTCCCTCCCCAATCAATACACAAGGATCAAATTCAGTTACATTACCTTATACAATGGCTTGTACAATGGCTTGTACAATAGAGCTCAATGTGATAATGAGAGTACAATATGTAAGTGAAACGCACATCATAATATGTTTAGTAAATATAAGGAGATAACATCTCAAAAGAAGATCCATATAGTACCAATCCGTGATAACGATCGTGTCAGCATCAAGTACAGTAATCTAGAGCAAGAATGTAAATCCAGACAAGTATGAAACGGTCAGAGAATGTACTCGCCTGATCTCCTGAGTGTCTGAAGAGAATACTGTCCGAGGAGTGGTGTCTGTCTCCTATAGAACATACAAGTCACAACAAGTCTAAAATAAGGAAATTGACTGCTACAATGCATCTACATGAAGTTTGGGATCAATTTAGACCAAAGTCAACTCTTGGTCAACTCTGGTCAACCCTAGAAGTCAAAATAGGTCAACCAAGTCAAACCTAAGTCAAACTAGTCTACACTAGGCTAACAAGGCTATTCTAAGTCCAACAAGACTACACAAGTCTAATCTAAGCTCACTAGCTAAGCAACCACAATCATAGGCCATAGGCTAAGAGACTAGGCCATGGACCAATAGGCAATACCATCTTCAATATCTATCTAAAATAATAGATATATATATACATACCACACAATCTAATATAGGATATCTATATTGATATATATAGGCTCTCCTATTCACATATTAGATATATACATAATATGACAATATATATATATATATATATATATATATATATATATATATATAATATATATATATATATAATATATATATATATAATAATATATATATATTATATATATATATTATATATACACACATTGATGTTGTACAATATAACTTAGAATATATACCTATAGGCTAATATATGTATACAATACAACACTATATGCCAATACATATACATATACATATGTAGAGAGAGGGACACATGAATATGTGTCCATGTGTTGTGTATGAGGGGATGAGCGTGTGTGTTATGAGAGGGGAACACATGGTGTGTGCAAGAGTGTGTTAGGCTTAGACACTAGGGTGTGTGTGTTACAAGTGAGGCATGTGTGTATGTGACTTGAGAGTGTGTGAGGTGAGTGAATACTGAAACAGGGAATGGGGAAAACAGTAAGTGATAATTGTGTGTGACATGTAGGAAAAGTAAAAATTAGTGAAGTGTATACTACGCAAATTTGGAATTAAACAGTGATATCATATTTGAAAATCAGTGAATTATATACATACAAATAAAATCTGAAATTTAAACCACATCATTCAGTTCAAACAATACTCATTTCCAGTTCAACACAAACCCCAAAATCAGTTTAACAATTCTCAAATATCAGTTTTTCAGTCCTCACATTGAAGGACCAAATAATCCAGCCCTTTATAGGAACCCAAATCTTAATTTTGGTCTCAAAACAAACCCAGGTTGAAACTCATTTTAACACAGGCCATAAGACCCTAAAATCTCAGTAAAACAGTTCCCTCCAATCCCAGTTTTCAGTTCCTTCTTTGCATTCTTAGTTTTGACCCCAAACCACATCCAAACAATCCCAAATTTGACTCACCCATTAGAAATCATGTAGGAGTACATATTAGAGCTTATAATTCATGCAATTAATAGTGTTTTGGTTAAAAATTGATGACAAACTCACATTTTAAAATATGCAATCGGTGAACAATAGGCTGAAATATAGGATATCAGAGATTATAGGGCATTGAGAATTGATCATTAAAATCAAATTAAAAATCTAAAACCAATGGTTGGTAATGCTTAAACATGTTGTGTACGTGTCCCACGAGTTTGTGTCCACCCAAGTGGACACAAACGTGTCCAATCGAAACGAAATTCAAAACAGTGCAATAACAGACCAATCGTCGTGCACGTGTTCACAGTATCCGTGCACACGACACGACACAACCCACGTGGTTGTGTCCAAGGGTCGACCAAGTGTAGGGCTAGGGCTAGGACACGCTACCACATTTTATGTCGCGTGTGCGCATGATACGATACGCGTATCAGCGCACAAAAATGACAGGCTCGTGCACAGTGCATTCCCCGTACGAGCGTTCATGCGTGTCCAACACGACACGAGAGCTCGTGCAACTCGACACACGGGGTGGCAGACATTGCCCCTCGGTGTGTGTCAAGTATCAAGTGTCTACGTCGCATGTCCGCATCGTAATCGTGCCGAGCAGCAGGGCATGCACAGTACCTGTGCACGCGTCGCGACCCTGTGTTTGCGTGTCCGTGCAAACTCGACACGACACAAAAATGACACAAAGACACCATAAACATGTAAGCGACACCTAACCCTAATTTCCTATTCAAACACTTTTTAAAAATCACACGAAATGCACTTTGGGGCATTTCATCAAACACTTGCTATGTGACACTGATACGTGTCCAAATAGGACATAAAATGGACACGAATTTTAGGGCTTCCTATTCCTACAGTTAGGTTAGGCCTAGGACTCCCTAGATATGCAATAAAATCATGATTCTACGAAGGGGATTGAAAGTTACCTATATGTGTCAAATCCTTCAAAAAGCTCCAAAAGAGGTATTCTTCTTGATAGCCAACTCCTCCAATTTGCTCCCAAGCTGAGATTACTTGTTACCAACAGTAGGAGGAGTAAAATTAGAACCCAATACAATTGGTTTGGGTGAAAAAGGAATTAAAATGGATTTTCTATGATTTATTGAAGATGGGGGCTTACCTCTTTCTAAAACTTGCCAAAACTATTCTAAGGAGGCTATCCCTAATACCAAGGAGCTTAAATAGAGAGGGGGACCATTATGACCAGCCATGGGCTGATTAGGTTAGGGTTTGGCTATATGGTTGGGCATATGGGCTTTAAGTCTCAAGTCATTAGTCATGACTTATGAAGTCATAAGCCATTCTAGCCTAAGCAATTCCTAATCTCTCCAAATAAGTTCCAATAAGTTACACCTCACTAACTTAGGTCAATGTAAGGTTACTTAACCTAACCAAGTGGCCATAACCTAGGTTAGTCTCTAGGTTAGCCTCCTAGTCAACACTAGTCAAAGTCAACTATAGGCCCAAAATCAATTATACTAAAATCTCTAAAAATCATATTAATTCTAATAAATCTAAATACATAATAATTCCAAATAATTCTCCAAATTACAAAAATAACTAAAATACCCCTCAATCTAGAAATGATAAATGAAATATCACATGGCTAGGTTCTAGGGTTACACTAGCAAGACACCAAATCATAAGGCATGATTTAAAATAGTTTTAAAATGATTAAACAATAAAAATCATAGAAAATTTTAAATACCATAATTAAATAAATTAAAATACAAAATTTCAAAATTATCCTCATTTGGAAAAACTGGGTGTTACAGACTAGAAGCCTAATAGTAATAATTAGATTAATTTGACCTTGTAGATTATTTAGAATTAATTAGTTATTTAGAATATTTTAAATGAATATTTAGTCATTTAGTCTTTTTAGCCATTTTGGCCTTTTGTGATTTTCTAGATATGTTTGACTTGTGTTGTGCTAGCAACTGGTTTAGCCTTAGAGGACATTTTATAGGAGCTAACCATGCCTTAGAATTATTATTTT